>JBBBDQ010002317.1:0-321265 GCA_037127315.1 Ascarosepion bandense | reverse complement strand
ATATATATATATATATATATATATCATGTATCAGTTTTCGCTTCTGGCAACTCGCAGCTCTGTCAGCTAAACTCTGCCACAGTTTCTTTCCGTTTTTCTTTTTTTTTCTTTTTCGCGACCTTTATTTCCGTTTTATACATACACACACGAACAAATAAATTTATCTTTACACAATGTTTTGTCATCACTGATGAGACGGGTGCTAAATTCACTCGTTGAAATAACCATATGTTTTTGAAAATTTTAAATTCTTTTATAAGTAATTAATTAATTAATTAATATATATATATATATATATATATATATATATATATATATATATATATATATATATATAAACGTTTACAGAATTTTCTTTACGTAGGTACCTCCACTCTATTTTCTATAACTAAGTATTAAATTAAATATTTAAGAATGAAAAATGCTTTAATGAAACGTTTATTTTAGTTTAATTGAAAACTATGTCATCAAACTTACTATTTCTACTATGCAAAATACTCGGGTGTTCTTTAAATAGAAATTAACTCAGGTGTTCTTTAAATATAAATTATATTCATTGGAATCTAAAGTTTTTTATTTTAATTTTCAGTTTTTTCGACACATTTATAAAGAAAGTTAGTTCTCGGTTTTAAAAATCTTGCAAAAATAAAATATAATCACTCGAGTTGGGGTCGCTTTGTTTTGTTTTTTTGGGGACGAGTTTTCTTTTTCTTCCTCGGAATCTCCAACAATGGCTTTATTCAAAAATTTCGCAAAGGATTCAGTTGTTGAATATGCGCAAGCAAAAAAGTTAATTGCACAGAATCGATTTACTATATAATGTTGTATGAAAAACTGAGCCCCCCACACCACAATAAAAAATTTTAAATGTTGAAATTTCTATAAATTTTTTTTTTTTTGTCAATCGGAACTTTCAGGGTTTAATCGATAAGATTGCAGTGAAAAAAGTAAAAAAAAAATTGATAATCAACAAATTTACAGGTGGTGGTAATGTTGTACCGGCGAGTAGTTCCAAAATGGAGGATCGATTTACTATAACGTTGTATGAAAAACTGTGCCCCCCTAAAATGTTTCATTTTTTTTTTTTTTTTTTGTCAACCTGAAAGTTTAAGGTGTAATTGATAAGATTGCATTGACAAAAGTAAAAAAAAAAATAATGTAAAACAACAAATTTAAAGGTGGTGGTAGTCTCCTTCACGTTCGCTAAATATACGTCACTTACGCGTTATTTTTGAAACATTAACAAATTTAATGTTAAATTAATCTGATTTTAAACAAATATTACTTGTTTATGGCAGGAAATTTGGAATAAAAGTTTTTCTTAATCAAAAAGGTCTAACGTTGACCTTTCAAGTTGGCGATGATAACCCCTGTCATTAGATCAGTTCCCACATCTGGAAGTATGATGACCAAAATTTGACATAACCCAATTTAACATTTCGTAAGAGGGAGAACCCTTGAAACAAGTTACCTTTTAATGATAACTCTCTTATAATTTTCCTTGGTAAAATAAAATGTGCAGTTTAACATAAAAAAAGATTTAAAAATTATTTTAAAAATTTAATACTAAATAATTTATATCAATCTTTTAAATTTTCAATTTGTAAATAAAGACATTATTTAATAAATTACAAACTGAAAACACTGAGTAACTGGAAGAAATTCAAAAGATGTTTGGATATTAATTATAAAAAAAAATGAAAGTAGTTCTTGTAAAAATTCATTATTCATCGAAGTGTGTTTTTCTTCTTTAGAATATAATATCTTAAAATTATATTAATAATAAAATAATAAAACTTAATATACATTAAAAATAGCGTAGATATAATGCATTTTTATTTTACTATTTAGAGCAGATTTTTGGAAAAAATGATCTCTTAGTTAAAAAAATATTACATTATTTAGATTCCCCAATGAGTCTTGCATTTCACTAAAAAAATGTCGGCATAGATAATGTATTTGTAGAACTTTTATGCAAATAATGAAAGTGGGGGATGTAAAAAAATATATTTTTCAAAAGATTTTCTAAAAATAATTGCCTTTATTTGTGAATAATTCCTGAAATTTTCATTAAAATCAAACAATTACTTGATGTTTGCAAGAATTTGCAAATTACTGTGTCTTGCAACGCCAAAAAATGACTTGCGTAACATTACGTTTGCTTTAGTAGACCCATGAAGTAAACATGACGTGAATTACTGACAGAAAACAAAAAAAAGAAATCTTGACTGAAGTTTCGAACGTGTTAGAAAGGATTAAAAAGTGTAAAAAATAAAAACAACAAAATTTCATCTTTCCTCTTAATAATAACATAAACATTTTGATGAGAAAACTTTGTTTGTATTAAGTTTGAACATTTTTAACATCATGCGATGCTGTGTTTTCGGCAATTGCGTGGAAAACCCTACCTTTAAGTGATTTCTCACTTAAAGCAGTAAACAAGTGACAAAGACGGGACAATTGAATACAATGCACGTCAAACATAAGTAGTTTGAATTTAAGTTTGAGTTTTGTTTAATATAAACCTCTTTAAGTCATTTAATACCAAAATAGTGGGGTTTTTTTTGTTCGTTTATAGTGAGAAGGTTGATTTAGTCAGATTTTAATGACAATTTTTTGTTTTTATTCTTTTTATTTTAGAAAACTGAAAATGTCTTCTAGTTTTATATTCAAAACTGTTTTGCTGAGAATAATATTTTTCTTGAAAAATGTGTTATAGTAATAATTTCTTCTTCAAAAATATGTTGTTGGTAATATCTTTCTTAAAAAATGCATTTTTTTTTTATAAAAGTCTATTTTTATGTATATATTTCTATAAAAGTATATTTTTATAATTTCATAGTGTTTTGACCCCAGTTTGGGGGTTAACTATTTGACCATTGTTGGAGCTCTACCAGGTGTTACCACTCAGGGTCAGAGTGGACCTGGGACAACAGTAATTAACAGGTGATTCCATGCTCCTCACAACCTCCCAATCAGGGGCCTTGCTGCCGGATGCAGTTTACTGTCATGCCCAGGACCAACATAAGTAGTTGACATATAATATTATATAATATTACATTATATTCTATTATCTTAGATTAGATTTAAATAATTATCAAATTCCCAATACTAAACTTGCTCAGTAAACGTAACGAAGTAACTTCCAGTGGTCATCATCTACACTAAACGATAGTTAATTTTCCTTAATATAATATAACTAAACATCTACAATCTATCTCCTAGAATAAATTGATTGTTTATCCTAGCTACTAATAATTAGTTGTTTCGGCTTAACGTATGGATCACCCACTTAGTCAACTACATAGACTTCACCTGCAGTGTATTATAAAAAAAAATATTTCCAATTCACGACTTTAAGTGAAAGATATCTTAAAGAAAATTCTGTAACAGTTTCACAATAACACATGATAACTGTTCAGACTTGCTAAATGCTACATATGTATCATTCAATTAATTTCATCACTAGCATAGAAAAACATCTGGGTCCCAAGTTATTTCAAGTCTCTGCCCCACTTTGCTCTAACGATCAAATTTCACCTATCCATCATGACCTGACTTTCTATTGGTCCACTGAGACCAACCCTTAAAAAACACCCGCCAACCTTAATGGTCTGGATATGGTAAAAAGTGTGTTGTTTTAAAGAAAAATGTTACCATATATAATGCTCTACTAAGTGCTCTACTATAAAGTTAATCACTACAAACAGTGGACGGCCATTTTTAAACCGACATTATAAACGTTATTCTCACTTCGTTTACTTATTCGAGTTGCTTGTCTTTTTTATTTTTTAACAGCCCTTAATCTACAAAACCTTGCTAAAAACCCAAAGGTCCTCCCGACACAGATCGAACCCCTCTCCTTTTTCCTGTCATAAAAACTGAATTGTTTCTCAATAAAATTGGTCACTGAATATAATATTTTTGGGTCAAAATTTTTATGTGCATTTCGTGTATTTGTAATTCAATCCGTATTCCATCAAGATGATATCCCGTATTAAAACTTGTAGAGGCATAGGTGGGCTATTGGAATTGATTGCTTGACAGAAAAACGGATACAGGTTCGATCGCTAACTGACTGAAGACACAGTTTTCTTTAGTAAGAAATGCTGATCCGTTGAAGAAAAATAAAAACCACTGATATTGCTCAGTCCCGTTTAACCACTAAAATAAAAGCCACACACAGTACTCAAACCTGTGTAATCACAAACGATAACGTTTATATAATAAGTATTTATAGGTATGCGTGTATTAAGCGGATTCTCTATATGCAAGTAATAACAGTTAAAAAAATTCTAGAAGTGTCTTTGAAATTTAGTCCACTCTGTGATGCATATCTAACGTAGCAACTACTACACGGTGTTTACAAAAACGAAAAAATGCTGTAGCCTTTTAAATATATCTGGTTATTGATCTTTTGACATAATATCATTCTTCTATAAATATACTTACTTTCAGAAAATTTATCATCAACATTCAGCTAATATGTATGCCAAGCCTAAAATATATTTATGTGCCTGTGTTTCCTCTTTCATTATCTATTTCTCTCTTTCCTTCTCTCTCTCTCTCTCTCAAAAACATACACATTTTCACGCGCACACGTTCACATGACGTCATAGAAATAAGTTTAAATTACAATAAGTATCCTTTTCTTACACAATAAGGTTTCTGTTTTTTTTTCAATTTTAGCCAAGCAGTTAATTCCCCACTACCTACCACTACTAGGACAAGGGTCAAGCAACGTACATCCCACTACCAAAGAAGAAATTACTACTTAAATTTCGCTAGCTTAAACCTATAAAAACCAATATCTCCCATCCCCTTCAATTACTAGAGCAAACATCTGGGCGTAGCATTGTTCCTCATTCTTTGTTTATATGGGGTTGAGAATGCATTTTTTTAAAATGACACGTTGAAAATGGTCATTTTCCTACTAAGTTTTATCTGAATTTACAAATCAATATATATATATATATATATATATGGGGGGTAGTTTTTAACTTTTATAAGTGTCACTCCTACCTGCCATTCTGTCACAAGTATGGCAGGTCACATTCTGGCCACTTAACGACAGAACTTGGGCTCTACTTTCTCCATAAAATGAGCTACAAAATATGTCGCTTTTTCCGTCTCTTCTCTCTGGTTCACTCCAATTGTATGGGCTCCTCTCTCACTCTCACTCTTTCTCTCTCTCCCCCTCTCTCTCTCTCCATCTCTTTCTATCGTTCTATTCCTGTTAGTCTTTGAGTTTCCCATGTACTTTTCTGCAAGAAGCAAGTGACCTAAACTGCCAGAATGAAGACAGAACATCGATGTGTCAAGTAATACTGCGTCATACACGAAGCTCCCAAGTTTACTTTCCGTTATTTTTACTATAAAGTTGAATTTCTTTTCAATAAAATCTAATCGAATTTTGATGCTTGTTAGTCTTTTGGGCCTTTTAACTAGCATCTTCACTATTTGGTCATTTTGATCTAGGCTTACTTCTCTGCTATTACTATTAGTATGACAATCACACATTTTGACTGGCAGGGTTCGAGGAAGAATTATCATCGTTCTACAAAACATGCCGACTAGTATTTTTATTTTTGTTATTTTGAAAACAACATGCAGGCTGATTCGCTCTAAACAAAAAAAAAACTAGAACTCTTGCGTAGATCGTTTTATGTTTTCCTTAAAAAGTCTCCGTTCGAAATTTATTTCAGTTACTTTCAATCTTTCAGTAGCAAACCAAAATGAGACATTGATTCGTATTCCATGTTTACTTCATCTGCACCAATCAGACAAGAGGTCATATAGTCAATTCTGGTCCTTCATCCATGATGAGGAAACGACGTGGAAATGTGTGATGTAAGAAAGCAATAACGTACACAGAACTAACTAAAAGTTAAGAATTAAATATGTTTTGCCTGGCAATCAATATGTAAATATATTTGCATTTAAATTAGTTTTTTATAATTCCCCATATAACTTTTTTAGAAAAAAGTAAGCAGAGTCTGTAATGTGATAGGTACTGATCTGGCGGCTCGACTGCAGCCACTTCCCCATCGTCGAAATGTGGCCTCCCTTTGTCTGTTCTATAAATACTTCATGATTCTGCTCAGAGGAAATTAAGTCACTGATGCCCCCTCAACAGGTGTTTACTCGTGCAACCAGACTGGCAACTCGGTCCCACCCATTCACAGTCAGGTTAGCCAAATGCAGATGACAGTTCTACTCCTGCAGCTTCACTCGCACTTCCCGCCTGTGGAACTCGCTCCCGTATTCTTGCTTTCCTGACGGCTACAACCTCCAGAAATTTAAATGCAAAGTCAATACTCATCTACTAACCACTGGACTCTATCTCTTTCCCCACCCCCGTATAACCTTCCCTTTCTCTTCACCTATGTATCTGTCATCGCACCTGCTTTCTCAGCTTTCTATTGTTCCTTTCTAACTAGTTTGTACTCCTCACTCTTTTCTAATTAATCTGTTTACATTTATGTATCCCCCTGCACATCAGTGGCGTTTCCGCCTTGCTCGGGGTGAAATGATTAAAAAAAAAAGTAGTGGGAAAATGCCGTTTGTTCGCCTGTCATAACGATTAAGGTATCAGACTTCGAATCAGAAGATTAAGAATTCGAGTCTAATCAAGGTCGACTATTGTTAGTGAAATACCTATTAGATATTTAGTAGATATAACACATTTAATTTTTACGTAAGGGAAAATTGCGGTTTTGCAAGTATTTCCTATTTATGAACGTTTTTTGTCGAACGTATTTCCTTATATGCATTGAAGTTATTTGAAATTTAAAAACAATTTCTTGATCCTTTAGACGTGAAACTGGTTTGTGTTTTGGTCCAGCAGAACTATAAGTTCTGAAACTGTCATTGTTCTACAAGATGCACTATTTCCTCTTAAGAAGCAGCTATCAGATATGCTAGAACAAGACATGTATGCAGCATAAAGAAAATGGATGTACAGGGGATGCAGTGGTTAGCAGCTCTGAATCAGTGTGCCATGAATCAGTGTGCCATGATCGAAAAACAATCAAGCTATCGTTACATTAATTTTCAGACAAATGTACTTTCTTAATCGGCATCACTCCATGCAATACAGCAATACCATTAAAACACCAGGGCACAGGATATGAAATAATTAGAAATAGAAACATTAATAATGTGAGAGGAGGAGAAAAGAGTAATCAAGATGGCAGTAGATAGCGATTGACATTGCATTTAAACATGTGCAGATTAAAGTTGGGTGGAAAGCATGGAGTCAGAATTAGTTTCTCAAATGAGAATTTTTTTTTAATCGTTTCACCCCAAGCAAGGCATTCCACTGCCACTATTGCGCTTGGGGCTACATAGGGCAAGGTAAATAGAAAGAGTGTTTAGATATAGGAAATGTCAGAAAGGGGGTGATAGATAGTTGAGAGGATGGGAAGAGTGTCTGAAAGAATGGAAAGCGAGTTAGTGTGTTGTGAGGTGTCTATTAACCTTACATTTAAACTCCTGGAGATTGTAGCCGTCGAGGAAGCAGTCATGTGGAAGGGAATTCCACAGTCGGGAAGTACGAGAAAAGAAACTTTTGGAGTAGAAGTTGCGGTTGCATTTTATCGGTTTCACTGTAAAAGGGTGGGATCTAGTTGCTAATCTAGTATCTCGTGCAAATTCAAACCTAGTGGGCACCAGTGAGCTAAGTTGATCGGAGCAGAAGCCGTGAAAGTATTTATAGAAGAGACACAGGGAAGCTACGTCGCGCCGGTGAGAGAGAGACTGCAGGCGACTGCCAAGTCGGTATCGATCACATTACAGACCCTCCGCTGTACCTTGTTGAGAAGCCCAAGGAGAATAGCATGGGCATCCGACCAGATATGGCAACAGTATTTAATGCGCGGGCGAATGGTTGATTTCTAAATGTGCAGGATAGATTCAGACAGAAAAAACCTCCGGGCCCTGCAGAGAGAACCGACTTTCATAGCAGCGGATTTAGCAATGGATTCGATATGGCCATTCCACTTGAGGTCCGCTGAAAGTGTGAGACCAAGGAGGCGCAGTGTTTTACTCTCTGAGAGGCAAGCCTGGTCCATGCTAATGGGAGGTAGGTGCGGTTGTCTATGATGCTTAATTGATAGTAGCTTCGTTTTAGAAGCATTAAAAATTACGAGCCATTTCTTACCCCTGTTCCACTACGGATTGGAGTTCCTTTCCAAGCACGGCTGCAAGTTAGCTTTGTCGCCCACACCAGATTTTTGATCGAGGCGAGAGTAAACATTGGTGTCATCGGCGTACATAGCTACTTGGGATATTATGGTATCGGGGAGATCATTAATGTAGATCAGAAAGAGTGTAGGACCTAGAATAGAGCCTTGAGGGACACCCGCTCTCGTATGGTAGCTCTGGGAGGCATGTCCGTTTAATACCACTATCAATGTGCGGTAAGATAGTTATGACTGGATTAATTTAAACAATTGTCCAGCTATACCATAGCTCCGCAGTTTGCATAGAAGGCCAGCATACCAAACTCTGTCGAACGTTTTAGAGATATCCAAGTCGACGGTTCGGGCTTCGCCATTCCTGTCGAGTGTCTGGTATATATACTCGGTGATGGTCGTTAGCATATCGGCAGTACACCTGGTGAAGCGGAAACCATCCGAGAGGAGCCTGTGTTCTGTGAGGTGCTGAACGAGCTCAGCGTTGATAATGGCCTCGAACACTTTGCCAAAGACCGGAAGAAGGCAGATAGGGCGGTAATTTGCGGAGTCCGAGGGTTCTCCAGAGATTTTGAATTGCAAGAATAGAAACTGTTAGCATAGAACTTACGTTTATATCAAGTCAGCTGAACTGTAAATTGATGAGATGTTGACGCCAGTCTATTACTTTGATCATTTAAAAAAGTCTTAGTTACAATAGCGAGGTGAATTATCATGAAATTATTAATAAAAAGCAAGAGGGAAACTAAAGGCAGTGAGAAAGTAAGTGAAGTCGAGCCGCCCGATCAGGACCACTGATATTGCTGATTCTTCTTTGGATTTTATGAAAGACCTCAAGGTAAACATCAGGGGAATCCAACCATAATTGGCAACGATATTCTAAGGATGGGCAAATAGTAGACTTTTTATATGTCAGATAGATTTTGGAGAGATAAATTGTCTCGCACGAAACATTGAACCAACTTTGTTCGGAGAAGACCTAGCAATGTATTCAATACTGTGTTTCCAGTTCATTTCAGCGAAAAACATCAGCCCAAGAAGGTGAAACGTGTCACTTTTATGGAGGTTAGCATCAGCCATGCTGATGTGAAGTATGTAGTGGTCTTTCAGATGATTATTGGAAAGTAGTTTAGTTTTGAGATGCGTTAAAATTAACTAGCAGTCTTTTGTCCCAGTTAAACACGGCTTTGAAGGATGTTTTCAACATTGGCTTCTCGGGTTGATCAGCCTTACTATCGAAGCAGATGTAAGTGGTTGTGTTATCAGCGTAGATTGATGTAATCGGGAATATCATTATTGAAAAAATCAGGGTAGGACCTAAAATGGTACCCCGGGGTACAACCTCGTTAGTACGAAATGTTCTAGACGAGTGGCCAATATAAACTTTCAAGATCTTATAGGAAATATTGGATCAGTTCCAAAATGTATCTTTCAGCTCGTGGAGAAGATCTGTATGCCAATCGCTGTCAAATGCTTTCATGATGTTAAATGCTACGGCATAAGCTTCACCGTTTTTATTTTTAGAAAGTTATATAATCCTACTCTACAGCTATGTGTTAACTGTAGAGCAATCTGGGCACTTCAGCTTTGGTAGGCAACCAGTCTACGTGAAAGACAACTTTGAATTCGGAAACAGTAATTAACCTTGGCGAAGCACGTTTTTATGAACAAATGAACTGATTTCACAATGATTTGAAGATTGCAACTGCCTCCGAGCTGACAAATGAATAGAATAAATTATTGGAGCGATTCAACGCCGAACGTGTATCTGTTAAGTCATCAGCTGAGACAAAATGCTGGATAATGTTGGATCGATAATTTCTTTGGTTTAATGAATTAAAAAATAATTAAATCCAGCTATCTATTAGCGTAGATGACTTTCTCTTCTACTTCTTTTGGGTACCATGTCCCTTCGGGGCGTTAGCGAAAATGAATGTCCACAATTCCCTGACCTTTGTAGCTCTAAATAAATTATGACATTTTACAATTTCTCGTAAGACTTGTCCAGCCATTCATTTACCCAAGCTTAACGGGTAGGTTATGGACTGTTCTCCTTCCTTCCCAATCAGACCTGTGTGTTTCAAATTTTCATCTTTATGTAAATTGTTCAACATTCACGGCCATAAAGGAGGACTTATATAAAGTACTCTTGTCTTTAATTCTAACAACATTTTTCCGTTTCATAATACTTTGTTTACATTTTGAAAGGATTCTTTCGCTAAGTTTTAGATTGCAATGTCGCAAATTCCGTCGTCTGCGAAAACATTTCCCCGAGATTTAATTTGTTGTATTTGTTTGGTTCTTTTATCTTCAGTTCGTAATCTGCATGTTGGGCTGTCTATTTTGGTATCGCCGCTATGTAGTCTGTATGTTAGACTGTGTATTGTGGCATCTCCGGTATGTAATTTGCAAGTTGGATCGGAAATTTCATCACTCCAACTTGTTATTTGCATGCTGAGCTGTGTATTTTAATATTTCTAGTTTGAAAGTTGCATGTTGGACTGTAGATTTCAGTATATCCAATTTGTAATTTGCATGTTGAGCTGTGTATTTTAGTATCTGCCGTTTCTAATTTGCATATTTGGTGTGTATTTTAATATCTTCAGTTTGCATGTTAGACTATGTATTTTGGTATCTCTAGTTTGTAATTTGCATGTAGTACGCCATCCGCTCCCGATTTCAGACTGTATGGTGTGTGCGTTAACTGGCCGTAATTTAGTCGCACCTGAGTCTGTTCACTTCCGTTCTGCTTCACCCCCAGCTAATCGAAGATGTCAAATGACGTCGAAATCTTTCACTTCCTCTACCACGTTGTGATGTCTGATCTCAAAGAATGCTACGGACCTGAGAAAAAGGAACGGCCGATTTCGTGCTGCTTTCCTCGACAACTGAAAATCAAGAGAGGGTTGGGTGCATATACAGAAATAAGAGAATCAGAAAAGAACAAAAAATAACAAGACAGTAGCAAAGGCCAGTCTGTGTGGACTAATGATTATATTGCCTTTTGTACATAGAGAGAGAGAGAGAGAGAGAGAGAGAGAGAGAGAGAGAGTATAAAAAGAACTAAAAGAAAATACAATTCGACTTTTTTCAGATTCCACAAATTACTTGCTGCTACTATGTCTATATGTCGTTCAAAGTAATACAGTTTTTATGCTCCCCTCTCCTTGGGTTCTGCTTAGAATCGGTGTACATGATACTAGCATGTTGCGAGAACCTTTTCGCGTATTCACTTCACGCGTCCCCGGCTGGTCTCTCTCACTCGTCTCTCTGACGTATCTCTACGTTCTGATTTTCAACCCATTTCTTTTTGTTGAAACCGTTTCAATATGGTGTGGGGTGGTAAGTGATCAGAATGTTTCTCCATAAAAATCTAATATCAACTTCGTTTATCTGGCTTAAATCACTTGCTGAACTTTTCCGCTCGGATGTCTGCGATTCTGGATGTTTGGAGACAAGATTTGATTTACTTTATACATTCACCTGTCAGCGTTGATTACAATTCCATCCTTACGTGTGTGGTCTTTTTCAAAACCGACTGATAATTCTGCTTTTCGTTCATCCTTTATCTCTTTCTCCGAAACAGAGAAAAAGAGAGAAACGAATAACCAAGGAAGAAAAGTACCGAATTCTCTCCCCTCACAGGACCAGCTGGACATTGTTAAATTGCTATCGTATTAGCCGATGTCATTTTCGTGAATACCATGTGTTTCGCATATTTCTATCCTCCTTTCTTTCTCAGTACTTTCTTAGAAAAGAAACAAAATATATACACACAGAGATATTCTCCAAATATCTATTCCTGGGTTCGAATCCAGGATCTATAGATACTTGAATTGACGTGTGTACGTACGGAAGACTTACAGTGTTACATATGTTGGACTGTGTATTTTGGTATCTGTAGTTTTCAATTTGCATGTTGGACTGTGTAGTTTAATATCTACATATTTTTAAATTTGTATGTTTGAACGTGTACTTTGGTATTTCTAGTTTGTAATTTATCTGTTGGACTCTATTTTGGTATATCCCAGTTCTAATTTGCATGTTGGACTGTGTATTTTGGAATTACTTGTTTGTAATTGGTATTTTGGATAGAGGATTTTGGTATCTACGTGTCTAATTCACATATTGGATTGTATATTTTCGTATTGCTAAGTTGTAACTTACATGTTGAACTGTGTAATTGGATATCTCCAATTTGTAATTTGCATGTTTGACTACGTATTTTAATATCTCCAGTTTGTAATTTGCATGTCGGACTGGAAATTACAGTCAGTCCAGTTTGTAATTGGCATGATAGACGGTGTATTTTGGTATCACTAGTTTGTAATTTGCATGTTTGATTTTTTATTTTGGTATTTCTATTTAGTAATTTGCGTGTTGGTCCGTAGATTTTGGACTCTCCAGGTTGCATATTGGACTGTGTATTTTGGAATCTCTAGTTTGTAATTTGCATTTTGGACGGTGGATTTTGATATTTATGTGTCTAGTTTGCATGTTGAACTGTATCTCCAGTTTCTAATGTGCATGTTGAACTGTGTAATTTGATATCTCCAATTTGAAATTTGCATGTTGGACTGTGTATTTTTGTATCTCGAATTTGTAAATTGCATGTTGGACACTGGATTTTGGTATCTCCAGTTTGCAAACAACGAAGGCAGTTTGCATTCTACCGTACAGTGTTTGTTGGGTGAGCTGTACCGTCGTTTATATATGATTTGTTAAAATATCAGTTATCTTTTGCTGATTAAACTCCTGGTCAGTAATCGACGGTTCCGTTCTTGCTTACACTATATGACCCTGCAGTTTTGGCGTGTCTAGAATCCGCATATTCTTAGTCGATAAATTCTACGTATATTCGGGAACAAACAAAAGTATTTACCCCTCGGATGAAGAGTCTAACATCTTTCAAGTTCTGACACTTATTCCTCCCTTAAACGCAAATATACCTACACTAAATCTTTACCTATTTCATCACAAATAACTAATACAACGAATTCCATTTCATCAAAAGACATCCATCCATGTATATATATATATATATATATATATATATATATATATATATATATTGGATTGCTGTCCAATTCATTCGAATACTTTTTGCAGCTCATAATAAGAATAACATTTCTATTACTTTTTAAAAAATAGATTGCGTAGCGTTCACTTTTAAACCAGAACTTTTGTTTTGATAAACTGTTAAAGGAATAAAACAAAGAACAATATGCTACTTTGATCTCTCTGAACCTAGGTAAATCATTCCTGCTTTGAAATACTGACGCAACACTGTCTTCCTTACCATCATTTAAACTTATAATACATTTAAGTAAAATTTATTGTTACCTGGAAGGATAAAAATGCTAATATCAGAATAATTAAATGTTATTGAAAATAAAACAAATAAATGAATCATGTGACCTGTCTCTGGAAGGGGACAATTGTTAATCCTGCCAGTGCGATAAATTCTGATTTGATTCCTATATAAGGATAGGATTCGAATCGAGACAAGCAGGCTGGCTTTATAATCTATGATTAGCAAATTTATTTAAATAAAGCAGAGTAAAACAGCTCAAATTACGCTTCTGATTGGAGGCAAAAGCGTTGTAAGAAAACTACTAAATCGACAAAAATATCAGGTTGCCGAGGAGAGTGAAATGGATTCAAATTTAGTCGCCATTCGAATCCCATGGGTTTTCAACAAATGCCAATTTTTTTTATTCAAAAGTACAAAAACGAGAGTAAGGATAAGGAAGGTAAGGAAGACAGAAAGGGCTTCTGGATGAATTTCTTTCCGTTAGTACCCGCAAAAATGATCTTTAAAGTTGAAGTCATAGGGAAAATATGATCCAAAACTTGAGAAAATTCTATGTGGCGAAAATTTTAAATTAATTATATTTCAATGATATTCATCTCTATTTTTGTATTGGGCAATATAAAAAGAAAATTAAAAGTTAAGAAACAGTCAATTTCTTATTGACTTTTTGTCACATTATAGTCTATAAATATATATGCTTTTTTTTATCGATACTTGTATTTAAGTAGATATTCTGTTTTTAATGAAACAGTATTTATATCTACCGGCCTGATTATTTACGATACATTTTTATTACGAAAATGTGTGCCATTCGGCAGGTTTCGAACCTGCGACCCCTATCTATATAGGGGAAGCGACTATTTGATCTGGTAACGTCTTAGACCTCTCGACCACGAATAGCCTCCCGTCTAAACGAAGTTTTTATCAAGCCTATATAACACAATTTTCGATCCATCGTAAATACACATACCTGCTCTGAAATGTATCGTAATGCCAACAAATGTAAACATGTTACGGAAATCAACGAATTTTAACGAAACTTGGTTATAAGCAACCGACAATTTGAAATGAAATAAATAAAAAATAATGTTCAAACAATTCAAAATACACCGAAGATGTCATGAACAATAAGGAAAACAGCAACAGAATCATTCTTCTACAGTAAATCCAAAAAATTTAACCTTTCTTGGAAAAAAGAAAATGATTATAATCACATTCCAAACAATCACAAATTAAATTATCAAAGAAATCATCATAACTTATTTCGAAAAGCATAAACAATAACAACATATTAATATCTCATATTTTTACTTACAAATCGTAAACTAAAATGTAATAGGTTGTAAAACAACACGAACAAAAATACAAATACAAGTTCTATTTACAACTCGGATAATGTCTTATAGTTTAAGCAAAATTAATTCTTTATTATAAACAGAAAATACAACCAAAACCAACTGGAGGAAAATTAAATTAAAAATGAGTGAACAAATTAAGTAAAAAAATAATAAACAAATGACAAAACTTACGATTGGCCACATAACCAAAACTAAATGTAAAAATAATAACCATAATGGTACAATAAAGTCCTTTTCACATCGTCATATATACATCGTTATCTTATATATATATATATGTGTGTGTGTGTGTGTGTGTGTGTGTGCGCGCGCGTGTGCGTGTGTGTGTGTGTGTAAATGTATGGATGTATGTATTGCACACACATATTTATATATACACATAAAGAGAGACACACACATATATTGCTATGGAAGTCAGTTGTTTACGCAACCTTGGGTTCAATTTTTCTGTCTCTTCAGGCGTTTTATAACAAATGATTGTCCAACGTTTTTATTATTATCAAACGTACAACAGGAATTTTTACGAACGCACGGATGTAAGTCTAGAATAACTGAAATTAAATTCTTTCATCTGGGTTTGTATGATCCTAAAATATATTTTCTGACTTGTTTACATCAGGACATCATTTCGGATCTTCCATTTAGTAATTATTTTTTTTGTTTTGGAAATAACAGTATGGCTAACTTTTTCTCTTGGCACAATCAGCAGACAAAAAGGAACAAGCCTCACATCAGTGGTGACGCAAGCAGTTTGCGTAAACAACTGACTTCAAGATAAAAACATATTTAAAAGCTCTACATTATATATGTATTGAGAACTGTTTAATATTACATATATTACTGTATAGTGGTTTAATTTAATTGTGGTTAACAACTGGCTAACAACTGGGCACGCGCATATATATATTATATATATATATATAAATAATGTTCAAACAATTCATTTCATATCTATATATATATTATGCTCTCATTACGATTGAGCACTCTGGAGAAGTAAATTTGAATAAACAGTTACCACTTCGGCTATATATGCATATCTCTTCAGCAATGAATTGAGTTCTTTCGGTGACTAGCGTACTAATACGGCGCTTATATATGATACGCTAAAAATCCTTTCACGGATTCCATGTGCCTAATGCTTAAGGGTTAGCGACTCCGAATGACACCAAGTCGGTCGATTTTCGATCCCTGCCGAAGGCAAGTGGAAGTCTGGACACACTGATGAACTGTGATACAGCGAAAGAGGCTTATATTTGGATGACTGGTATATATATATATATATATATATATATAATGGGAGGTGAGAATAGTACAACCGACTTATATGTATTTACACTAGACTAACATGTTTATATAAATATTTTTAACATAACGAAGAAAAGAGTGCTGGATTGCTATGTGGTGTCAGTTCTTCAAGACGGCAGTGAATGCTTGACAATATCATCGAAAATGAGAACAAAACTGGAAGCAGTGGAAATGTGGTTCTACAGAAGGATGCTGCGGATATCTGGATTTTTGGTTTAATTTCTATAATTCATATCGGATTTTACGATTGACGTTTATTGGTTTGTAATAATCTTGTATGTTTATCACTTAGAACGTTTTGCTTAGACAATTTAACTATAAGCATGTCTGTTAAGGCAATACACAATGAGTTTGTTTAAAAACGTCTTTTTCTGTTTTGTTGCATGATTTTTACACATACTTTATAATTTTACAAGATTTCAAAAGAAAGAATTTGCAGACTTTTAACAGTTAATAAAATTATTTAATCTCTATTTTTCATTTTCCGTTTTTAGTACAATATTCTTATTGGTAAATAGTTCTGATATATTTCAGTATATAAATAACTTTTTAGGGAAAAAATATAGTAAAAGATAAATCAAGCAAAACTATTTTAAAATGTGAAAATATATGCAAAACAATTTATATGGAAATTTTATGAGAATTATTTACAGTCTGCTTGTTTTTGTTTACTTTTTTAGTTTATGATAAAGCAACACCTTCTGTTAAGAATATTAATCAAACGAAGACAAGTAATATATGTTTTATTTAAATTCCAAATGCGCTGCACAATAATATTTTAAAAATTATTTATCAAGCAGCATTTTAGAGAAGAGCGTTGCCAATTAAAAACACTGAACAGGAAAGAACATGTCAAAAATCAGAATGACTGATGTAAGAAAAAATAAATGTACATTCTTCCGCTTTCTTTTTTCTTTTCACACAGACACACAGAGACACACAGACATCCACTCCGTACATGTGTGTGTGTGTGTGTGTGTGTGTGTGTGTGTGTGTGTGTGTGTGTGTGTGTGTGTGTGTGTGTGTGTATTTGAGCGCGCAAAAATATTTTTTGGTATAGAATATCTATAGAAAAGGAAAAATTAATAAAAAAGGAAAAAACTGTATTTAGCCGATGCGTTTTTCCTCTGAGGGACTTTATCAAGGCAACGTAGTATTTATTAGGCTGCACATGTTTATAGACACAGAGGCGAGGATGTTATTGATTTATAAAGGCTTGTAAATTTGGGAACGATCGTGAATATTCATCAGGTGAGTGAAAGGCAATCAAAGCATGAGAAGGGCACAATATGTTCTATTTCAAAGTCTAAAGAAAAGCAAAGTGTGCGAGTAATAATCAAAAACTTATTGTTTTAAACTAAAAATGTGCGTTGTGGAGCAGTGGATATCGACTGGGAATGACAAATCGGAGAGCCGAGTTCGAATTCCAGTTAAGTTCCTTGCATTCACTTACCCTTGGGAAAGGTATTAATCCGTCACTTCCCTCCAGTTATGAGCTAAATAGCAGGACAGATTGGCAGACAGTCTACCGCAGAAAGCAATGCCAACCTACTGCGGTTTAATCTTCTGCCCAGTTAGTAATGTCTCTTTCGAGACATGATCGCCCAAGCGTGTATCATGTATGGTACTTAACTGACTGACTGATTGTTTTGATTTTGATTAGATTGTTATGGCATGGGATGGACGTTTTTACTGTACATATTCTATGATTGAAGTGATGGATTCAACAATTTACTTTTGATTTTTCAACAGATTTGTTATTTTCTATTAGCTTGAGAAAGTAGTACCATTACCTTGAAAAAGTTCCCCCAGAGAATGACACGCATTAGCTAAATACGGTTTTTACTCGTGGCTCTTTATATATATATATATATATATATATATATATATATATATATATATATATATATATATATATATTAATCATTTCACCACAAGCAAGACATTCCACTGCCACTATTGCGCATTGGGCTACATAGGGGAAGAATGTTTAGATATAGGAAATGCCGAAAGGAGGCTGATAGATGGGTAAGGATACGGAGGCTGGGGTTTGGGTAGATGGGAAGAGTGTTTGAAAGAATGGATGCGAGTTAGGAGGTGTCTATTGACCTTACATTTAAATTCCTGGAGATTGTAGCCGTCGTGGAGGCAATTATATGGAAGGGAATTCCACAGTCGGGAAGCGGGAGAAAAGAAAATGTTGGAGTAGAAATTGCGGTTGCATTATATATATATATATATTTAGTATATCGAGGCAGCAAGTAATTTTCTAGACATATGCTATTAAATATAAGAGACAATGAATGTCTATTATGTTTAATCATGAGCCGTTCTAAACGTCGTATTTTTGCTTAAACATGTAGGTAATATCAGACAGATTTTGGTCAACAATACGGTGATCCTTACTCATACACACAGTAAGAGGAACCTGCAGATATTGGAGGCCATGTACATCAAATCAAAACAACCAACACTCAATAAAATCAACTTTAAAACAGGAAATAACATATTACATTGCATTTGACTAGATGGTTTTGTTGTCATTTCGCGCTATCCCGCGGTGTGACGTCATAAAACTGCATCGCAAACTTAAGAACTGCGTTTATTATTTTTGATAACTATTGCCGTTGCCAAGCGGAGTTTTATGTCAACACAAAATAAAATCGTCGGTGATGGTGGATTTTATAATATTTCAGTTTAAACTACCTCTCTGAAGATGGCTCATGTGAGCCGAAAGCTTAGAAGAAAACCAATAAATAATTATCCAAATGTTGGAGAATTTTTGTCTTTATTTTCAACTGAAATTAAAGCAAAAATACGACGTTTAGAACGGCTCATGATTAAACATAATAGACATTCATTGTCTCTTATATTTAATAGCATATGTCTAGAAAATATATATATATATATATATATATATATTTATTTCTACTCCAGTTTAAAAAAATGATGTATTTCATCTTATTTTTAGTATTTTATGCCAAATGGATAATTCGAAATGAAAATAGAATGAAATAAAATTATTTTATTAATACTGCACAATAACATGTGCATCAAATGAACTGTTCTGGTGCCCAGTTCTTGTGCGCTCTTCCCCATGCTTGTCTCATCGTACTGGTTTACCGAAACAATGGTTTCCTTGCTGCCTTGTAAAATTTTGCAAAGTAATAATAACAAAAGAACCACTCTATTTTCATTTCGATTTATCCATTTGGCAATAAATACTAAAAATAGTGTGAAATCAATTATTCTTTTTTTTAAAAAACTGGACTTGCCTAATAATTATGGCATTTTGTATATATATATAAATACATATATAGTTTTGAATTGTGATTATGTTTAACGCCGAGGCGTTTGTATTTTCATTAGTTTAACTGATAAAGTTACTTATTCACAATTAGTTTTTTTTTTATCGTAAAGTGCTCCATATCGGGGCGTAGATAAAGCGCTGATAAACACAAAGAGTTTGTCATTTTAACTGGACAGGTTAATGCCGACTTCAAAGTTTCGTGAAGACACCGTTATGTCGTTCCCACACCTCAGGGCTGGATTTCCCTGACGAGTGAAATGTCACAAAGTTTCAAAGTCTGCATGAAACTGCTCAGTGAAAGTGACAAACTCTTTGTCCTCATATATATATATATATATATACATATATATATATTGTCATCCGCAGACAGATCTGTTTCGCTGTATCACAGCTCATGAGTACGGGTAGACTCCGATTGCTTTTTAACCAAGGATTGAAACCCGACCGAATTGGCGTCAGTCGGCGATTCTACCTCTGGGCTATGGGCGTTCGGTGGAAGAAGGCAGGCCTTTTAGTGCTTATATTATCATTATATGCACCCCATAGCCAGAGTGCTCTAATTCATTTTACTGAATGAGCGATAAAATACGTATGTGTGTGTGTGGGGGGGGGGTACTTTGTATGTATATTCATGCCGAACGCCAGATTGCCATTCAATTTTTATTCGTAATAAAGCAAAAATGACTCATTTGTGAAGTTTTAAATTCTATTATCATACTGGAAACTTTGACACTGCAGAGTAGCATTATAGAATAAAAGGAATTAATTTCATTAACTTTTATTGATAGGGGTCACGCACGCATTACCGGCAGATCATACTACAGCTGCCTCTCAGCTTATATTAAAATCTTGCTTATATATTGTACGTAGTAATTAAAACGAAATGGATATTCCGTGCAAAACAAGCTCTTTGATATTTAATAACAATTAATAAATATGTGATAATTATGCATTTCTACTCTTGTTATTCTCTAAATGCAACGATTTTCAATCTCTTTAAGTGTTTCGTTGACACCTTGGCTAAGATGAACCTATTAACACTAAAAATAACACAAATCCATTCAAATAAAATCAATATATATTTAATTGCAAATAAGTTTATTTAGTGCTCTATCAATTGCCTTTTTTTAAATGCATTGTTAATAACTCTTTTGTCTACGAACTTAGCCTGAAGAAGAAAATAACTCAACTTGCTATACAGCGAGAATATCTTGCGGACCCTAGATGACACGCCAGGATTTGTTGTTGGAGGACACAACTTGAACAACATAAGGTACGCAGACGATACAGTGCTGATTGGGGACACGGAAAGTAAGCTACAAGATCTCATACAGAAGGTAGCGTTGGAGAACGACAAAAAAGGAATACAAATAAACTTTAAGAAAACTGAGTGCATGGTCATCAGCAAAAGGTACAACCCAAAATGCCAAATAAATGTGGGAGATACCAGAATCAGGCAAGTACAAAAGTTTAAGTACCTAGAAAGTGTTCTAACAGAAGATGGAAAGTGCGACACGGAGATCCGAAGGCGAATTGGTATGGCAAAGGACGCGTTCCAGAAGCTGTACAAAATACTAACACACAGGAAAATCTCATTGGAAACAAAGAAAAGAGTGCTGGACTGCTACGTGATGTCAGTTCTTCAATATGGCAGCGAATGCTGGAAAATATCACCGAAAATGAGGACAAAACTGGAAGCAGCGGAAATGTGGTTCTACAGAAGGATGCTGCGGATATCTTGGACTGAGCATGCAAGCAACGATGAGGTGTTGGAAAGAATGGCAACAAAGAGGAAATTAATACTGAGCATCAGGAGGAGACAGCTAAGGTTCCTGGGACACGCAATGAAGAAGGAGAGCCTGGAGAACCTGATACTGACTGGCCAGATGGAGGGAAGGAGAGACAGAGGAAGGCAGCGGATAACATATTTGCAGGGCCTGATCAGGTGGTTAACGGAACGGAGGTTGACAGGAGTAACGGGAGCAAGCATACTAGGAGCCACAAGGGATAGGGAGACGTGGAGAACCATGATCGCCTACGTCCTGAAAGAAGAAGAAGAAGAAGGTTTGAAAAACATAATAAAGCCTTTGTTTGTAGTGGTTGGTCAATGAAGAATATTTTTGTTAATGTCATGTAAGTTTTGATTAATTTAGCATGAGTAACCAAAGCTGATACTCCAGAATCTTCTTGACTGAAATAGAAGAACAAATTAGACAAAAATACCAATGTCATATTGTTTTTAATCGTATCACCCAAGCAAGGCGGTAATGCCACTGATGTGCAGGGGGCTACATAAGAGGCAGAAGATTAGATAGGAGGAGAGTAAATAGAAAGAGGAACCAGTTAAGGAGGAGAATACAGGTGTAAGGTCGAGAGAAAGGAAAAGATATAGAGTATGGTGTAGAAAGAACTAGAGTCAAGTAGTTAAGAGATAGTGACATTGCATTTAAATTCCTGGAGGTTGTAGCCGTCAGGAAAGCAAGAATATGGAAGTGATTTCCACAGGCGGGAAGTGCGTGAAAAGAAGCTGTCGAGTAGAATTTTCGTCTGCATTTAGTTGATATAATTGTGAATGGGTGGGACGCAGTTGCCAGTCTGGTTGCACGAGTAAACACTTGTGGTAGGGGCAGCAGTGACTTAAGTTCGTTGGAGCAGAAACCATGAAAATATTTATAGAACAGACAGAGGGAAACCACATCTCGTCGATGAGAAAGTGGCTGGTGTCGAGCAGCCAAGTCGGTACCTACCACATTACTGATTCTCCTTTGGAGCCTATCAAGAACGCTGAGATGAACAGCGGGTGCACCTGATCATATATGACAGCAGTATTCCATGCACGGACGGATGGTTGATTTGTATATGTGTAAGATGGATTCAGGAGGAAAATTAAATTGTTGCTCACGTGTTCGATCTATGTACCCATCTGTAGAACTACATATGTGTTGCTTCTCTATTTCATCTTTGATAAGATTGTCCATCATTCGCAGTCTTACAGGAGGACAGTTACCAAATAACAGTCGAGTACTATTTTCTTTGTTTCTAACAAAATTTTCCTCAATATTCTACTTAGCTTTGAAATGCTTCAATCTTATTCTTTTTCTATGTGCCTTGTCATTTCAGGACGCAGGCGATCATGTTTTTCCACGTCTCCGTATCTCTGATGGCTCTAACCACACTTTTTACTGTAACATCTTGCCAACCCCATTCTGTCATCCATCTGCTCAAGTCCTTCAAATATGTTATCCGCTGCTTTTCTCTGTCTCTTTTTCCTTCTATCTGGCCTGTTAGTATCAGGTTCTCTAAGCCCTCCTTCCTCACTGCAGTTGTCTCCTCTTCTTCGTTTCCATTCTTTCCAACTCCTCATCATTGCTCACATGCTTGGTCCATCCTTCTGTAGAACCACATTTAAGTTGTTTCAAGTTCTTTCTTCATCTTTGATGAAATTGTCCAGCACTCACTACCATATTGAAGAACTGACATCACATAGCAATGTAGTACTCCCTTCATTGTTTCTAGTGAAAGTGTCCTGTCTCTTAATACTTTACTCAGCTTCTAGAACGCGTCCTTCGCCATGCCAATTCGCCTTTTGATCTCTCTGTCGCACATTCCGTCCTCTGTCAGAAACCTTCACATATAATTTAATTTAAATTTCTTCATCCGCATGTTTTTAATTTATCCGAGCTCTAGTTGCCATTTTTTGTTTCTCTTTTTGCTAATTCTTCTTCCCTTCAGGGCGTAGAGGATTATGGTCGTCCACATCTCCCTTTCATCTAGTGGCTCTTAGAACGCTTTCTTCAGTTATCTCGCCCAAATCCGGCTCAGTTATTCACTTGCTCAAGCCCGTTAAGTATGTTACGCACTAGTTTCCCTTGTCTCACTTCCCATCAATCTGACCTGTAAGTATCAGATTCTCTAATCCTTCTTTCTTGATTAGATATTTTTGAAAATTCAGCTGTATTTTCCTGATATTAAGTATGAGTTTCTTTTTCGTTTCCATCCTTTCCAAAACCTCATCGTTGCTTCCATATTCAGTCCACCGTACCCTAAGCTACCTTTTGTAGAACCACATTTCGGTTGCTTCAAGTCTTTTCTTCATCTTTAATGAGATTGTCTATCATCATTTATTGCCATATTAAAGGACAGACATCACATAGCAATCCCGTTCTCTATTCTTTGTTTATTATTACGGATTGTAGCTAATTGCATTCTTCCGTCCAGAAAAAAATTGTAAGTACAATCAGCAACGATTGCTGAATGTTGCGGAGGTCGAAACGTCAATATGAGCACATTTATAAAGTGTAAAGTGAGTTTCAGAAGTGCCAACAGATATACCAGACGGTAAATACACAATTGGAAATTTCCAAAATGTTACCTCTTGTTCATCATTGACGAGAAAGCATGCCCAATGATAGCGAATAAATAGAGTTTTGCATCTGAAAACTTTTTACTACCCA
Organism: Ascarosepion bandense; assembly: GCA_037127315.1. Taxonomy (NCBI): domain Eukaryota; kingdom Metazoa; phylum Mollusca; class Cephalopoda; order Sepiida; family Sepiidae; genus Ascarosepion; species Ascarosepion bandense. The sequence goes on along the minus strand of JBBBDQ010002317.1, from coordinate 297,326 downwards.
GTACTGTTTTTGTGTTTCCGGTATATTTTGCAGTTTCTAATAAAATAAATAAGTGATATAAATTTCGGAATATTTCCACTATCAAGTCTCAATGTGTTTTATAATACAGAAAGAACCAATATATGCACATGTAATGTGTTGTCATGAAACAAGTTTATAAAATATGAATATCATGTCCTAGAGTAATATTTACATTTTTTGTCAAGGATCTTTACGAAAACCATGAATTCAATTCTCACTTGGTGCGGACACATGTGTCTTTCTATCAAACTAAACTAAGTAACACCACATACAGACGGAGTTTTCGTCATTCAGGCATATATATTTTGATATAGAAGGATATATATATATATATATATATATATATATATATATATATATATATATATATATATATATTGAGATTGAGGCTGGTGATTTGGAGTACTATAAGAACCACCCTTTAAAAAAGGGAAGTTAGAAAAACGCATTATAGACAGATGCTCTGTTATTCGTTTTGCTATCCAATCTTCCTTCATAATATCGACCTCAAAAAGCCCTACCAAAGGTTTATTATGAATTATATAAAAAATGGAGGGTCTGAGTCTAAGCTTTTATTATAGTTTTAATTCTAAATAAAATATTTTTCTGTGTATCAAAAGCAAATTTAAATTTACTGGAAGAAGTTATTTTTTGTTAAAATATGTGATTATCGCAATTTTTAAAAGCAGTTTTTTTGCAATCTAATCCTTTTACAACTATTCTAAAAACAAAATGGTATACTGTCGGCTCGTTTAACGCATAATAAACCTGATCTGAAACAAATATAATTTACATTAAGTTTAAAATATCGCCGCCTTATAGGAGCATTTTAATGCGGCAGTAGATGTGTTTTTAATCAGATAGTAGTTGTATTGACGTGTTGACATCCTGATGATAGGCTTAATATTGTTTAACGGAAAATTTATCTGTAAAAAATAATTGGAGAAAATAGAGCAATTTATATCTAATTATTAAGTAACCAGTAATCTTAAAAAATAGGAAAATATTCTCGGTCATCAAATGTTTTATTCGATTTTTAATACAGTAGACTGTAAGTGTATTATAGGTATCGCCCTTATTTTCTAATAATGTCGTGCATGACCGACCATACTAACAGAATTGTACGTTTATAAAAGAAAAATACAAAATACTATTAAGAACTTTGATTATTTGTACTAAGCTTTTTCCTTTATGATTAGTAAATCTAGTTTTTCTTAAATAATATCACGTAAAAGACTGAAATTAATACAGAATTTTAACAGATTTAAAACTTAATGCATTTATCCAATTAATTTTTTAAATGATGAAAGTAATTCTTGCAAAAATATATTATTCATGAAAGAATTATTTTCTTGAGACAATAATTTCTTTAATATATTTTATTTATGCAAGCAGTTAAAAGCGTTTCTAATTAAATAATATCATAGTTTTATTATATTTTTCATTTTACAATTCAGAACAGATTTTTGTAAATGCTGTTTCTTTTTGACAAACACAAACTGATGATTTGAATTCTCCAATGAGTTCTGCTTTGAACTAAAACAAAATATGAACAGGATGTAATTTTCTTTTCTCAAAATTTCATGAAATTAATTGGGAGATACAAATCTAAAACAAAATTAGCAAGTTTTTTCTTAAATAAAAAAAATTTCAAAAGTAAAATGAAAATTTTATTAAAATTTAACAATTATTTTATTTTTGTAAGAACTTCCTAATGAATGTGTTTTTACGTCAAAAAGAATGCTAAAAGTCCTATACTAATATTTGGCCCACTCACGGACGCAAGAAAAAGAAAATAATTAACCAAAATTTCGAACGTGCTAGAAAGATTTAAAAAGTTAATTAAATAATATGCTGTCGTCTTTTCTCTTAATAATATCATGGAGATTTTGACGATAAGTCATTGTTTTTATCAAATTTGAGGTAATTCTATATGATGTTATGCATTTTCTTCGACGAATTACTGGAAATACCTACTTTATACAAACTCAATATATAATTTAAGTGAATACTTAACTTTTAAAATAGATTCAGAAAGATTACATCTTTCTTAGAGTTTCTTTTTTAGAATAACTCACATTTACTTCTCAAAAGCAAATATTCCTAGAGATTCGGATACCGGAATATTGATCCGTATAATTGTTGTAGTCTCCATTGTTAACAGTATGAAATCTCTATCGATTCCATTTCTAAAGATGTAGGCAAAATAACAACTTTTTATATTAAACCAGGACGTATCTGTCTCCATCTGTCATGAATTATCTTTTCAAGAATAAGATTAAATAAAAAAAGATCATTCCTGTCATATGTAGACTAGTGCCGTTTCAATCTTTGCATTCCAAACTTATACATTTAAATTTTTTTAGACGGCAATGTAAAGCAAGTCCTATTCAACATACTGCTGCCTCTTTCTCACAGGTGCAACGTCGTAAGGACTATAGCTACTTCATCATTATTTTCAAAGCAATTGTTCAGATGATCTCCATTGTTTAGTTACACATGTTAAAACCTTTCCTGATAGAACACATTAATCTACAATTCCACGGAGACGAATTACGCTCACCTCCTCCATAATAAAAAACCAAGTAAATATATCCACGCAAACAGATTCTTTCCTAATGAGTGCTTCTTTGTGTAATAAACTTCCACCTGGTTGCTTAAACCTGTAACATCTTCTGTAATCCTATTTTTAGATAACTGGGATTAATTTTAAGTGATCTTAAAGAATAAATTTCTCTAAAATTGCAGAATATAATTATTTTTGTCGGGAAAACTAGCCGAAATGTGATCAAGTGAAAACCCAGATGCGAAGTTTACTGAGTACAGAATTAATTTTAAGCGCGTTCATCAAATTGATTCCAGACAAAATATCTCTCAATAGCTTTTGACGATTGGTGACCCTAGATCGAAATGAGACAGTTTCTTGGGTACTGGGTTACCGGGACAGCTTTTGCAGGCAGGAAAAATAGAGGGAGTGGGATTACTGTTGGAAGTCGAGATGGTTAAATGTAATTGTTTTCATTTCAAGCTGGTAAAAGGTATACAGGGAGGGAGTTAGAAATCTTATTCACCTCTTTCCCACATCTTTTGGCGTGTTTTTTAAAAGGATCAGAATGCAAGACGAGATTTAGAGAGTCTGTACCCTGGCTTTGAAGAGACAAGTTGGGAAGAGATTTGAAACACGGTCGGTCTGAAAACTCTCCTGCTGCTAGAAATAGTGTAAGAAAGATGGAAGAAAGAAATATTGCAAATTCAACCAATGAGCTTCTCGTAAAAATAATATAAAATGAATATTATTGGGTTACGAAAATACCAAACAATTTCTATTTCTATTTCATTACTTCTTTAACTTGCTTGTAATTTTGTAATTATTCGATATATATAAATATGCACAAAGATACACCGCTTCGTTGCGGTCTTGGATGTGGCTTTTATTATATACCAATCTCTCGCAAGTTTGGACCACCCTCAATTAGTGATAATAAGCGGTCCCAGTTTTGTTAATTCGAGATCAACAACACAACGTGGCCAGAATTGGACAAAGGTTAGGAAGGTTAACTGGACGCAGTTGTTACTTGTTATCTATACTTCGTATCCGCATAATCTTCATTTCCTGCCACTTTCTCTTTCAGTCATATCCCACCAAGTCTTTCATAAAAACGGTAACCTCAAAATTGTAGTGACTTTCGAGCTTGGTTCTATTGAAATTTAGTATAAAAAGAAATATAAATATATCCGGAATAACTTTTTTTTTTTTCAGAATATGGTTTAGCGCCTGATTTTTAGGACAGATAAATGCTCCCAAAATTTAACTTTCGATAAAAGCTTTCCTAATTCTGTGACTGTTGTGTCCAGCAAATCACTTGATATAAACATCTGTCCAATTACGGCTTCATCTCAACTATCCAGATCCCTTTTGTTAACAGCTCCTATCAGATTCAATTAGCAATCAAGACACATCTTAAAGCAAACTTGTTCCTCAGAACGTAGTCGACAAGGTCATTTAGATGTCCCTGGTAGCCAGTTGATTACAAGCTCACCGACCTCATGTCTTAAAATTAATGGCAGCAATTTGAAGTAAAGAATAAGCGACATTGTGTGGAAATGTAGGAGACGAAATTAGGAATGGGTAACTATTTTATCTATCAGTCGCTGTCAACTATTTCCATTTAAAATGAGAGAAAAAAAACGATAGCAAATACTTCCTTCAAAAAGAAAAACACTGCCTGGTTAAATACAGCGAACTTACAGCTTGTTTTTCTTGTAAACTCAGAGCCTATAAAATATTGTCGATTTTGAAAGATGGTGAAACATTGCAAAATACGTGGAAGGGACAGATTTGACGATTGAAATTTCGTAACTACTATAAATATTATAATTAGATTAATCGAAAACTAACTGTAGCACACACACACACACACACACACACACACACACACACATATATATATATATATATATATAGGCGATTTTCAATAGGTTTTTAAATAATTTTCAATAGTTATTGAAATCGCTTGAAGACACCACTCATGGTAGTAACCTAGGTTGCGTAATAACTCCTTTACAAATAGAAAATATTCAAAAGTTCTAAAATATAATTGTATTGAACTCTTTTTAATACAAATGTGCAGTGGTCTAATTTTATTATGACCCAAAACTAATTAATTAAAAATCAATATATATATATATATATATATATATATATATATATATATATATATAATATAGTCATCTGCAGACAGATCTGTTTCACAGCTCATCTGTACGGTTAGACCCCGATTGCTTTTTAACACAGGATTGAATATATGTATTGTATACAATATAATTTTCTACTCTGTATCGGGCACTCTTTATAAAAGTAAATGCTTGAACAGTGGGTTTGAAATCTACGTGTTCTGTCACTTTCTTACACTATATATATATATATATATATATATATATATATATATATATATATATATATATATATATATCAAGGTAATGGTACCAGGCCCGTGAAAGGTGAGGATAATCCAAATAGATCTTTATAATAAAAAAGAAGTATAATAGATATCAAGGAAAACATCAACGCATCATCGAAATCTGTTATAAATAAATTGTAATTTATTCCGACGCGTACGTTTTAGTACCTGTCATATCAGTCCGCAGATTATAAATGAGATGGATGGCCAAAACTTACCCGTTGAATTAAATTATAATTCATAACCAGTTTCGATGATGAGTTGAGTTTTTTTTTGTTATAGTCTTGTTATATATTTGTGTGTGAATATAATACATATAAATAAAAATAAATACAGCGAAACAGATCTGTCTGCGGATGACTACGCGCTCACACCCTGATTGAGCAACCCTGTAAGAATGGTAGACTTTGAAAGACAGAAGCTACACTGTCATATACGAATCGTTCATTCAGCAATGAATTAGAAGATTCTCAGCTTTTAGGCGTCTATAATGATAATATACACGCTAAAATGTCTGCTTCTTTCTACCGTGCGCCTGTAGCTCAGAGGTAGAGTCGCCGACTGACGCTAACAATTCGTTCGGATTTCAATCCTGGGTAAAAGGCAATTGGCTGTCTAACCGTACTGCTGAGCTGTGATACAGCGAAACAAATCTGTCTACGGATGACGATACATATATTTATATTCATTTCTTGCTATATTCACCCCCCCCCCACACATATATATATATATATATATATATATATATATATATATATATATATATATATAGATATAGATATATATATAGCGTCAAGATACCATAAAAGTGGTAAAATAGACTTTTATAATAACAATTCCAGCAATACTAATTTCAACAAGAAACTATAATCAACAATATCTTTCTGAAGAAAAAATATTACCAGCAATATATTTTTTTAAAAATATACACCAATAATTCTTTTGAGTGTCGCTATATCCCTCTTTACAAGAATACGTCAATGAAAACTGATCTACAAACTAATTTCTTGAAAAGAATACATATTCTTTTTATACAAAATTATTGCAAAAATGTTTCCGCTATTAAATAGCACATTTAGGCAGATATATATATATATATATATATATATATATATATATATATATATATATATATATAAGAGATTATAACTATACTCATGTCGAAAAACCTTCCACGAATCTACGAAGAAGGGGAAAACGGTTTTAAAAACCAGCACGTAGCCTAATGAAAAACCCGAAACGAGTAATCAACTAACAAAAAGCGCTCAATACTTTACGACCCACAGTCTTCTCTCTGACAAACAGTACGGGTTTCGCTTCACCAGGTCTACTGCTGATATGATAACCACCATTACCGAGTACATATACCGGGCACTTGACAAGAATGGCGAAGCCCGAACCGTTGCCTTGGATATCTCCAAAGCGTTCGACAGGGTCTGGCACGCTGGCCTCTTGTGCAAACTGCGGAGCTACGGGATAACTGGACATCTGTTTGACCTCATCCAGTCATTCCTCTCTAACCGCACATTGAAGGTAGTATTAAATGGTCATGCCTCCCAAAACTACCATACGAACTACCTAGGTCCTACGCTCTTTCTGATGTACATTAATGATCTCTCCGACGCCATTAGATCCCAAGTAGGCATGTACGCCGATGACAAAACAATCTACTCTCGCATCGATCAAAAACCAGGTGTGGGCGACAAAGCTAACCTCGCTGCCGTGCTTGAAAAGGACCTCCAATCCGTAGTGGCCTGGGGTAGGAAATGGCTAGTAAATTTCAATGCTTCTAAAAGGAGGCTGTTATCAACTAACCACCACAGACAATCGCATCTACCTCCCATTAGCATGGGATAGGCTAGCCTCCCAAAGAGTAAAATACTTCGCCTCCTTGACCTTACACTTTCGGCGGACCTCAAATGGAATGACTATATCGAATCCATTGCCAAATCTGCCGCTATGAAAGTCGGCTCTCTGTGCAGGACCCGGAAGTTTTTCCCACCTGAATCTATTCTGCACATATACAAATCTACCATCCCCCTGTGTATTGAATATTGCTGCCATATCTGGTCGGGTGCCCCTGCTGCTCTCCTTGGGCTTCTTGACAAAATACAAAGGAGGATCTCTAACGTGGTTGATACTGACATGGCAAACCGGCTGCAACCACTCTCTCACCGGCGCGATGTGGCTTCCCTGTGCCTCTTCCACAAGTACTTTCATGGATTCTGCTCCAATGAACTTAGAGCACTGGTGCCGCCTAAGCAGCAATTTACACGAGGTACTAGATTAGCAACTAGGTCCCACCCTTTCACAGTTAAACAGATAAGATGTAACCGTAAATTCTACTCCAACAGCTTCTTTTCCTGCGCTTCCTGCCTGTGGAACTCCCTTCCACAAGTCTGCTTTCCCGACAGCTACAATCTCCAGGTGTTTAAATGTAGGGTCATTAGACACTTCCTATCACTCTAACTCCCAATTATTCTCAGAACAATCTCATCTACACAACCCTCATTCTCGGTATCCTTACCCGCCTATCACCCACCCTCTGACATTTCCTATATTTAACCGTTCTCGGTATCCCCACCCGCCTATCACCCACCCTCTGACATTTCCTATATTTAATCATCCTTTCTCCACTCGATTTAGACCCCTGCGCAGTAGTGGCAGTGACATGCCTTGCTCGGGGTGAAACGCTTATCATAAAAAAATAAAATAAAATAAAAATACCTAGTGAGCCAGACAACCTACCTAGGTTTCACCTGAACGGATCGCCAGGAAAGCTTTAAAATTAAATTAAAGTTTTTTTTTAGCTAGTAAATTTAGACCCACTACCAAATACTAATCACAGCCTTATAGATAGCTTCCATCTTCCTTTCCCTATCTAAATATCTACTATTTAACATGTAAGAAACTTTAAACCAACTCTTTCGCCCTCATTTTTTCTACCTTTATAATATTTTTTTTTTCAATGAATCTTATTTCCATTTTTGTTTCTCCATGACTCTATACTCATAAAACTTCCCTGCGTCTTGTTATAATTGTAACGGTTGGGTGCATTTATATACATGTGCATGTATATAAATGCACCCAACCGTTACAATCTATCCTGAACATATATAAATCTACCATCCGCCCGTGCATTGAATACTGCTGCCATATTCTCCTCGGGCTTCTCGATAAGATTCAGAGGAGGGTCTGTAATGTGATAGATCCCGACTTGGCAGACCGCCTGCAGTCTCTCTCTCACCGGCGCGACGTGGCTTTCCTGTTTCTCTTCTATAAATACTTTCACGGATTCTGCTCCGATGAACTTAGATCACTGGTGCCCCCTAAATACGAATTTGCACGAGATACAAGATTTGCAACTAGGTCCCACCCTTTTACAGTGAAACCGATAAAATGCAACCGCAACTTTTACTCCAACAGTTTCTTTCCTCGCACTTCCTGACTGTGGGATTCCCTTCCACACGATTGCTTCCCCGACGGCTACAATCTCCAGGAGTTCATATGTCAGGTCAATAGACACCTCCTAACACACTAACCTGCTCCCATTCTATCAAACACTCTTCCGATCTGCCCAACCCTCATCCTCGGTATCCTTACTCATCTGTCACCTTCCTCCTGACATTCCCTATGTCTAACCACTCTTTCTCTTTACCTTCCCCTATGTAGTCACATGCGCTATAGTGGCAGTGGAATGCCTTGCTTGGGGTGAGATGATTAAAAAAAATGTATTTTTGTAAGGATTTCTGTTTGTACATATGTATATGTATATATATGCGTGTATATGTATATGTATATATATGCGTGTATATGTATATGGGTATGTATTTATATATATATGTATATGTGTATATGTGTGTATCTATGGGTGTGGATATGTGTATATGTATATGGGTTTGTAATTGTGCTTGTGCGTGTATATGTATGTGTGCATGTATGTATATATGTGTATGTGTATATATATATGCGTGTGTGTATATATATGTGTGTGTATATATGTATATATAGAACCTTGTTGAACCCACTTTAAAATAAAATGAAATTTATTTATTTATATTTTTTTTATTTTTAATGCTAAATCTATAATACATTTTAATTTACACAACAAGATTAATTTTGGTTAATTTTTAGCAGTACCCTATATAATATATAATAATTCGGTTCCTTTCAAACAAAGCCGCTTTAAATTTAGTTTCATAAATGTTAAAAATAATTAAAATTAAATTTAACTCGTGAATTACGAATATCATTTAGATATTTAAGTAAATTATGTGTGCATACGTCTGTGTGTGTGTGTTTTCTTTTTTAATCGTTTCACCCCTAGCAAGGCGGAAATGGCACTGACGTGCAGGGGGCTACATAAGTGTAATATGATCAATTAGAAGAGAGTAAAAATGAGGACGAACCAGCTAGAAAGGAAAAATAGAAAGCTGAGAATGCAGGTGCGATGACAGATACATAGGTGGAGAGAAAGGGAAGGATATATGGGGTGGGAAAAGATCTAGAGTCGAGTGGTTAATAGATAAGTATTGACATTGCATTTAAATTCCTGGAGGTTGTATCAAGTAGGAAAGCAAGAATATGGAAGCGAGTTCCACAGGCGGGAAGTTCGAAAGAAGAAGTTGCAGGAGTAGAATTGTCGTCTGCATTGGGTTAACCTAACTGTGAATGTGTGGGATAAAGTTGCCAATCTGGTTGTACGAGTAAACACCTGTTGAGGAGGCAGCAGTGACTTAAGTTCGTCAGAGCAGAAGCCATGAAATATTTATAGAACAGACAAAGGGAGGCCACATTTCGACGGTGGGGAAGTGACTGTAGACGAGCTGCCAAGTCAATACCTATCACATTACTGATTCTCCTTTGGAGCCTGTCGAGAACAGTGAGGTGGACGGCAGGGGCGCCTGACCATATATGGCAGCAGTACTCCATGCACGGACGAATGGTTGACTTTTATCTATGCAGGATAGATTCAGAGGGAAAAACATTCTGGCCCCACACAGTGACCCAACCTTCTTAGCAGTGGATTTAGCTATGGATTCGATATAGTGGTTCCATTTGAGATCAGAAGAGAAGGTAAGGCCGAGGAGGCGCAGTGTATTGCTCTCAGGGAAAATCGCTTGGTCCATACTTATGGAAGGCATGAGAGGTTGCCTGTGATTGGTCTTAGACGAATTGAAATTGACAAGCCACTTCTTGCCCCAATTCACCACAGAGTGTATATCCCGTTCAAGGTCAGCAGCGAGATTATGTTTGTCCGCCACGGCGGGTTTTTTTAATGATGCGTGAGCAAATTGTGGTGTCATCTGCGTAGATGCCAACTTGGCACTTGATCTCAACTGGGAGGTCGTTGATGAAAATAAGGAAGAGCGCCGGGCCCAGGATAGAGCTCTGTGGGACACCAGCATTTGTGCTGTAGGATGAAGAGGCATGCCCATTTAAGACGACATTCATTTAGCGGTTATTTAAAAAAGATTGGATTAGGTCAAGCAAGCATCCGGTAATACCGTAACCCTGTAGCTTGCATAGAAGGCCAGAATGCCAAACCCTGTCAAAAGCCTTGGAGATGTCCCGGGCAGCAGCACGAGCCTCGCCTGACTCATCAAGGGTCTGGAGCATGTACTCCGTAACAGTTGTTAGCATGTCGGCCGTGGACCTGGCAAAGCGGAAGCCATATTGCCTGTCAGAGAAGAGTTTGTGGGCAGTAAGATGTTGAACTATTTCAGCATTAATTATGGCCTCGAACACTTTCTCGAATATTGGTAGTAGACTGATAGGGCGATAGTTGGATGGGTCTGAGGGTTCACCACAGTTCTTAAATACAGGAACGACTGAAGAGAACTTCCAGCATGCAAGGCAGTAGTTATATAGTTTAGACAGGACAGGGGAGAGTTCAGGAGCACACCTCTTAAGTACTATCACAGGGATTCCATCACCACCGCAAGCCTTATGGGGTCAATTTTTGAGATTACTCGGGAAACTACTGTCGGGGTAATATATACGTCGTGCAGTTTGGCCTCAGTTCTAATAGGGAAGTCGGGTGAGTGTACTCCAGATGAGTCAAATGTAGAGTTGGATGACAATCTGCGAGCAAAGCATTCAGCTTTGTTCGCAGATGAGATAAGAACCTAAAATTCATTGATTAAAGGATGTATTGAGGTTTTACTTTTGCACAACCGCCATAGTCCTTGGAGCCAAACTTGCGGTCAGCTATGCGCTGACGCATTCTCTCAGCAAAAAACGTTTGGCGTTATTCAAGATTCTCTTGCACTCATTACGAGCAGTCGTGAATAGGTGCCTATTGTGATCAGATGACTGTCTCCGGAATAGACGGAAGTAATGGTTCCTGTGGGCAATGGCGGCCGAACAGACGGAGAACCACGGAGAAGAATGAGGTTTTAGGCAATATTTCCTGGTGGGCATGAAGGCATCAATGCCAGCTTTCACCCAAGACGAAACCTCAGAGGCACAGTCATCAACTTGGGACGTCGCAGAGGAAATGGCGAAAGGCGCACCAGCTAGCTTTTTGGTTGCAGTAGAAAGTCCTATAGGCAGGAGGCTCCTGGCGGGAGTGAGAGTGGAAAGAAATATTGAGAGAGACAACAGCATGGTCGGAGTTGCCAAGAAAGCAAAGAGCGAGACTTGACAGAGTTAAAACATATATCTAGTAGCGAGGAGTGTCCAGAGGGAGTGCATGGAAAGCGAGTGGGGAAGTCCACCACTTGCGTAAGGGATTGGGAAATAGCGAAGGAAGAATGGGTAACTAACCGAACTGAGGAGAGACAGACGGAGACAAACATATTGGTGGTCAGTAGATTCGAGTGAGGTCACCCTAGCTATGGGGAGGTGTTCACTAACGTAGACCCCCAGTCCATGCATGTGGACAGTGGAATCCTTTCTTAAGAGTGGGGGATACCCAGGGGTGTAGAGGTCAGAGGAGGGAATAGAAGGGTTGAGGTTAGTCTCACAGAGCGCTAGGATGTCCGGGGTCTGTCCGTGAAGGAAATCTTCTACGCTAGGAACGTTAGTACGAATGCCCCGTTAAAAGTTAAGGGATTTAGGTGGTTTGATTTTGGATTGTTTAGGATATTTTCTTATTTTGTTTGTCATGATGTGTTTTGTTGAAAGGAAGGGACCTAGAGTAGAGGATACAGGCGGTCATTATCCACGATCTGTGCTGGGAGGGAAACTATCTCGGGCTGCAACAAAGTGTGGCCTCAGAGCAGCCCACCGAAAGCGCTTGTAGGGACACCTATCCATGCGCGATATGGCACTACAAGAACCCCGATATTTTGCAACTGTTGATCAGAGCAGCTGCTCTTGACGCCACGCAAGAGTTCGGGCTCCTAACTACCAGTCGGAAGCAGCAACCAGGAAACTGCCAACTCGGTACCCTCACAATGATGAGACATTGCCACCAACCAGACGCATCGCAAGAAAATCACGGAAGCACCAATACTAAGGTCTGAAGAGGGAAAAGAGAACACCGGAAACCACGTCCTAAACAGGGAACAAGAGGTAAGTCTCTATTCCTGTTCAATAGATGTGGGTGGAATGTGAACCGGGCGATAGTTTGGTCTATCTACACCAATTTAAAAAAAAAGAAAAAAAGTTAAGGGTGGTGAGTTAACTAAGTTTTAACTTAGTTAAAGTCCACTCAAAGAAATTTCTTTGAAAAAAAGACAAAAGACAAAAAAAAAAAACACTACTTCTATTAATAGAAATGAATTCTTTTCAGATATATCTTTGATGTTAATTCTTTTAATTTTAAATTTTAAATTTAAGATTTTTTAAAAAAATTTGTACGTTCAAATTTTTCGTATAACATTTGTTCCAGTCGTTATTTAAACTAAAATTTCAATGTTCTTTTTTCAACATTGATGTCAGCAGTTTTCTTTTGTTTCTATTCGAAAAACCTTTCATAGCTTACTTCCCAATCCTTTCCTTCCCACTTTTTTCCACTCGTTGCCCCTACCACTTCTGTCCCTCTCACTTGGCTAAATTGTAATTTTTAAACACTTGACTCTTGTATGGGAGAGGAGTATGTCTTCTAATATGAAACATAGGTACCAGTCTGCTTTCCCCTTTTTTACTTCTTTACATTAAAAAATTGTTAATCCCACCCCATATTATCTTCCTGTGGATGGATGACTTTTTAGACTTTTATCGGTATAAAATCTTTTCACACATTTGAATTTGAGTAAATAAAATTTTCGTTTCGCCGTTGAGGGAGAAGCGGGAATTTCCTCGTAGAAATGGCTATCCAACGGATTTAAATATCGAAATTTTTGTTTTGTTTTTTATATTTGGCTTTACAAATAAAATGTAATATTTTCATCGAGCCCTCTACCTTGATCAATTTTAATATTAACGATATTAATATAAATTAAGATCGGGCTTTGGGGATTTACCTATCTGATCATCCTTTTGGATTAAAAAATATATATATTACAAATAAAACTTCGAAAATTACATATACTGAAGGATTATTTCGACGAAATAAATTCGCTTTATCAGCCATCTTTTATTTACGGAAACATTCCAAAGAATTAATAAAACGGAAGTTCACTTTAAGAGAAGGAAAAAGAAAAAATATGGAAGAAAAGTAAAATGGGAGTTGTTATAGTGCCCTTTCTACAAGGAATGGGCTCTTCCTCCTCTTATATATGCGTGAATTCTGGGAGAGGTAGTTATGTAGTTAACGCCAACTACGCCAGACAATAAGTAGCATAACAGTACTGTACAGACTTACTTAGTTCTGTTTACTTGGTTACTAACACATCCTTGTATCTATTGTTCTTGTTATACTAATATACTGTTTTGAACTTATTTTTTGTTTTCCGTGTCTTATTTCCGACCAAACCGGTCACAAAAATTTTGCGGCGAATTTTCGCCACAAGTCCACAACAAGTTTGCGACGAGGATCCACAACAGAAGTACAAAATGAAAGATGAGGATATGTTAGATTGCAGGCGTAAGAAAAGCTGTTTCAGAAAGTGGAAAGGGAGATGGAAGCGTAAAAGAGGTAGCGAAATGTATTCAATTCTATTAATGAAATAGATATTTCAAAAAGTATATATTAAGAGTGTCACAGGAATGAAAGTTTGGGAGGTAAATGGGAAATGAGAAAAAAAAAGAAAAAAGGGAAGGTCAGAGAAAAGTCATAGAAAAGAGGGTGGAGGAAAAAGAGGCAATCTAAACTTAGTTGAAAAAATTAAAATAAAAAAGTTTCATAAAGAGAAATCTGCTTGTAAACTTACATAATGAATTTGTAAGGAAATGCCGTTATAAATTCAAAGTTTTTAAATTTTAAATCGAGATATGAACTCCTGTATTTAATCCAAAATTAATTTCCTTTAGATAGTTGCTTTGTTTCCCACATCTGGCAATTTTTAATTACTATTATTATTTAATCTGTGCTGATGAACAAATTCCCTTTAAGATATATCTTATATCTGATTTAATTATTCTTATCTCTGTGTTGGTTTGGATTTTTTTAATATTCATTTTATTTTATTTTGCTTATTTTATCTTTTCAAACGTTTAAATTTTTCATCTTAAATAGTGTAGAATCAATTAAAACACCTATATATGTTAACTTCTTTTATCCCACAAATTTTTAATTATTGTTATTATTTAATCTGTACTGATGAACAAATTCCCTTAAAGTTATATTTTGTATCTGATCTAATTATACTTATCTTTCTGTTGGCTTTGATTCTTTTAATATTTATTTTATTTTATTTTGCTTATTTTATCTTTTTAAATTTTACTTTGCTAGTCTTTCCCATTTCTTATCTTCTTTCTTCTTCTCTTTTTCTTTTTTTCTTTTTCTTTTTTCTTTTTTATTTATTGTGTCAATTGTTTTTTCCCTTCTTTTTGTTTAAAGTTTTTTACATGTCTGGTTTTCTGTGGCAAAATATTGCCACACTACTGTCTATTGATTGATACACACACCGTTTTTTGAGGTGATATAACCTCCCGTTTCACTTAATTCATCTCATTGGTTGATCTTGTTTTTATTTATTTATTCATTCATTTTTATTTTATTTTTCATATATTTTTAAATCTTCTTATCTATATATTACAAATTCAATTAACCACATTTTACTACCTGATGATGGTGATTTAACAAAACTTTATAGATGTTGAGTTACAGTTACAGTATTCTATAATACTACGAGTAGTACTACTACTACTGATAATAATAATAATAATAATAATAATAATAATAATAATAATAATATATTTACGCTCTACTTCTTTATTGAGCATTTTTTAAATGAAATGTCTAACTGTGGAATATACTTCTCCTAGTAGGCATTACTTATATATATATATATATATATATATATATATATATATTATTGTTATTATTATTATTTCATAATATACGTATGTATGCTTCTTGAGTGAAAGTTTATATATTTTTTATTTTATTTTTATTTATATTTCATTAAACTTATTTATTTTTTGCATTTTTAAAAATAGTTTGTTTAGCCACCCCCACAAATGCACATTACAATTTTGCTGCTTGTACAATGTTATTTTTCTCTATGAACTAAAAACAGGATCAAAAGATTTATATGCGCCCCATTTGCTTTCATTTTAACTTTATTTTCACTTTCATTTTCACTTTAAGCATAATACTATTTTAAACTCACCATCCAAACTGATGGGATAGAAAGACGCATTAAAATGCCTTTTTGTTGAATCAGTATATATCTAATAAAATTTACTCACGTGTGAATTGTAGCTATCGATTGCTTGTCTCAAGTAGGCTTACGGCTACATTACACCGGTTCCTGCATAACAACTGAGATGTGTGGTCGCATGTAAATACCTGTTGCATTAAGCTTGGATGAGCGAGTGATATAATGCATAATTTCTCGGAATTGTTAATCAGAGAGCTGAGTTTCTATTGGATTTTGGTTCGTTATATTCACTTACGCGCAAATACCTTTCTGTAATCTTTGAGTCCACCTCATCTTCTACCTGCTATGGGTTAATTACTAAGACTTCTATCACTATATCATTATTATTTAAAAACAAAAATTGAGTACAAATTATATAGATTCCGGTATTAAATAACCCATAGAATTTTATATGTCGTCAAGAAGAAACAACTAACAATATCTCAATTGATCTTCAGACTATGTTGTTTCATTTTCCGAATTGTCTATGATCACTCTGTCTCCGATACTGAGCACTCTTCTCCCATGCATACAATACATGTTTGCTATTTACACTATTTAAATTGTTCAGGCTTTTGTTCTCGTCTTTATTGTCGCATTTTCAAGGTTTTGACCATTGCACGCTCTGGCTTTTTTTTCAGGTGATCTTTGAATTTTTAACTGAAACCAGAATCGTCAATCTGTATGTTGGCATTCCTGAAATTTTGCTGACATTTTTGTAGATATTCTCACGTTTATTTCCTGAAAATGACTGACATATATCCTTCATATTTTTGGGTCGCTCTGTGAAATCACTGTGCATTTGCATTTGAATTCTAAATAAATATCAAATGCTATTTTTGTTGATGAATCTGTTATGGAAGTGGATTTAGCAATCACAGTTATCATGAATTCGAATTTTGATAAATTCTCTTCAGTTTCTCCATAAAAAATCTGACTGTACTCGAACCGAGATTTTCATTGATTCTTGAAGCAACTAACGAAGCAGACACGTTTACAGGTGAGTAATTAGCCAAAGTGAAAGATTACCCACTATCGTAATTGTCAGCCCTTATAAGGTTACAATGATAATAGTCTTGATTAAAAAGAACAAAAAAAATGTAATCGATGTTTTTCCAAAGGAGGTTTCTTCTTCTTCTTCTATGTGCCCTGTCCCTTCAGGACGTAGGCGATCATGGTTCTCCACGTCTCCCTATCCTTGAGGCTCTTAGTATGTTTGCTCCTGTTACACCTGTCAACCCCCGTTCCATCAACCACCTGATCAGGCCCTGCAAATATGTTATCCGCTGCCTTCCTCTGTTTCTCTTTCCTTCTATCTGGATAGTCAGTATCAGGTTCTCCAGGCTCTCCTTCCTCATTACGTAGGAACTTCAGTTGTCTATTCCTGGTGCTCAGTATTAATTTCCTTTTTGTTGCCATTCTTTCCAACACCCCATCGTTGCTTGCATGCTCAGTCCACGATATCCGCAGCATCCTTTTGTAGAACCACATTTCCGCTGCTTCCAGTTTTGTCCTCATTTTTTATGGTATTGTCCAGCATTCACTGCTGTATTGAAGAACTGACATCACGTAGCAGTCCAGCACTCTTTTCTTTGTTTCTAGTGAGATTTTCCTGTGTGTTAGTACTTTACCCAGCTTCTGGAACGCATCCTTTGCCATGCCAATTCGCCTTCGGATCTCTGTGTCGCACATTCCATCTCCTGTTAGAACTCTTCCTAGGTATTTAAATTCTTGTACTTGCTTGATTCTGGTATCTCCCACCTGTATTTGACATTTTGGGTTGTACCTTTTGCTCATGACCATGCACTCAGTTTTTTTAAAGTTTATTTGTACTCATTTTGTGTCACTCTCCACCGCTACCTTCTGTACGAGGTCTTGTAGTTTCCTTTCCGTGTCCGCAATCAGCACTGTATCGTCTGCATACCTTATGTTGTTCAAGTTGTGGCCTCCAATCACAAATCCTGGCGTGTCATCTAGGGTCCTCAAAATATTCTCGCTGTACAGGTTGAACAAATCTGGTGAAAAGACACATCCTTGTCTTACGCATCTTTCTATCTTTGTAAATCTACTGAGATCGTTACCTGTCCGTATACAGGCCGTTTGCTGCCAGTAGAGATTCTTGATTACTCTTATGTCTTTGCCAAAAATGTCGAGGCTGCCGAGAATCTCCATCAATTCTTTGTGTTGTATCTTGTCAAATGCCTTCGCATAGTCAATGAAACATACGTACAAGACTTTCTTCATTTGTATTGCCCTTTCGGAGAGCATCCTAATCATGAATATGGCGTTCCTTGTTCCAGTGTCTTTGACGAACCCGCACCGTTCCTGCCCTATCTCTGGCCTGATTCTACTTCTCGCTCTATTCATCAGGATTCTGACAATCAGTTTTGTTATGTGACTCATTAAGCTGATAGTTCTGTGTATTTCATACTCGTTTGCACCTGGTTTCTTCGGTAGTGGTATAAATATCGACTTGCATAGGTCGTCTGGTATTATTCCGCTGTTATAAATTTCGTTTATTATGTCGGTAATTTTTTCTATGCCATATTCTTTTAAGGATATCAGCAGCTCTATAACTATGCCGTCTGGAGCAGCTGCTTTGTTTCTGTTCATTTTGGCCATTGCAGCTTTCACTTCAGATTTTAGTATTTCCGGTCCATCCATCTCCTTGTGTATTCTCGGTTGTTCTCTCTTGTCGCAAAAGAGATCCTTTATATATTCTTCCCATCGCTGGAGTATTTCCTCTTTCTCTAATATGATTGTACCATCCTTGGATTTTATGCATCCTGTTGAGGAGCAGGTTTAAAGCCTTAACAGGATTTATTATTAGTGGGCACATTCTTCAGAACACATGATATGCAAATGACACCGTATTGAGAGCAGACATATACAAGAAACTACAGTAACTTCTAGACAAAGCAGTAAAGGAAAACATGAAGAAAGAACTATCAATTAGTAGACAGAAAGTATGCTTGATAGCAAAAGCGGCCGTCCAAGATGCAAGCTAGAATCTGGAGATGCACAAAATGTAATATAGACATGTTTCTTAGATGCTGGAAACGTGAAACCGAAATGCAAATCTAACACAAAATAAAGTTAACTTTCAAAAGCTAAACAGAATATGAAGTAACATGAAAATTTCGTTAGAAACAAAGAAAGTGTGCTGAACGGTTATTTAATATCAATCATTCTATATCGCAGTGAATGTGGAACAATCTTCTCACACATAAGGAGAAGACAGGATGCAACTGAGATGAGGTTCTATAGACGGATGTTGAAAATACCCCGCAGAAAACATGTCAGCAACAAGGATGTTTTAATAAAAAATAGAAACATAATGCAGCCTTACACATAAAATTACATAGGGATGGTTAACATTTCTAGAAAGCATAATGAGGAAGGCAACTTCAAGAAGTAAATACTCACTGAAGAGAGAAAGTGTAATAAGATTGTGTAAATTGTTTGCAGAAAAGGAACTGGGTGAATAATAAGCGGACAAAAATTGATCAGACCTAAAAAGCAGTGTAAATTACGGAAAGTTATGATCACCCAGAGATGCAGCAAAAAAAAGACAATTAATTAATTACATGAACATAACGAAACTCAATAAACTCGAAATTGTTCACAAATTGTTTTCCATTCTAATAAGAATACCGATAACCTGCAATACTAAATGCACATATTTTATAATTATAAAATTTCTAATTAATAATGAATTATTTAAAATCATATTCAAATGGGCTTCTTAAAAACGTAAACAAATATATTTCTGAAACTTTGATTGTGGTGCTGTCAACTTCACACAGTAAAAGCCCAATTGCTACGGATACAACAGCAACAAGAGCTATCTAAAGTGAGGACATATACTACACATGGTAGTTTAATAATAGCAAACAAGAGAGAGAAGAAAAAATTATTAACTCAGGACAGTAGAACATTTAAATTGAATGATTAAATAACAATAATCTGCCAATTTGATAGATCCTGTTATAACAGATTCCGAATTTTGCGATTTCATACAAAGATTGGTTTATGGTTAAACTATGAACTGACCGAATTCTGACAGAAAAAACAGGGGTTTTCTTCTATTCTTCTTTATTTAAACTTAAAATAAATCTGATTTATTTAAACTTAAAATAAATCTGATTTATAGGAACATGCAATTACATGATTGGTTTAAAATACTATTTATCTCACCCCACTACCAAAATAAAAATTGTGAAAAAACACACTTGAAATCTAAGTAAATATTCAATATGCTTCAACAAAGAAAGATTGAAATAATGTTGAGACAGCAAACATCATTTTTAGCTAATCTAAGGGCATTTAATCTGAAAAAGACATTACTTTTTTAAGTTAGCTACCGTTTCTGCTGTGCAGAAATGCCTTATTTTTAGAAAAAAAAGCATTTGTTTATTTGTTTTCTGTGTACATGATAATGACCGATTGACATATTTCTCAAACTGAAATCGTAGAAACTTCTAAATTCATAGTTAAACCAAAACATATTGATCTACGTATTGTGAAATACTATTTTTTTCATAACAATTTGACCCTAAATCTTTAAAAATAACACGATTGAATATACCAAGACCAACAAGTATTTTCGTCAGATCATTTAATAAACTATCAGGAGAAATAAAACCTTCGTAAACATAAGAAATATGGTAAAAATGTTCTCTTTCTTGGTTGTCTATCATGTTCAATGTTATTTAAGTCTTTTTTTATAGAAGTAGTCATTCACCATTCGTTTGTCCCACAGTCTCTGGTAAACAATTTCCATTGTTTTGTAATCCCAATAGAATTGTTCTCCTTGCTCATCATTGGCATCGCCACTATAATCCGGAATTTATCTAAATGCCTATGTAAGAAATGAGTCTTAATACTTATATTAGCGTATTACTGATAAAGTTTATCGGTTAATTTGAATTTTGGCGATAAATTGGAAAAATTTTTGTACAATGTTTGCAAAACAAAAAAAAATTCTCTAATAGAAATAGTTTATTTTAGGTGGCTGACATGAATTGCTCGTCCTACCTGAAAATTGATGGGTTTCTAAGACCTTTATTAACTAAATGTCAAGATCAGCCAAGATTGTAAATTGATCTTTTTTTCCAGAAATAAACTATTTCAGAACAGCAAAAAATTGCTAACCATAAAATGTAAGTCCATTTTCGGAATCAGTACCATAAAATTAACTAAAAATTGTGTTTTATTTCTTGGCACCAGAAATCGTGTTGACCAGTGTTGTAAATAATATTACTTTCCATTATATTTTTTCTCTCGTCTTGGTTGTAATCCGACAGCAGAGCATTGATCAGATCCGACCTCAGCTCTTGGTAGCTGTTCATTCCTAGGTAGCATTAAACTAGGCCTGACGGAGCTAATCCTTCACCAGTGTGCTATATAAAATATAATAACAAAAATTAAATTATTAACTCAGGAGAGTAAAACACTTAAACTGAAAGATTAAATAACAATAATCTGCCAATTTGATAGATCCTGTTAGAACAGATTCCGAATTTTGTGATTTCATACAAAGATTGGTTTAAAGTTGAACTATGAACTGACCGAATTCTGACAGAAAAAAACAGGGATTTTCTTCTATTTTTCTTTATTGTACTTAAAATAAATCTGATTTATAGGAACATGGAATCACATAATAGGTCTAAGATACCATTTATGTCGTAGGTCGTCTCTAGTCGAGATTATAGTCATTTTTATGGCTGCATATGTACTATCCTGTGTTTTAATTGATTGACTTACTTATTTGTACGGTTTTTCAACATTTTGCAGGTGACTTAGAAGCAGATTCTTTTTCAGATTATAAGATTCTTTAAGAAATATTAATACTTTACTATAATACGTATTACTAAAAAAAAGAAACTAGCTGTGGAAAAGGTGGATTCATAATTTTTCCAAGGGTGCTTGTGTGGGAGTGAATAAAATCAATCCGACTGGAATTGAAACACGGATTTTGAATTCTGAGTCAATATCTCACCGCCCGCATATCCAAGTATGATGCTTCAGGCATTCGTAAGCCGTCACTTATTGGTGCTTCTCATCTTTCTTCAAGAATGATTCTCAACAAAAGCTGTGAAGCCGAGACTGTTTAACTATTCAGGAACAGATGGATTCTTGCTTTTCCAAAGGGTATTTGCGTGAATCTATTACGACTCACTGTTTTCAGCTCCGAGCTACTAATCATAAAAATCATCCGGACATTAGAAGAATGAGTATCGAATTAAAAACATTTTGCATTATGAAATAAAATGACAAAAGATTTACCCCAAGACGACATTTGATAGAATTTCGGTATTTACGGATATTTTTCTCATAGTCCGCGAAATCAAGAACTTACATCTATTTAGACATCTGTCTTTTTTTAATCGGGCAGATGTATATATCGAGCGTGTTATGAAGAAGATATCTGAAGTATTAACGAGGAGGTACATAAAAAATGTAAACTATAAAACTCATAAAACCGGTATTATGATAGTAACAAATCAAAATTGTTTGGGTAAGTCTGAAGGTTGTTTTAAAAATTCTCTGCCTCACCCATTTGCTTAACCCTTTTACATTTTCATTCTTTGTTGCGTTTTGTACTTTTTATTTACTTTTTTTAATTAGTCCATTTTATTTTTTGGCACGTATCATAAATCACAGCCCCAAGGCAAGTTTTTCATTTCCAAAGATCTTATTTTGTTAGAAATAAAGTGCATATTTTTGTTAATATCGCCTGTCTAAATGTGCGTACATATTATAAACACCTGCGTCTAATATTCCATCAATTAACAATGAAAAGAAACGTCCTGAACGTTAATTTTGTCATAATGTAAATTAGTATGATTAAAAATAAAATACGTTAAATGAATATTTGAGAAACGGAAGCTTGAAAGAATTATAAAAAGAAAGAAAAGAACTGAAATGATAATAATCGCAGACATTACCGGAATTAAAAAACAATGAGTCTAGAGTTAATTTAATATCTTTGTTTTTGGTGGCAGACTTCAAAGTCAAACATAAAGGAGTTACGAGAAAGGAAGAAAGAAAAAACGTTACGCTCCTACTTGATGTTCATAAAATGTCGGACATTCGTTTTGCGCCATTAGAATATTGACAAATTACGCGGGAAAAGCCACGACCTGTACCAGGCGCTAAGAATTCTTTGAATATTTCTCTGACAGCTGAAACATAGCAAATTAATTACAGTTCACGTAAACGTTACATTTTGTACCTAATTGACTGCACAACAAGGCGCACATACACACACACATATACACACACACGTAAATAAATATATATATATATATATATATATATATATATATATATATATATATATATATACATTTTGGTAATTTTTGGCATATTATGAAATCGAAAACAATAACATTTATTGATTATCTGATTATTATATGAGAGGTTTGATAAAAATCTCTGGCAATCCATAGAAGTAATATCCTTAGCATTATTTTCATATCATCAGTAATCTCTTTTACATTCCTGTTATTTCAATCATATTACTAGCGATCAAAACAAGAGCACCAATAACTACGAGAATTTGTTAATGAACGTCTGTCTAACTTCCTCCTTATGTAAGGCATGTGCGACACTATGAAACAAAAATTTAAAAAGAAATCATAAGAAGTCGTTTGCTCAAACATGAATAAACACTAAATAAACATCATGAGTATATATATATATATATATATATATATATACGGTGCGATGAATAAATCCCCGTCTAAATTAGGCAATAGCTGTTATTAATATAATAATATTATCCACATGAAAAAAGGTCTAAAAATAATGGAAGTGATATGAAAAAAAAGGAAATTCCAACATTTAATAATATCAACTACGAACACAACAGCAATGTGCTTCCCATAGTTGGAATATAAATCATACATGATTCTACATACATACATAAACACTATGCATATTCAGCTACATGAAAAATAAAATTTATTCCTCATAATGGTGAAAATTCTAGCCGAAAGCGCTCGGACAAACTAACATTTGGACAATATTTAAAAAAATTTATGTTCGGAAAGAAAAAAAAATAAGATCACATGAAAAATTATATAAAAACTTACCGCTAATACAGTGTCTGTCATTTTAATGAAACCTGCATAAAACAGAGATAGCTGCCCAAATACACAATATATATATATATATATATATGCTCTCACACCCTGATTGAGCACTCTGGAAGAATGGTAGGCTTTGAAAAATAGTAGTTACTCTCGCATACACGCATCGCTCATTCACTAATAAATTAGAGCACTCTGGCTATTGGGCGTGTATAATGACAATATACATGCTAAAAAGGCTGCCTTCTTCTACCGAACGCCTATAGCCCAGAGGTAGAATCGCCGACTGACTCCAATTCGGTCGGGTTTCAATCCTGAGTTAGAAGCAATCGGAGTCTAACCGTACAAATGAACTGTGATACGGCGAAACAGATCAGTCTGCGGATGACTATATATATATATATATATATAGGGGGTATGTAAACATCTCCCTAAACATAGTAGCACTTAACACGCTTTCTCCTTTTACGCCACCCTACCCAACGCCAGCTCTGCGATCCATTTGCACAAGCAGATCAAGTATGTTACACATTGCTTTCACATATCTATCTATCTGACATGTGAGTATCAGATTCCCCAAGCCTTTTTTCTTCATTAAATGCCCTAGGAATATCAGCTGTATTTTGATGATCTTGAATATTAGTTTCCTTTTAATTTTCCGTCCACTCCCAAACCTCATTATTGCTCACATGTACGGTCCGTGGTATTCTCAGCATGCTTCTGTAGAATCACATTTGGGTTACTTGAAGTCTCTTATTCTTGAGAAAAGTGTCCAGCATTCACTGCCATATTGAAGAACAGACATCGCATAGCAATTCAGTACTATCTTGCTTGTTTTTAGCGAAATTTTATTGCGTCTCAACACTCTTCTTAGCTTTTAGAATGCATTCATGGCCATGTCAATTCGCTTTCGGATCCCACAGTTCCTACCAACGTTGTAAAATCCGAGGAAATATCAGAATTTCGTTAGTATGTGTGATTCATATGTATGTCTACATTTAAGCAAACTTTCCCCACTGCTTCACCAACAGTTAAAGACCCTGTCCCTCTTTTTCACACTCCACGCCATGTCTTTTCAAAAGCAGTTCTTTAATCGTTTCATCATAATATACAGCATATAAAACGATTTAAAAAGAAAATATTCCGATGGAATGCTTCCTGCTGGCAGTGAAAGTGAGTTAAATATCTTTCAATTATGAAAGGGTTTACATAGATTCATAAGACCCGAATTAATTGATTATCTACGAACTGACTTGTTCGCATATTTATAAATTATAGTTACTGCTGATTTAACAACTATGAATTGGATGTTATGCACGATAAGGTTCCAATACATCAACCCGCTAAAAGACAAGTGCTTTTCTTCTTTGAAAATCATAATTTCAAATCTCATTGAAGAAAAATTTCCAATTACAGGCAATCTTTGAACTGGCTTAGAAAATTCCCAAATTCGAATAGACTAAGATAAGTCTGATTGAAATGAATTACTTGAGATATGAATAAATCATGCAATACAAACAAGACGGATATAAATAGATATTCAAAAGATATCGCTAAAGCTATAGAGATAAAAGAATTTGAAATGGTCGACATACTTTAATGGCTTCTGCTTCCATGATCTTAGCTCCCTGCTGCCACTTTTTTATGATTTTAGTCGATCTACTAGACTAGCGATTAGGTCCCACACTTTTACAGTGAAACCAATCAAATGTAACCGCAACGTTTACACTCAGCTTCTTTGTTCAAACTTACCGCCTGTAGAATTCCTTTCCGTAAACTTGCTTCCATGACAGCTAAAATCTTTAAAAAATTGAATGCAATGTCAATTGCCATCCCTTATCTCCTTATATCGCATCCTCTCCCTGACACCCCCTGTATCGTGTTCTTCTCCATTCCCATTCTACTCTCATGCAGATCTTTTCACATCAGTGTACTCATCTTTCTCTTATCCATTCTCTGACACCTCGTCTAACTTGTTCTTCTTTCTTATTACTCACATCTTATGTAACCCCCTGCGCAGCAGTGGCAGTCCCATTTTGCTTGGGCCGAAATGATTATATATATATTTTTTCTAAGCATATACTGTTAACTATAACAGAATCATGAGCCGTTCCAAATGTCGTATTTTGGCTTTAATTTCAGTTGAAAATAAAGACAAAATTTCTACAACATTTGCATAATTTTTTATTAATTTGGTTCTAAGCTTTCGGCTCACATGAGTCATATTCAGAGATGTTATTAAGACGGTAATACAATAACATCTACCATCACCGACGATTTTATTTTGTGTTGACATAAAACTCCGCTAGCCAACGGCAATAGTTACCAAAAATAAGCGCAGTTCGCAAATTTGCAATGTGGTTGTATGACGTCACACCACGTGATAGCGTGAAATGACAACAGAACCATGTATTCAAATATATATGTATGTATGTATGTATGTATGTATATCTTGCACTTTGCCTCAAACTCCAAGTTGGATAAAAAAGTCATCACAACTTTATACATATCACTGAGCACAATTGTAGTAATATACTTATTTCCGTAAGAGAATCTGCGAACTTATCAAAAGCTTCAGCCCCCAAAAAGCCACTGACACAGAAAAAATTCCAGTCCTCGTCTTTAAGAATATCAACCCAAAATTAGATAGATAGATAGATAGATAGATAGATAGATAGATAGATAATGAACAGAGCGAGTTAGGTAGGTAGATAAATAAGGAACATAGTGAGATAATTAGATATGATGATAACAAAATAAAATTAGCTTTCTCTCCTTCACTGCTAATTAAATAAATTTTCATTTATTTATATTCACAAAACAGTCTTATTATTTCAATCTTTCGATGATAATCTTAAATTTTGGGGCGTTTGGTTATATTTGACTCAAATTTAAGAAGCATGATCGTGCTCTCTATAAAGGTAGGTTGAAATATAACGAACAGAGCGAGATAGATAGATAGATAGATAGATAGATAGATAGATAGATAGATAGATAGATAAAGGTTTTATGATGCAAAGCTTCAACTCCAGTTCTGTCAAATCGAATGCATATTTCTAAAAGGCAATCAACTTCATTTCATTTAAATCTCTTTTCGTTCGTTCGTTCGTTCAGTCGAAAACTGCAATTATTTTGGTCACGTTTTTTATTCTAACGAGATTTTCTCTCACTTCGTCTTGTTTATTGATTCTATGTGCCAATTACACCGAATTCCAATTACTCTCAAACGTGATCTCTTCTAATTACAAACGTATTTTCATATTTACGAAATACCCGTCATTGCTGTCATAATTGTTGTTCATATTCTCTTAGGAATTTTATATTTTACTTTTTTTCATTATTTTCGTTATTGTGCACGTGATTACATTTTACGATAATGCTGCTGATATATTTGTTCTAAAGTCAATTATTATTACTATTATTATTCTTATATTCGAATGTTTATTGAAGACATGCATGTGAGTTGACGGTGGGCTCAAAATACCGACTTCCAACTCATGTCACCAAAGTTTGCGAATGTGTTTTTCTTTTAGTGCTCATTAATTTCTATAGACTAAAACACTTCAAAATGTTCTCCAAATCGTACTCCTCGCACGCTTGCCACTTGTATTTGGGGAGTGCTTGAAAGGGAATAATTATTATAAACACGAAAGCATCCACAGGGTTTGTTTACCAGGGGAGTTCCCGACATTTGTACAGTATTTCTCTTCAGTTTGTGGCCTTCGCATAAAAGAACAATCAGGTTCTCTTTTTTTCTGCTTTTCCTTGATAGAAAGGCGAAGGGCATAATTGCTAACAATGTTTGTCTGTACAAATATTAATACCATGTAAATAGTTCAATTTTCACAGGGTTCAACATATATATATAAATTTCGACATTAAATATGCCAGTAAGTGTTAACATAGAAAGCAAGACAACTTTACTTGATTTGTGTTGCTCCGTGGTATAATTGTTAGCTTCGTCATACTGAGTGTAAATATTGAGTTTTGATTCTCACCAGGTGCTCTATCCGAAATTCGAATTTATGTTTGGCACAATACTAATTTAAGGAGTAAGTTTTGCCATATCGTAAAATCAGTGAACATATCTCAATAGTCGCCTCAGTGAAGGGATAGTACTTATTGAGGAAAACCAAATAGTCGGCCGCAGTTCTCCCCTGAATGCGCGCCAGAACCACTACTTCAAAATCTATCAAAAGGTGCGGTGTAGTTTGGGACTTCTTTCAAAATCACCTGCAATCGCTGTAAAATTGTTCTGAAAAGCGTAAAATTCAACTACGCGCAAGATGGCCAGTCCAAAGTTGAAGATAAACAATTTAGATCTCGCGAATTCAGGAAGATCAACAACAAAATTATGAACAAAAGCAAAGTGGCTTTAGATACTAATATAAATTGCCCTGAGGTCATATCCTCCTCCACTGACACGGCGAAGCTCTTCACCTTGCTCTTTGCCTCACACTCCAAGTTGGATAACAAAGGTCATCTCCACCCCAACTTTGCACATATCACTGAGCTCAATCTAGTAATATACTTAATTTATTAAAAGAATTCTGTAAACTCATCAAAAGCTTCAACCTCCAAAAGCCACTGACCCAGAAAAAAAATCCAGCGCTCGTCTTCAAGAATATCAACCCAGAATTATCCATGATACTTGCAAAGTTATTTAACCACGGCTTGATGAAGAAAAAGTTCCCGAGTATATATGTAACGTGGCGAACCCACCTCCAAATACACATTAGTCGTATCAGAAAGTTTGTAGAGGCTTGAATCAATAAGAAGGTTGTCGAGAACTTGGATAGGAACAACAACGTGAGTATGGATTCGATTTGCCTGATCCACTACTGACGTGATATCAATAAACACAGATGTAGTGAGGACCTTGACTAAACACATTCCGCAGGTACCATATCATTAGATACCTTGAAGGCCTTTGACAAAGATTTGCCATACAAGTTCTTCAGTTATGAAATCACTGGAAGGATTTTCGCTGTTATAAAATCTTTCTTAGCAAGTAGATCCTTGAGAGTAGTTGTTAACAGCCAGTCCTTCGAGACCCTGTCGGTCAACGCAGGCACTGCCCAGAGATCTTCGGCCAACCCTTTTACTGAGATACATAAATTATCTACCTAAGAATATACTCCGATCATTTGTAAACGATGGATAAATTGATAAACGTGCGTGCCTCAAAAAGTCTTGATGATCAGAGTTTGGCAGCAAACCTCTTTGCCAATCTGTCATTAACTCTCCAGCATGGCCGTATCTGACTACCGGGCACACCAGGCACGGGTCCGGGCCGATCCATGCAATCATAGTGAACATGAGGAAAAATGTCTTCCTCAGAAATTAACCTAACAATTCCCGATAAAAGAAAGAAAAAAGAAAGAAAGAAAAACGAAGAAAACATCTGAATGAACGCAATAAAAATCTGTTTGTTTGTTTATTAATTTTGGGAGAAAAGACTGGTTATACTCAGAAAGTCCGAACCGTATTTCTTGCTTTCGATCACGTTCTGTGCCTAATTTCCATTAGAATAGCCAAAAAAAAAAAAAAAAATCCGCCAAAATAATAGTTTCTGAAAATGGATGACACTGATGACGTCATCACATCACATCAACTAATAAATCCGGGCAATTTTCTGTGTTTTTTTAGCATCAGCTACGGCCCTGCTCTCCAGTGCAAAAAAAAAACTGGATGATTACAGTCAGAGCCTCAAAATTAAGCCGGTTATATTCCGTCACCACCGATCGAAACCTGAACGGATATACTCTCGAGGAGACCCCACGCCTTGAGAGGATATTGGACTCTTATATACTTCTTATATACTTCTTATATAATTCTTATATACGATCAATCGCTAAAGATGCAGATAACATGGTCAGCTCTTTATACCGTTCCAATAAGTACCTAACTCCTCGGGCTATCCTATTTCTTTAGAAGAGTCAGATCAGACCCAAAACAGAGTGCTATCGTGATATTTTGTTGGGAGCTGCTAAGCACTCACTTTTCAGCCTTGATAGAGTTCAAAAGCGTCTTCGAGAGGGTAAGTATTTAACCTTTGTCTCACAGGTGTAATGTTGCAAATCTTTCACTAGTATATCACTCTTATTATTGAGGGTGCTCGGACAAACTGCATCTCTTAGTTACACCGCGTCTGAGCTTTACAGCTAGGACCCGAAATGCCACTTACATATTAGCAAACGACACACATTCCTTTCGTATTCAATCGATGAAAAGTTCTACTCAAAACAGTTGCTTCTCACAGACAACTTCCCTATAGAACAGACACTCAAGAGGATGATTTTCTGATAACTACAATCTTGATCTGCAAACTGATATCTTCCCCTTTTATCCACATAAACTACTCTTTAATGTAACACTCTACCTCGAGTTGCCTCCCAGCCTTATACAGAGTGAAACATACCGTAAAAAATGTCTGGTTGACCATTAAGCGTAGATTCGATCCTTACTGTGTGCCTCCAATAAAATAAAATATTAAATAATCTAGCAAAGATACAATTAACGTAAAATCGATCAACATTGGTAAGGAAGAGCTTTTGAGGGTAAATGCTTATAATATGGGATAGTCTGGTTCGTGATTTCAATCCTCGATGGATGCTCCATATGGAATGTGATCAAAAATAACCCAGCAAAGTTTCTCATAAAGTAAAATCGGCTAAACTACCTCAATAAATACCTCAGCAGAGATATTTGTTAGACCACTTAGATAAGTTCTATACTTACTGGGTGTCACACTCAAATTTTGGCGTGAAATAACCGATCAATATTGTCCTATCATAAAATTGGCCATCCTAACTCAAGTTACCTCAGCGGAGATATTTGTTCGACCATTAAGATAAGTTCTGTACTCACTGGGTGTCACATACAAACTTTGGCCTAAAATAACCCAGCAATTTTGACCTATCATAAAATTGGCCGACTCAACTCGATAGTTACCTCAGCGGAGATACTTGTTAGACCATTAAGATACTCACTGGGTGTCGCACACAAACATCGACCTGAAATAATCCAGCAATTTTGACCTATCGTAAAATCGTTCAAAACTAACTAAAATCGCGCCTAGGAGTGGGATATTGATTATCGCGGATAGTATTGTTGATCAGAAGAAGGGTCAATCTCAGTGGCTTCTTCATGCAAAATTAGAGCTTAAATGTCATAAAATCAAGCAATATAAGTAAATATACGCCTCAGTGTTTGTTTGTTTAGTCGCATATCGATGCCGCCAGAAATATTCTGTTTGGAGCATTATGAGTAATAAATATTTACAAAAATGTATTACTGGTATTTATTTTTTACAAAAATCGATTATTGGTACTTTTTTTCTGTAAAAATGTTTTGCTGGTAGGTGCATGCTTTCAATCGTTTTGACCATGCTTTGGGAGTTAACTATTTGCCCGTAGCTGTGACCTTAACAAGTGCTACCATTCAGTGTCAGGGTAAACCTGGGAATAGCAGAAATTAAAATGTGGTTTCACACCCATTAAAACCCCAAATCTTCCAATCAGAGAGGCCTTGCTGCGGATGTAGTTTATTGTTATAACCAGGACGTACGACTCAGTGTGTGATGTTGGTTATCGAACATAGTCTGGTTAACCCTCTACGGCCATTCGTATCATATTTGATACAGTATTTCCCTATAAGGAAACATTTGGTATTTCCCTATAAGGAAACATTTGGTATTCATTGACTGAGCAATCAGTACTGCTTTCATTTGAAATTTATAAAATATTTCTCTTAAAAAATTTTTCAGGAAAATATTTCTTTCAAGGCTTGTTTTCATACTGTATCAAATATGATACGAATGGCCCTAGAGGGTTAATAATATAATATGATTAAGGCTTCTACTTGTCATAAAGTGGGGGATCAGTTCTATATTGTTATGAAGTAATAAACAGATCCCCCATAATTACTACTTAACCCTCTAGGGCCATTCGTATCATATTTGATACAGTATTTCCCTATAAGGAAACATTTGGTATTTCCCTATAAGGAAACATTTGGTATTCATTGACTGAGCAATCAGTACTGCTTTCATTTGAAATTTATAAAATATTTCTCTTAAAAAATTTTTCAGGAAAATATTTCTTTCAAGGCTTGTTTTCATACTGTATCAAATATGATACGAATGGCCCTAGAGGGTTAATAATATAATATGATTAAGGCTTCTACTTGTCATAAAGTGGGGGATCAGTTCTATATTGTTATGATGTTATGAAGTAATAAACAGATCCCCCATAATTGCTACTTAACCCTCTAGGGCCATTCGTATCATATTTGATACAGTATTTCCCTATAAGGAAACATTTGGTATTTCCCTATAAGGAAACATTTGGTATTCATTGACTGAGCAGTCAGTACTGCTATCATTTGAAATTTATAAAATATTTCTCTTAAAAAATTTTTCAGGAAAATATTTCTTTCAATGCTTGTTTTCATACTGTATCAACTATGATACGAATGGCCCTAGAGGGTTAAATATTAAAAGTTTCTTCAATCTTCACTGGTTTCCCTATTTCAAATTCCACATTGAATAGCTCAACAAAGATCAACTTATCGTAAAATCAACCAATCAACCGGAGTTTTGCTGACTGAATTTGTTTCACTAATCACCGCCATCCACATCTCTTAGTATTTTTTTTCTTTTTCCCTCTCGGTAAGTTCTCTACAATCAGATATATGGTTTCTAGTGTCACTTTGGTTTCCGTATACACATTTATATTTTTAATCATTCTCATTTCTGCGAGATTTTCTGCTTGACAATTGTTGTACATCAAAGAATTCACTATCTTTTCATCGTTAATTTAAAGCTGCGTTAATGAGTGTTCCCGAGGAATGCACTACTCATAGAAATCGAACATTCCCATTCTCTGCTACCAATCCACCATCCAACTTTCTTCATGTTCTTCTAATTGTACACTTGACGTGCAAGGGTTAAGAACACTTTTGCAACCGTGCCCACTAATTGCAATCATTAGCTGAAGTATTTTTGTCACTCTCTTTACTTTTCCGTGATTAACCTTGGACATGAAAATATGTCGTTTAGTCCCTTTGTTTGAAAAGACAGAACTCTGAATTCTGCTAATGGGAACTACTTTCTACAAAGCCTCATTACATTGACAAATATTAAATAGCCATTTATAATTAGTTTATTTCTATATTAATTGATTTTTCAAAGTTTTATTTATATACTTACGCAGAAATGAATTCTTATAATATACAGGTTGCGATCGGTAAATTGTCACTATGTGAGATATTTAATTTCGCGCAAGTGCGTTGTTTGTTTTTTACATTATCGACTGCACAGTATAGTAGGTCAGCAGCGTATATGAGAATAAAGAGAACCATGACGTAATTCAAACTGACAGATATTTGGAAATCGCATGCCTTACTGCTTGGTATTTGCACCGCATTCTCCAAAGCGAAGATTTAAGAGTGTTCGGCTGTCTGAGGACAGTGTTAAGAAGCCGGTAAGACATGGATGAGTCTAATAGTGATTACAAAAGTATTTAGTAAGATCACTAGTGATGGCGACGTTGTAACGCCATCTATCTTCCCACAGGACCTCAGACTTAACGCAGAGGACTACATCAAGTTCTTTGAGGAGGAAAGGCGTCCCTGGTTCAATATGGGGGCTGTCAAAAGATCCTCTGTCTGTTATCAGGACTCTGTATCATGCTACACTCGCAGAAGAGCCTAGTCATGGCTGTCAGACAATTTCTGAGACCACATCACCTCTTACGTCTGGCCCCATAACTCCAAGGCTGCATCCACTTGATTATTGTGTGTCTAGTGTAGATGAGCAAGAGATCAAGAAAACTCCCTGTAAGATCCGAGATAAACTGAAAGCAAAGATTATGGCAGCATGCACCAAATTAAACGAGGAAACCATTCAGAAATGATGAAGGAGATTACAAAGTCGTATAAAGCATGTGGTTGTAGACAACGGCGATTTTACTGAATAAATTTATTCTTTAGTATTTTGAGATATTTTTGTGCAATTTTGGTAAATATATCAGTTGAAATATGTCAGTGTTATGTTCATTTTTGAATAATTTAGACGACAACTATTCCAGTGCACTTTGTACAAGTTAAATATGTCTTCCCATTATTGCAACTACGACAACCTATGTGAACGCAAAAGTGTTGCTAAACAACAAGACATGATATTAGATAGCAGAGAAGAATTCTGTCATAGATTTTTTCCAAGAAAGTCACTTCTGGGAAAAAATATTTGAGTAGAACTTTATATCAATGGAACACGTAGGGAATGTATATGGTTTAACAACGTGAAAACGCTATAACAGGCCGTCGATGTGAAGGTACGAGCTGGCGGCACTAAGAAATGTAACTCGTCCGAATTTCTGCTATAGTAAGTGATATAGTAGTGTAAAGCTGGTGACATTTCGTTCTTGGGATACCCTTTGCAGTGGGGATACTTATTCATCACCCACAAAACTAACGTAAGTAGCCTGGACAGTGAGGATTGAGCAGCACCAGCCCATATATAACAGCAATGTTCCGTTGCTTCTTTTCTGATCTGACTCCTATAAAGATAAATAATGAGTGCGAAATTTGGGTATTTTCTGAAGCAACACAACGAACTAAGCATTTTTCCAGCATATGTAGTGTTAACTCGAATATACGCGTTGCATTTTTTTAATCATTTCACCCCAAGCAAGGCATTTCATTCCCACTATTGCGCAGGGGGTTAATTAAGGGAAAGTGATTGGAAAGGGTGGTTAGATATAGGAAATGTCAGAAGCAGGGTGATAGACGGGTAAGGATAACGAGGCTGAGGGTTGGGTAGATGGGAAGGATGTTTGAGAGAATGGATGTGAGTTAGTGTGTTAGGAGGTGTCTACTGACATTACATTTAAACTCCTGGAGATTGTAACTGTCGGGAGAGCAGGTGTATGGAAGGGAGTTCCACAGCAGGGAAGTGCGAGGAAAGAAGCAGTTGGAGTAGAAATTGCGGTTACATCTTATCTGTTTTACAGTAAAAGTAGCTAATCTAGTATCTCGTGCTAATTCCTACCTAGGGAGCACCAGTGATCTAAGTTCATCGGTGCAGAGAAGCCACCTCACCCAGGTGAGCGAGTGACTGCAGGCGTCTGCCAAGTCGATATCGATCACATTACAGATTCTCCGTTGTATTTTGTCAAAAACCCCGAGGAGAATAGCCGGGGCACCTGACCATATGTGACAGTAGTATTCAATACACGGGCGGATGATAGACTTATAAATGTGCAGGATATATTCAGGCGGGAAAAACTTCCGGGCCCTACACAGAGAACCGACTTTCATAGCAGCGGATTTAGCGATGGATTCGATAAAGTAATTCCACTTGAGGTCCGCTGAGAGTGTGAGACCAAGGAGGCGTAATGTTTTACTCTCTGGGAGGCAAGCCTGTTCCATGCTAATGGAAGGTTGGAGCGATTGTCTATGGTGGTTAATTGATAGCAGCTTCGTTTTGGAAGCATTAAAATTTACGAGCCATTTCTTGCCGCAGTCCACTAAGGGTTGGAGGTCCTTCTCAAGCTCGGCAGCAAGGTTCGCTTTGTCGCCTACACCAGATTTTTGGTCGAGGCGAGAGTAAACTGTGGTGTCATCGGCGTACATGCCTACTTGGGATCTTATGCCATCGGGGAGATCATTAATGTAGATCAGAAAGAGCGTAGGACCTAGGATAGAGCCCTGAGGGACACCAGCGTTCGTAAGGTAGTTTTGGGAGGCATGTCCGTTAAATACCACCTTCAATGTGCGGTTAGAGAGGAATGACTGGATTAGGTCAAGCACATGTCCAGTTATACCATAGCTCCGCATTTTGTGTAAGAGGCCAGCATGCCAGACTCTGTCGAACGCTTAACAGATATCCAAGGCAACGGTACGAGCTTCGCCATTCTTGTCGAGAGCCTGGTATATATACTCAGTGATGGTCGTTAGCATGTCAGCAATAGACCTAGTGAAGCGGAAACCATACTGTTAGTCCGAGAGAAGCGTGTGGGTTGTGCGATGCTGAACCACCTCAGCGTTGATAATGGTTTCGAACACTTTGCGAAAGATCAGAAGAAGGCTGATAGGGCGGTAATTTGCCGGGTCCGAGGGTTCTCCGGTATTCTTAAATATAGAAACTACAGAGGAAGACTTCTAACAGGCAGGAAAGCAGGAATAGATAGGCAGATTGTAGAGCTTAGAGAGGACAGAGTAGGGTTCAGGGGTACATTTCGTCAAGACTTTGATTGGGATTCAGTCCCCTCCGCTCGCTTTGTGAGGCTCAAGTTTTGAGATTATTTTAGTGACCAGCAAGAATGTAATGTAGACGTCATTCAATTGAGCCTCAGTTCTAGGTGGAAAGTTAGGTGGAGAGACTCCAGATGAGTCCAGTCTCAAATTAGTGGAGAATCTACGAGCAAAGCATCCAGCCTTGTCCGCTGAGGAGGTGAGGACCTCGAATTCATTGATTAGTGGAAGTATTGAGGTCTTACTCTTATTAAGCACGCTTTTACAGAGTCGCCAGTAGTCTTTGGCGCCGAACTTAAAGGATGCTATGCGTTGCTTCATTCTGGCAGCAAACAAAATCTTAGCTTCGTTAAGTATCTTTTTACACTTATTACGAGCTGAGGCTAAAAGACGCCTGTTTTGATCCGACGCCTGGCTTCGATAGAGCCGGAAAAAATGATTCCGGTGGGCAATAGCGGCCAAGCAAGCGAGCGAGAACCAAGGGGATAAGCGGGATTTAAGCTGAAATTCACAGGCTGGGATGAAAGCATCAATGCCAGCCTTATCCAAGAGTAGATCTCCGATGCGAAGTCTTCAATAGGAAGACTAAAAACGTTGTTCCAAGGGACGTCACACAGGACGTTACGGAACGAGTCCCAGTCGGCTCTTTGGTAGCAGTATTATATTCTACTGGACTGGGCTTCTTGCGTTGAGTGGGTGTGGAATGAGATGTTAACGGAAACTATGGTGTGGTCAGAGTTTCCGAGAGGGCAGAGCTTCTTGGCGGTGAAAGAGTCTGGGATGGAAGTGAAGCAGAGGTTTAGTAGTGATTCTCTTATTTTGGGTTGTTGGAGAAGCGCGTGGGGAAAACCACCAATTTTATGAGAGATTGGTTATTAAAAAATCCATGGTGTGGACACCAGCAAGATCGGTGACAGAGTTTTCATGCCACTTGGTGTGGTGGGCGTTAAAATCACCAAACACAAATATATGGGCAGAGGGATGAGAAGAAATGGCCTTATCGATATTATTAGAGATGCTATCAAGGACCGAGCAGTTAGAGGAGGAGGGTGAGCGGTAGAGAAAGACAAGATAGCTAACCGAGCTTAGAAGTGACCGAGGGAAATACATAAAAGAATGATCCAGGGATTCAAGAGATGTCACCCTAGCTAGAGGGAAGTGTTCACTGACATAGACACCGAGAAGGGAAGGTAACCAGGAACGTAAAACTCAGAAGAGGGGATAGAAGGATCAAAGTTTCTAATTCACAGAGAGCTAAGATATCAGGTGAGTTAGTATGAAGGAATGATTCTATGCTGTAAAAGTTAGTGCGGAGACCGCCTATGTTTGCGAAGGAGACGCAGACAGGTTTGGGCGTTTTCTGATGAGCTGGTTTAGTTTTCCTATTTCATTTGCTTTTATTCATATTTGTTTATTTATAGTGACGGGTCTAGATTAGCATCAGAGGGTCACTGTATGAAGCATGTGTAGGATGGAGACTGGCGCAGCCTGTAGCATAATGTTGCCTCGGGGTTGCCCACCGGAGGTTCATGCAGGGACGCCCGTCCATGCGCGATATGACACTACAGGAACCCCGATATTATTCAACTGTTGATCAGAGCAGCCTCTCAAGACGCTACGCAAGAGTTCGGAGTCTTAACTACCAGTCGGGAGCAGCAACCAGGAAATTGCTAACCCGGTACCCTCAGAATGAAGAGGCGTTGCCACCATACTCAAATACTGCAAAGAGCTTGCGACTGTACTAACATTAAGACGAAGGAGAAGGGACGAGAACCGGGTACTCCTTCTGAAACAAGAAACAAGGCAATCATTTGTACTCTTGTACAAAAGAAGATGGTGGAGTGTAAAACCGGGCGATAGTAGGTACTATCTACTACAATGAAAATAAATTTAAAAAAAATAAGAAAAATAAGAAAAGACAGAATTAATATTAAGTTTTAACTTAGTATAAGTCGAGGGAATACTTCAAAGCCAAACTAATTTACAGAACCTTCTCTAGCAACTTTCAAGAAAAGACCGTGTAAAGACGAAATAAACATTTCTTCGGCTGTCCAGAAAATGGCCGACTCTTTTTTAAACTGAAGGAAAAAATATTTTTTTCTTAAACAGGACCGCTGCTATATGCTGAAAGACAGGTGTTTTAAGATCTGTAATGAGATTTAGCACTAGTAGACATTTGAGATAAGGAGCCTTTTTGAGGGCATCATCACTCATCACAGCTGGTGTAGGTTTGTTCCGAGATGAGAAATATTACAAGTCTAGTTTTAGATCTATTGAATATCAACCAGGTTTCCCTCCATTGAGCTGTGAAAGGAGAAGGATAGATAAGCTGACATCAGTGGTCATCAAAGTATTTGGAAGTGAGACGCTG
The DNA here is from genome assembly GCA_037127315.1 of Ascarosepion bandense. Lineage (NCBI taxonomy): Eukaryota > Metazoa > Mollusca > Cephalopoda > Sepiida > Sepiidae > Ascarosepion > Ascarosepion bandense. The sequence goes on along the minus strand of JBBBDQ010002317.1, from coordinate 258,925 downwards.
ATTCGGAAGTTACAATTCCGACCATGAAACCAGGGTTTGAAAATCGCCTTTTTGATTATATTAATCACAGGTTTCTCCCAGAAGCAATAACTATGTTCTGCTCAGCATAGATAGCTCTGTGGGTGTCGAAGAAAGCCAAATGTGCCTGAAAAGATATTTGTATTAGGAATTAACTCACTACACTGGTATACTTGGAAGACGAGCGGGAAGCCACGTACGCACGTATGACTCTTGCAATTGCAGGTTTATCAACATTTGACCATTGAAAGGTGAATGTAAGTCTACCTAAGTGATCCATCAGGCCAACATCTATCCTAAAAGTAACAAAAGTAATTATCAAGTTTACATTGGAGTTTCCGTAACGGAATTACCTTACTGCTTTGAAAAACACTCCTTTCTCAATCCTAATCTAAAATTCAAAACTTCCCGAAGATTTTTGGAAATGAAAGAAGTGGTACTTAACCATATCAGTGAGTTGGAGATTTACGGTAGGTGCAATTTATGTTTATTTGAACAAATTAAAATACTAAAATATCCTAAGCAAAATTTGCTTTCGAACTTAAAAAAAGATGCCGTCATAAATATAAATCTAGATACAAATTTCTTAATAATTAATCTAAAATTAAAATTCCTTTAAATAGTTATTTCTTTTCTTCTTATTAATCGTATAATTAAATTATATGATATAATAACTTCCCTTTTTTAAACCTGTATTCTTTTAAGTTCTATCGTTTAATTGTTAACGAGTTTATTTAGGAATTAATGCCGTCATTGATTTAGATTTAATTTCCTAATAATTAATCTAAAATTAAAATTTCTTTAAAAAGGTGGTTTTATTTCTTCTTATTGACCATATAATTTAATTATATTATGTTATAACTAAACGTTCATAAATCTATTTAACTTTGCTTTTTAATTTAATTTAGCTGTATTTTGATATTAACATTATTCGTGACGCTTTAAGTGTGGCCTCGTATAGCTATTATTTCGTCTGGCCTAGAAACGAAGAAAAGAGTGCTAGACTGCTACGTGATGTCAGTTCTTCAGTACGGCTGTGAATGCTGGACAGTATCATCGAAAATGAGGAAAAAACTGAAAGCGGCCGAAATGTGGTTCTACAGAAGGATGCTACGGATATCGTGGACTGAGCATACAAGCAACGACGAAGTGTTAGAAAGAATGGCAACAAAAAGGAAATTAATAGTTAGCATCAGGAAGAGACAACTGAAGTTCCTGGGACATGCAATGAGGAAGAAGAGCCTGGAGAACCTGATACTGACTGGTCAGATAGAAGGAAGGAGAGACAGAGGAAGGCAGCGGATAACATATCTGCAGAGTCTGATCAGGTGGATGACGGAACGGGGGTTGCCAGGAGCAACAGGAGCAAACATACTAAGAGCCACAAGGGATAGGGAGACGTGGAGATCCATGATCGCCTACGTCCTGAAGGGACAGGGCACATAGAAGAAGAAGAAGAAGTTCTTCCTTATTTTTATTTTTAGTTTATTTTATTGCATCTCTCTTCGTTACTGTCACCCGACGGTACAGGTTCGAGGAACTGCCCCGGTTTTACTTTTACTTTTTCGCTACGCTAACTTCCGTTTTGTATTTTTTATTTTTACACTGACAGTCTTAGGTAGACTTGATAAAATTCAACGGAGAATTTGTAATGTGATCATCCCGAATTGGCAGCTCAGATACGGTCACTTTCTCACCGACGCAAAGTGGCTTCCATGTGTCTTTTCTACAAATACTTTCACGGCTTCTGCTCTGATGAACTTAGCTCACTGGTGCCCCTTATACACTCGAGCCACAAGATTAGCAACTAGGTCCCACCTTTTACTATGAAACCAATAAATTGCAAACGTGAATTCTACTCAGCAGCTTCTGTTCTCGCACTTCCGGCTTGTGGAATTCCCATCCATTTACTTGCTTCAACCTTCAGCTAAAATCTCCAAGAATTTTAATGTAAAGTCCATAGTCATCTCCTGTCTCATTAACCTGCATCCTCTCTCTAATGCTCCTTTCCCCGTCCACTCCACTCTCATCAGTATTCTCATCCTTCTTTACCCACTTTCTGACACCCTCTATAACCTGTCACTCTTTCTCATAACTTTCCTCCTATGTAACCTCCTGTAAAAGTGGCAGTAATATGCCTTGCTTGGGGCGATATGATTATAAAAAAGGAAAAGTAAATTTATTTTCCCATAATTTTTTATTTACGCTGATGAGACAGTTCCTAAATTAAACCTTTAAAATAGCCATCAGATTAAAAACAAAAATTTTCTCTCTCTCTCTCTCTCTCTCTCTCTCTCACAGTGTGTGTGTGTGTGTGTGTGTGTGTGTGTGTGTGTGTGTGTGTGTGTGTGTGTGTGTGTGTGTGTGTGTGTGTGAAAGTTTGATTAAAGACTACCGTTTAAGACAAAAGTTCCTTGTTTAAAAAGTTCATTTTTAAATCATGGTAATTCAGAAATTTATTAGGGTTGGTTGGAGAAAGTTACTATAATTATGGCTGTGTCTGTATTATTCTATAAAATGTGAGAATTAGGCCGAAGTATGAAGCTGAACATTTAGGTCGCATGAAGGAAATTAATGACATTTTTTAATTGTGTGGAGAAGTGTAGACATTAGATTTTGACAGAAGGCCAGGTTTCAGATTTTTTAAGTTTAAATTTTTTTACTACTGTATTTGTAAAAGGTGCTAACCTGTTTAGGTTAAAATTTGAATTAAGTATTTATGGTATACTAAAGTATATTGGAGTTATGAAAACCAAGTAATTATTGTGTGGGTCATTAATTTAAATACAATAATTGTTATGTAATAGTAGAGCATAAATTAAAAATAAAAATTATAATTAATTAAAATTTAAAGCAAAATATTTACGGTGTTTACATTATTATATCAATTCATTTCCTAAATATAAAGAACTACTAAACCCTAGAAATGCATAGACACTACTATGTAAACACAGTCAATATTTCACTTTTCACATTTATTAATTATTATGTTCATTTATATGTTATGCTCTTTAAGAAGTTTTCCAAGAACTTAATGAAATTACATCCAATATACTGGATGTAGTTCAAATTTTTCCACAAGCTACTTATTTATTATGATTTCGTGATGTTTGTTTGAGTAAAAAGCGAAATGCTTAAAACTAGAATATAGTCACAAAAATGATGAAAATATTTCTTGTTAAAATCTTAAATATCTCTGATTATTCTTCATACGATATGTGAGAACAACAAGATAAAGGAGTATTAAATGGTCATTGTACAACTCTAGTAAATATCTGAATCTTCCTACAGTTCTCTAATTTTGCAATAGCTAAGTCAGACGAAAAATGTATTATTAATACCCCATATGTGTTCTAGGTTCCTAGCACTCACATGCCTGTTTGGATAGAGTTTGTGGTGATACCGATCGAGCAAAAGTGATGGGCCGGATGTTTGCTCTCTCACGACAAAAAGGAAAATGACCAAAGGTCGTCTATGCGCAGGTGATTCCGCGCAGATGTTCCGGTTGAAAAATAAAAATTAATCAAATGTTAAATTTCCATTTCGCGAGCCTACGCGAATTTTATTTATCAGCCAATGGGAAGCCCAGAATCAAATACAAGTGTGAAGTCTCAAACGAGCTGCTGTGATCCAAAAAGAAGATATAAAAAGCAGATACAGACAGACCACAGCATGCAGAACTTGAGGAGAAGAGTGTAATCAATATCCCCTTGGCCTATGTCAAGTGGCTACTACGCTTGCCTTTTTCCTTCTCCCCTGTCTCAAAACTACTTACCGACCTTAGGAGCGACTACATCAAAGACATTCCTCACTTACACGCTCCCCACATTCCTAAGCATAAAATTACTTTCAGCATTTTATTTGCCATGAAGATTTTAACCTCCATTGGACTCATACTTCAAGTTATTACTTCAATTGTAAAAACATTAATTGATATATATATATATATATATATATATATATATATATATATATATATATATATATATATATATATATAAAATGATATTTTCTACGCAAATTGCTTTTCTTGATTTATAATCATTTCATGACTTATAGTGGGCTATCTACAACAAGGCCAAATTCCGTTAACCTGCAACAGTATACAACTACCCTTCACTAGAACAGATTCCCACTACAACCGAGAAAAAGAATAAATAAGATACCCCCACTATAAGTTCAAATGCGGGCTTGTGTGTCATAAGTTATTTTCCAGTCTACGACCCTTTTCTCACAGACGAAATGCTTCGATGCCTTTGCTGCTTTATCACTATTTCCATTTCTTAGTTCTTTCACCCATGACCTTTACATCTTGGACCTGCCATTTTGCGTACAGAATGGTGAATAATTCCCATCCCTTTCGTATTCTCTTATTAAGAAGTGATTTCCATTCAGACTGCTCTTCTGTGGAACAGAATTTTGATAGAATATTTCCCCAATTATTTTGACTATTAAGGATTAAGAGTAATCTTAATTGCATATCTCTATGAACTTTACTTTTTGTCGTTTCTTACAGTCATACATCACCACACATTAACCCTCGACTGTAAAGAGCTCTTCGGCCTTAAAGAGGGTGATCATGAGTATAAACAAAACCTGAAAAAGTAACCTTATTTCATTTCATCCATGTTTGATGCAGGGATAAATATTTTTACGCTAATATTAAACTGATACTGGCTGAAAAAGTATGTCACACAGCTTGAATAGAATTCGCCAAACTGGCAATAGGCTTACATATCAGTAGCTACTTCCCTATGGCAAGGGTATTAATTAGTTACTACATTTTTATGAGCACTTGCCACTGTTTTTCATAGATTCAGTGAAGTTGTCGTCTGCTTCTTTTGAATTGACATTTCTCTTTTATTTCTGAAATTAATTACTTCGTTTCAAATTGATTCAGTCTGTTTTCTCTGACATTCTTTTTTGATTGCTTTATTGTAACTTTAAATTGATTTTTCGAATTTTAAGTAGACCATTCTGTAGATTTCCATTCAATTTCTTTTCAGCAAATTTGTCAATTTTATACTGGACTAGTAAAATTTTAATTGCCTTCTATAGAGTTTGATGTCTCCACGTTACGTTCAACTAATTTTCTTGTCGTTCTAATCAGTTTCTTTAACATTTAATTGCTCTTTTCACATTCCTTGACTCATTCTATATATATATATATATATATAATCTTAATAACGGCAAAAACTAGTGGAATAATAATCCGCTGTTCGTAGCATTTACTATTTCAAAGTACTCCACACATAGTAGAGCAAGATGTAATTTCTTTTTATTATTGTTATTTATTTATACCAATAATAAAAATATTACTATATATATATATATATATATATATATATATATATATTACCCATATAAATATGTATTACCCATAAAATTGTAGAATATCCAAAATTTTTCTAGAGTATATATATATATATATATATATATATATATATATATACTCTAGAAAATTTTTAGATATTCTACAATTTTATGGGTAATACATATTTCGCAGCCAAAACCTGCTGCAACCTCGCATCCAAGGGTATGACGAGCTGCAGGTTTTGCTAGCAAAAGATGTGTTGCTCATGAAATTGTAGAATATCTAAATCTTTTTCTAGATTATATTACTCTAGTAAATGAAATAAATAAATTTAACATTGAGATCTTTTTAGTTCGTCCCTATCGGAATTTACCTGACTTGAATAACAAATATTCTACGTTACATATATATATATACATATATATATATATATATATATATATAGGTTTTTTGAAATTTTCTCTCATTGCTAATTAACTGAAAGTTTGCACCACAACAAAGACTAATTTTAAATTTACTATATGACAAAAAATTAACTAACATATTAAAAAATCAAATATTTTATTTTGAACACGACATCTAACATTTATGTTTTTGTTCTGTTTTATATCATCAAATTCCTTTTCTTTGCTTTTCTTTCAAATAACTGTAATAAAAATTCCAACAATTTAATAAAGTGTAGTAAATGGGCTGGTTTTGGAGAGATAGTGTGTCTAAGATATCCACAGCCCACACGCTTTCGTTTACGCAAATGTATATCTACATAAAAATGTTCATTCTGCTAAGGGATACGAAGGTCATGTGAACCAATGAAACAGCAATTTAGGTAATCAAATAGAAGGATATTTTGGGAAGCAATTACTTCGGTGTTCCATTTTTGAATAAAAGTTAAATAAAAAATATAAAATGTATTCATTCTTTCTTTATCTCTTTTCTTTTTTTTTGTTTTAGAAAATGTTGGGATGTGGAGAAAGCTGAAAGTAAAATTTTCTGGCTATAATGAAAATCATTTTCACAACTATGATCTAACATTGGTTGATGACGAGATAGAAATCTCGAAACATAAAAGTTTCCGTGTCGCAATGCATTCAAATTAAAAAACAAATTTAATTATATAATGCTCTATTGTACTGAGCAATGTTTTATAAAAGCAGTAAATGCCAGAGAACTCGGAATTGTAAGACTGTTGGTTCTTTTTACCAGTATATATATATATATATATAAAGCTCGATGATTTACTTAATAATTGTTCAAATCCTACTACTACTACTTGAATTATATATTTATCTAAATTTATATATAATACAAGTTGTAGGATTTGAAACATTATTAAGTAAATCATCGAGCTTTATATTCGACTTCAACAGAATGCAGAAAGCACTGGACGGCCGTTTCGTCCTATATGTGGGTCTCTTACAGCAGTGCGCATCCACTACCAGGAATCGAAACCCGAGTGTTAGGTTATTAAGCTAATATCATACCAACTGTACCACGGGCCCTGGTGACGAAGAGGTAACAAATTAAGATCGATGAAGTGCACCGCTCTTCACGACCGTCGTGGAACTTCTTCAAGTTCCTTTGCCCATAGGATAGTGCCTCCCCAAGCCACGACTTCTCCAACCAAGCCGTTAAATCCACAGCGAGTTTTGTGGTTGAAGCACAGAGATATAATTCAAGTAGTAGGAGGATTTGAACAACTATTAAGCAAATCATCGAGGTTTATATTCGACCTCAACAGAATGCAGCAAGCACTGGACGGCCGTTTCGTCATATAGGTGGGACTCCTTCTTGGAGGAGTTCACCACGGAATTCGTGAAGAGCAGCGCACTTCATCGAGCGTAATTCGTTACGTCTTCGTCACCAGGCCCGTGGTACAATTGGTATGACATTAGCTTAATAACCTAACTGTCAGGTTTCGATTCTTGTTGTGGATGCGCACTATAGGACGAAGCGGCCGTCCAGTGCTTTCTGTTGAGGTCGAATATAAAGCTCGATGATTTTCTTAATTATATATATATATATATATATATGTGAAATATATATATGCAATTTGGTATATATATATATATATATATTATATTGTTTACATATTATATATGCGTGGTACTTATTTAAAAGCGCTCAATATCAGTGATAGAGCCGACATATTCATATAGATAGGTGTGAATATGTAACCCTGGGTTTCACGCTTTTGCGATCGTCAGAAAAACTGATCAATTTTTTAAAAAATTGGTTATATGTAGGGTTGCCTATATTCATGTATTTTTGTGGAAGTGGGGGAAATCTGTCATCACTACAGACGCAGACATATATATATATATATATATATATATATATATATATATTTGTACACCCATTAACGCGTGCAAGGACTCACACACGCACGCTAGTTCGCTCACTGAGGCTTGCATAATCATATACATGCGAATCGTGCGGGGTTCGGTATATATATGTATATGTGTGCTGTTGCGCACATGCATACGCATTCGGTTGGTGTATTCGAATGGTGCATCGATGTTAACGCGCGGGCAGTTGTCGATTTCTCGTAAGTAAATATGTACTTTTGATGGGTTTTGTGTGAATCTATGATAGGGAAGAATTGCTATTATTTTATTTAAGGCTGTATTGTTATTTTTTGTTTTAAAGTCGGTTATTGGCTTGTCTTTTTATTTTTTGTGGTTGCGTATATTTAAATGGTAGAAATTCTAATTTGTAATGTTTGTTAATGTTTATTTGTAGTGTATTAATTTTACTATGGCAGAGACGTGTGATTTTGTTTTTTATCCGTTTGTTATAAATTGTGATAATAGGTATTTAGTTTCATATCTGCATTTGGAAATTAGTTCTGATCTCGTGTTTAGTAAGTTCTTTTGTCGGGTATGAGATATAATTACTACTTTCTCATGTAGGCAAAGTCGGCATTTTTGTAATGTTGTTGTAGGCAGGTGCTTTTTTCAGTATTTTACAGCTTATTGTTGGTAAAATATTTCTGTCTTTTAGACGCCATATGTATGTTGATAGTGTAATGCTGTTCAAGTATTTTCTGTTGGAGAATGAAAGATTGTGGTGATTTCTTTTCTTAAACGGTCCATCAGTGGCACCGATGTAGTAAATTGTGTTGTTGTTTGCACTTACCTTGGCTTTATATACTATGTTTGTTTACTGGCAATTTTTCTGGAGTGGACATGTTCCGTTTCTGCAGTTGCATTGAGCTTCTTCGATTGCATTATTGTAGTTTGTTAATTTTTTGTTGTGGCTTTTTATTATTTGTGTAATATTTTTGGGCAGCTGTAACTAATTTTGACGTTGTTTTTGTTGAATATTTTTGCTAATCGGTTTGTCACCGGGAAGTGTTTTTCTATTAAATTCAGGAATGTCATACCTGTTTGTTTTGACGGCTTTATTGTATGGTGGATTAAACCAGATGATATTTGCTTTTTCGTTGCGGAGGTGTATATTGTAGTTGTTGATTGTATCCACATTTCTTTAGTGATTCGTCCTATGGTGTTCTTTTGATATTGAAAATCTGTATGTTAGATGTTAGATGGATTTTCAGATAGTCTGCGGCTGATTGATATGGGTATTCGTTTGATGATTGAAGGTGGGTGGTTGGAGGATGTGTGTACGTAAGTTGGATCGTCATTATCTTTTCTGTGTGGCTATCTTTTCTGTATGGTTATATATATATATATATATATATATATGTGTGTGTGTGTGTGTGTGTGTGTGTGTGTGTGTGTGTGTGTGTGTGTGTGTATGTACGTATATTTATATATCATAAAAAGATGAAAAACCTTCGTTACACTAAAATGTTGAACATAGATTCTTCCATTCACTATGACAGGAGTATCAACTCATACGAAAATAAGAAACAACGTGAGTGGCAAGGTGTGTCTCAAAATAGCTTATACGCATTGCTGCACTAACTACAGTATTCGGTATTAATCTATGAGATTAAATAGTTTCTTCACTAATCTTTTCACACAAAGTTTTCTCTAGAATATTACTGTCCACAAGTACGAGCTTATACGAGCATGAAAACATTCGCACACACGCAACAAACGCATGCACACACACAAACGCATTCACACACACACACATACACACACACACACACACACACACACACACACACACACAGAATAACAGACAAGGTAATATGGTTACATTTTTATATATTTTTTATGTGATTTTATATTTTTCCTTTTCGAAATATGAATTATATAAAAGTTATCGAAATGGTGTGTTTTCTGAACTCTTTCTACTATGCTTTTAGCCATTATCAAGGATGACGCTTATTTTACATGTCCTTTGAAGAAGTGAGGCCTTGATCAATCAAAATTCGTAAATAATTACATCGGACACACTACCACCCGTCTGACGTGATGACACGAGTAGCATCTCACAGACAATAGTTCAGTTTGATCCGATTTAAACACACACGCGAACCTACCAAAATCTATCCGTATGATACTCGTTGATGATACAAATATAATATAATCCAATTACAAAAAATGGCCTAAAATAATGGGTGCATTATTAATAAAACAGACAAATCCAACACTTAATAATATCACCTCCGCAAACCACAGTCATGTGCTTACCGTGTTTGGAAATGACTCTGCACACATACACAAACACTAAGCATATTCAGTGAAACGTAAAATAAAATTCATACTTGATAATGACTGAATGTATAGCCGGAAGCTCTCGAATAAACAATACATTTGAACATTTTTTATATAATTTAGATTTCGAAAAAAAAAAAGAAAGATCACATCAACGATAATATAAAAACCTTAACAATAATATCTTCTCTGTCGTTTTTAATAAGGACTGCATGAAAGAAGTATTTTTGCACAAATACAGAATATATATATATATATATATATATATATATATATATATATATGAATGTATGTGTGTGTGTGTGTTAAATCATAATGCAAGTTTTTAATGCTATGTTGGAGAGTGTTTATGATCGTTCCGATGGTTGGCTAATTCCAACAGCGTTTTACGTGAAACTCTACAAGTCCGCTCCGGAGAACAGTAATATGATTTGTAAGGATTTTCCTGAATATTATGTAGATTAAACACTACTCTCTAATAGTTGATTTGTTAATTCAAGGTCGAATTAAAAAAACACTGCTACATTTTGTTTTTTATTTTTTTTTCTGGGAGTAAATGCGGCCGTCTACTGTCACTTAGAACTACATCTGTTGTGGGATCTCCCCTTTGTATATGATAATGGACTCGACTGAGTATACATATACTCCTCCCATAGAGAGAACAGCAATTGAGAGTTATAGAGATATCCGTAAGAGTTATCGGAGAGTACCGGAACTCATACGTAAGTTACCGAGAGAAACCGAAATTACCCAAAGATTACCGCGTCAGAAGTCAGAAGAGCTCTGAGCTCCACTCAGCTAGATTAACATACACGGATATACTATTTCCAACGACTTCACTTGAGGACTTGTATATATTTATTTCTTACTAATAGTATTCCTGGATTTAATAACCCGCGTTCAATTTTATATTACGTTCAATATAAATAACTTTTCTATCTCAATATCTGTTTTTGTCGTTCATTATTTTGTGTGGTTCCTCACCCGGAATCAACAACAATATCTTATTTCAGAAATACGCTATATTTATCTATATATATGTTATATTTATTTATATATCTTTATATAAGCTATATTTATATATCTTGAGTAAAATTTGGTTGACTGGAAAAACCTCTATAGCAATAGAATATGGTGGGAATGAGAATGTGTAGACAGTGTATGCGGCCTTGAGTGTTCTAGCTGTGGAGATCTGAATTGCTGTGATTAAGGAAAGTTCGCCTGAAGTTCTGCCATGAAATAGCGATGAAGTAGTGAGATGATAGCAACAAGGATTATTCTTCTTCTATGTGCCCTGTCCCTTCAGGACGTAGGCGATCTTGGCTTTCCACGTCTCCCTATCCCTGGTGGATCTTAGCACGCCTTCTCCTGTTACACCATGCAACCCTCGTTACATCATCCACCTGATTAGGTCCTTCAGATGTTATCCGTTGCTTTCCCCTGTCTCTTTTTTCTTCTATCTGGCTTGTTAGTATCAGTTTCTCCAAGCCCTCTTTCCACATTGCATATCCCAGGAACTTCAGCTGTCTCTTCCTGATTATCATTTATCCATCACACCCAATGGTGCTTAAGGCAGCAACTTTTATTGTTGTTGTTTCTGTAACAAACTGTTTTTTACAAGGCATGGTTGTTAGCCCTGCACCCAACCCCCCAAACCTGGAGGACCGGTAGACCATTCTTGGTCATTACGTTTACAGCACCTGGTATTCCCAAATGGTCACCCATTTAAGTACTGACCAGGCTCGATGTTGCTTAACTTCGGTGATAGGACGGGAACCATTGTATTCAACACGATATAGCCGTAGACGTCTCACCCTGATGCTCAGTATTAATTTCCTTTTCTTTTCCATCATTTCTAAGACCTCATCATTGCTCACATGCTCGATCCATGATATTCGCAGCATTCTTCTGTAGAACCACATTTCAGTTGCTTCAAGTTGTTCCTTCATCTTTGATGATATTGTCCAGCATTCACTGCCATATTGAAAAACGGACAACACATAGCAATCCAGTACTCTCTTACTTGTTTCTAGCGAATAGATTGTGAAAAATATTTTATCACCCATTCTTCTGCGTAAACGCTTTTGAACTCTGTCAAGGATGGAAAATGAAAATTCTTCAGCTGTGGTAGAAATACGCCGCTACTTTTTTGGGATGTGATAGCTTTCCACAGTTTCTTGTTCAAGCCTTACTAAGAACAATAAACTTTCTCTGTAATTCTTACCCATTTATGACCCTATTTGTTTTTGCTCTTATAGTTCCTCCATCAATATTCTCAGATTTGTCATGTTTTGATCGGTTTCTTTAAAAAGCAGTTATTAGTCTTTCTGGTTTTCTTAGTTACATTAACATCTCGACAGCATGAACAAAGAACTAGGCTTATATATTGTGTACATGATAACTTTGGATGTGCGTTGTGGTACAGTGGATATCGGCTCGGAACGAGAAACCGGGGAGCCGAGTTCGAATTCCAGTTGCATCCATTGTATTCACTTACGCGCAAATACCCTTGGGAAAGGTATTAATCCGTCTCTACCGTCCAGTTATGGGTTAAATAACAGGACAGATTGGGTTCTATTGCCTTGGTCGGCAACCAGTTTACCGCAGAAAGCAATGGCAACCTACTGCGGGATAATCTTCTGCCCAGTCAGTCATATCTCTTGCGAGACATGGTCGCCCAAGCGTGTATCACGTATGGCACTTAACTGACTGACATGATAAATTTAACTTCGTGCATAAATTTTGTAATCTTTACAAGCTCCGAACAAGGAACCTGCGAATTTACCCTCTGTGGGGAATAGACAAAATTATGTAGTACATATAGGGTGTTCTAAAAACTTGGACCGATTTTAATGGGAATTAGGTTTAATCATCTAATGATTTCTTTTTTAATTTCTTTTAGATTTAACAACTTTAGTCTTTGGCAATTTCAACCAGGTAAAAATTAACAATCGAACAACGTTTTATATATCGAACCCTATTATGAAAATGGAGGTTCAAACGATTCGGACAACTCTATTCGTCATCACGTGCAGGAATTGAACCTCTCCACAACAACGTTACATCAAATTTTGATAAATGATTTGTCTCTACACAATTACAAAATTTAATTGACACAAGGACTGAAGCCTGCTGATCATTTGAAGTGCCGTACATTTATCAGTTGGGTGCATAAGCAAAGACAAGGTATATTGGTGAGATCGAGGAACAACTATGCAAAGACGTCTTCAAAACTTTTGGCCATCGAGTGGAGATGTGCCGCCGAAGACTTGGCGGACATTTGGGCGTTATTATTTTTCAAACATCATTGCCATGACTCGAATAACTTGATCAAATATTGAAATCAATAATTTTTTCCCAATAACACTGTTTTATTTACTGCTAACTTCGATCCGTCTTAATAAAAAAGCCTTTATAAACATATGTAAATACTGTTATGTATTTTCTTTATTATGTTATCATTGTAAGCTACGTACGATATTCCGCGGAATTTGGAATCGACGTGCCGGGTTAAAATTCTGACCCACTCTCTTACGTTTATTCTAACACTGACGCTGATACGAAAGCTAGGCATCCACCTAGTCTACTATATTCAAAGGTTAAATAGCAATTTGAGCTGGGCCCTGTAGTCTTGTTAGCAGTCAGTCTTGGTAAACATGGAGAACAGCTTTGATTTCACAAAAGGGCAGCGGCGGAAACATCCGCCGCCTTTTCCACAAAGGGTCAGGTCAGATATTAGTCTTTGCCGGTGATACCACGTAGAATAGTACATGATACCTGGAAAGCAGATTAATTGGCCAAGTAAAAAAGAATTATCAATAATGCAAACCAGTGATCCCATAGGTTAGAGATTGAACTGAGCATAAGCAATTGAAGTACATCCTTTCCTCTCACGTCTGTAACAATCTTACTGCACAGCTTCTTAATTATTTTTTAAATTTCAACTTCCCGCTCTTATAGCAACTCACATTTATTTATTCTCGTAGAAACCTTCTAGAACAAGTAACTATTCAAAATATTTTGTTCAACTGTTTTGAAGCAGGTTATAAAACGTTCTTTCAAATAAATTCAGTTATAAAAATTAATTTCAATCATTAATCAAAAATAATATTTGTGTCATAGAAATATGCGTTTTCCTACTAATTGTTTAAGAATTTAAAGGAATAGTCCGTGAAAAGAATACTTAAAGGAGGCTTATGATTTTTTTAGAAAAAATCCCTAATCTCTGTTTCACAAGAACCTAAACTAACAGAGACAAAGTGATGATTGAAAACAAAATTTGCAGGAATATCCGACAACTCCAAAGTAAACAAATATTTATGCATTATTGAAATCAGTTCCTGCCTATACACAGCAAGAAAACATATGTGAATAAAAAACTTAAAAAAATAAAGTTATTAGAAAAATATTTTTGGAGGTCTATAATTATTTATCTTCAATGTTTTTCACCCAAAGCAAGGCGTTGATGCCACTAAGATGTAAGAGGTTACTAGATGTAGAAGACAACAAGGAAATTTTAGTGAGGTGAAAGTACAATAAAAGAATGGCTACAGGAAAGAAGATGGCGTTTGAAATTTTGCGGTTGAAATTACTTTAAGACTTTAAATAATTTGATTTTTTATGTGCCTTTCTGTCATTTAGACAAAATCAATTCTAGGCTAATTTTAACACAACTCAGATTTGTTTTCTAAACCCTGTTTATTTTAACCTACACCTGTTTTATAGAACCTGTTCATTCTTATTTTTTATTCAATGCCCGACACAATCAAAAAACAATCTTATCTCTATCTATCCAGATATTTCTTTAGGTATCTATTTTGAGAAACTGTTTGGCAGGGCGTCAGACAACAGTTAGTTAAAACTTGTATGTGCATTGTTCTTCTGTTTTTGTTTTAACGTTTTTTTTTCTGATTGACACTGTTTTATTATACTTGTATTTTATTGTGTTTTGTCTATTGTTTTCAGTTGCTGCCGATATACATATCATTACTTAGTTTTACGCTCTCTCGGATGCAATAAAAAGTACGGCCTTCATATCTTCTAAATTCCATCCTACTCATTGCTAGAATGATGCTAACTTCAGCTTATAACGACAGTGTTTGCTGTTATATTGATACAATTAATCATGAAACAATTGAGGTAAGGGGAAAGTGTGCTGACACCAACGGATACAAACAATATTAAATTCCCTTGTAACAGTGGGAAATTTGCCAGATCTGTCCAATAAAGCTGGAGAGACGGCGTTGCAAGGCTTTGTCGATATTACTGATGAATGTGTGTCAACAGTAGATTACTTTTTGTACGAAACAATTATTTATTTTTGCAAGCATTTTTCGATTATAATTTACCTATTGAAAATGCAAAGCTGATGTGTGTATGTCCGTCTACACAAATGAATGTACAATAGTAAAAAACATAGATCATTGACGTCTATCAATACCAGTAGGCCAGAATATCAGTAGAATGTTAACGCTTTTAAAAACTAGAAGTATTAGATAAAAAGTGCTTTATACACACACACACACACACACACACATATATATATATATATATATATATATATATATATATGTATATATATATATATATATATATATTCTAAACATATACTGTTAAACATAAAATACAATGAATGTCTGTTATGTTTAATCATGAGCCGTTTTAAATATCGTATGTTGGCTTTAATTACAGGTGAAAATAAAGACAAAAATTCTCCAACATTTGGATAATTTTTTATTAAGTTGGTTCTAAGTTTTCGGCTCACATTTGCTATATGTGATAAATGTTGCCGTTGCTTAGCGGAATTTTATGTCAACACAAGATAAAATCTTCGCTGATGGTGGATGTTTTTGTGTTAACGTCCTTGTAACCTCTCTGAAGGTGTCTCATAGCTTGTAGTTTGTACATGTTCTAAAGTAATAATTAATATATATATATATATATATATATATATACGTGGGATTCCAGAAGACGAGTGACAGGAGGTGGAATAGGTTTGTGTATTGGTTATATCATTACAATGGTGTTTATTATAACTACAGTTTTTTTACAGTTTCATTTTAAATTTTACAACTAAATTTAATTAAATTTAAATATTTTTTCACATAATTTAGAGAACCCATAATGCCAAATAATTTAAGTACTTATGAAAAAAATGGGTTTTAAATAAAAAGTTTGTAGTCGAAAATTATGTAACAGTTATATTTCAAGAAATGAATACAAATAGACTTGTGCTAAAATGTTCGACGAAGCGTGAGCAGTAGATTTCAAAGCTGTGCAAATTGTGACAGACAAGATGTTTGTTTGTTTGTTTTGGAGGCTTAACGACCTATCAATCATTATGGGATCATTTTAAGGTAATAAATAGTGATTTTTGGGTAAGGTTATTTTATTTTTATAACGTTTTTCTTTTCACGATTCATTGGGATTTGTTTTTTTAAGAGCAGGGTCCCCAAGTCCTACCCTTGTTATTTAACCCATAACTGGAGGGAATGGACGGATTAACACCTTTCCCAAGGGTACCAGTGCTTAAGTGAATGCAGGGTATTCAACTGGAATTCGAACTCCGCTCACCGATTTCTCTTTCCGAGCCGATATCCGCTGCACCACAACGCACATCCATCACTGTACGCTTACAGCACCTGGTATTCCCAAGCGGTCACCCATCTAAGTACTGACCAGGCTCAACGTTGCTTAACTTCGGTGATCGAGCGAGAACCGGTGTATTCAACTCGATAGGCCGTAAGCCGACAGACAAGAGTTTGAACACCTGCGCTGATAAAAGTTAAGCGCTTCTTTTTTATTATTGTACAGAATAAGATTTAAATGTGAATGTAATAATTGCATTAGTAAATACACTTGCATCAGTAATATCCCAAGTAAATGTCATCGTTTACAGCCCATCCACATTTGGACAACCCTGTATATACATATTTATATATTAATATTAATTAATATTAGTTTAATATTAAGAGAACTAATTCTGTCAAGACTAGCAATAATTAAACTACAAATGAAATCGTCTTGAAACCCACCGGGAACGAACCCGGAGGGAAAAGAAGGGGAAGAAAAAAGAAACAAACGAAGTACCTGAACAAAAAGTCAAGCATTCGTAAGAAAGGAAAAAAAACCCAAGACGAAAACCTTAACAATAAAGAGCTCAACCAATTTCCTTGACGAGCTGTTAAGCGAAACCGTGGTAGGTTGTTGGTTCGCTCTTAGATTTTCATATATATATATATATATATATATATATATATATATATAGGAAAAAGAAATAGGGTTGTTCCAATGAGAGAAATTGGTATAGAATTAAAAGTGTGAGAGGCCGTGAACGTTTTCTTAAAAGTGTATATTTATTGTTGTTGTTATTATACATGTTATGATACATTAATTGTCCATAATGGAATTCGTGACGCTAAGCGTGTTTCGAGTCTACATTTGATTCTCATCAGGCAAAAAAATTAGTGGCTTTAACTATCGAGTTCCTTTTTGTCGAGTTCTAAAAAAGAACTCGATACGTAAAGTCACAAATTTTATTCTTTTTTTAAAGTTATTTCACCTAAAGATGCTAAAAATTCAACGTTATTTCAAACAACGACTCTCTTTGTTTAAAAGAGAGAGCTGCTTGGACCTTATAAAAAGAGTTTGTAACATGCTGATAATCTGAAAAACGAAATCGATTTTATTACGAGTACTTTTTCGAGAAATGACTCTCCTTTAGACATTGTTAAATCAGATATTCGTGATAAGATTTTTGAGTTGTAAAAAAGTTAAAAGGTTTAAAGATGTTCGGATACCATAGTCGGGTGGGGTTGGTGTGTTCACTTGAGTCTTATTTTCAGCAAATGTTCGCATTGTGTCCAATACTAGATTTATACCTATGCATCAAAATCTTTTACTACCCTAACACATAAACTCTGATTTATTTTTTCAAAATAATGTAGTTGTGGAGTCGACTACATAGGTAGAATGATGCAACGCTTAGACTTTAGGATTAAGCAACATGTGCCTACAAAAATAATCAATAAAAAATTTTCGTGTTATAATGCCATTCAGAATACATACAGGTCTTAAATTGGGGATCATTTAATTAAAATTCCGAGCTACGCTTGGGATTTTAATGTGGACTGGTTCATTTTCGAGTGAGCCGCCACACACACACACACACACACACACACACGCTCTCTGTCCCTCTCTGTCTCTCTCTATCTCTCTTTCTCTCTCTTGATCAAGTCTCTGCCTCCGGACGAAGAGTGACCCAAATGTCGCTCCACCGAAGGGTAGAGTTGTGTTTGGGGTGAACAGACAAGAACCCGATCCAGCTTTAAGTTGTGTCTACGGGATATATTTGGCTCAGCTTAAGGGCTCGGAATCCCCATTTTCATTGGCCTTGTGTCGCATCCTCCTTTTATTTGGACTCGCTTTGTTGAGTCTCTAGCATCTTTAGGTGAAGTAACTTTAAACAAAATAATTTTCACCCTCCTTTGTTCATGTAACCCATGATATATATATATATATATATATATATATATATATATAGGTAAAGGATTACACAGAAAAATTTTTAAATGTTGTTTTCATTTTATCAATGTGATGTGTGAATATGATTTATTGAAATTAGTAAGTCTTGCCATTTTGTAAATATTGTCAACTTAAAAAAATTTTCACACTTCCTTTGTTTAGCCCTCTGTTTTGAATTTAGGTGCTTCGTCACCGCAGGAAAATACAGTGACGACACTAATCGATAATAAAGTGTTTGTTAATATTCCACAATTACGTTTACGAAATATATCAGCCATAATATGATTATATATATATATATATATATATATATATATATATATATATATATTTCCCCATTACAGTCCTGATGAGTAGAGAACGAAACTGATAATTTGTTATTTAAATATTTAGAATGAGCTGCAGTAATAAAATTTCATATGTTTTTATCGCCATATTGATATTCTGTACCCCCAAAGACATATATATATATATATATATATATATATATATATATATCCGAGTGGGTACAAAAAGAAGAAAGATTTTTTTCCGTCCAAAACATTAATTTAAACAGTGTTCGATATATGATGTATAGAGCTGTGAATATTTATTATAAATTGTGTTTTAGAACATGTACATAATTTTTTAATATTTTATTAATATTTTAATATATGTCCTCGACAATCATATGTTTGTTCCAACGTTGGGTGTCCAACGTTTCTTCGGAAGTGTAAAACAAAACTGAATTCGTCTGCTGCCTATATTTGGTTTATTGTTGTTGTGGGAGGTTGGTCGGGGTTATTGATAATGAAGGGAATGTGTCTTGTGTTGTTGGTTAGAGTTTTGAAAAGCCTGGTGTGTAAGTGCTAAATTGTTGATTAATGGTATATCTGTTGGAGCGTACATTTTTATCGGTCGGGTATATCTTTTGGTTAGAATTTCGCAGAGATTGGTGTGTGGAGCGGTTTGATTACTTGGTCAGTTTTGTGCGTTTGCGTGGGGCTTTTTGTGTGTGATTGGGAATTTATCTTGTTTGTTGACCTTAAGAATTTTTAGGCGTCCTGCTTAGCTCGTGTTTGATTTATTTGTCTGTTGTTATCAGACAAATTTTATTTATTCTCTTTCATTTAGTAGCGAGGTTGTTTTTCTCAGGGTTCCTTAGATAGACGTGATAGGGATGGCGTGTTTTTTCTTTTTAATTTTGATTTTTTCAGTACGGCATATTTTGTATTTTATTTTTGTTTTTTATATTTTTTTGTTTTTTTCTTTTAGCGGGATCGGGGTGTTTATTCAAGTATTATTGTATTTAGGCAAAGTTGTTTCTAAAAAATCTAAACTTGTATTTTTTCGGAAGTAAATGCAAATTTCTATTTTGTTAGCTTTTATAATGTTTCTAAATTTGTATATTTAATCTTGAATTTAGAAGATCGATTTTTTACTTTTAAAAGAAACCTCCTGAAGAAACGTTGGACACCTAACGTTGAAACAAACATATGGTTGTCAATGACATATATTAAAAAATTATGTACATGTTTTAAAACATAATTTATAATATATATATATATATATATATATATATATATATATTAATTATTTAATTACTTAGTTTTTGGTCATAATAAAATTAGACAAGAACACAGTTATATTAAAAAGTGTTCAATATAATTATACTGCAGAACTTTTGAATAGTCTTCATTTGTAAACGACTTATTACGCGACCTAGATTTCTATAATGTGGTGTCTTCAGGCGATTTGCAGTAATTTTTATAATATAGTATAATTATTTTTATTATAATTATTGCAAATCGTTTGAAGACCTAGGGTCGCGTAAACTCTCTTTTACAAATGAAGAATTTATATACATACATATATAATAATAATAATAATAATAATAATAATAATAATAATAATAATAAAATTAGTATTAATCAAGCTATCATTTAAATCGTCTTGTATAACCCACCGAGAACCAACTCGGAGGGAAAATAAGGGGAAGCAAAAAAAGAAACAACGAAGTACATGAACAAAAAGTCAAGCACTCGTAAGAAAGAAAAAAAAAACCAAGACGAAAACCCTAACACTGCAGCGCTCAATACAAAAGTAGAGCAAACAAAGACAGAAAATCTAAGCAAGAGCCAACAATTGACCACGCCTATATATACGTCTGTGTGTATGTGTGTGTGTGTACAAGAGAGAGAGAGAGAGAGAGAAAGAGAGAGTGAGTGAGAGAGAGAGAGAGAGAGAGGGAGTGAATGAGTGAGAGTGGGAGTGGGGGAGAGTGTGGAAATAGTTTTAACGGTAAACAGGGAATATGTATTTGTAATTATTTAGTTTTTTATACGCTATATATTTAATTCGTACAGATTGCGTCTTCTGGACCTACGGACAGTTTTCTTAAACGTGTAATATGTATTCGCTTTTCTGTATGAGTAGACTTAATGGTTTTCTTTCTTTCTACGGGAATACACTCTAGAAACTTTATACACTAGGAATAAAAAATCAGTCACTTCTCATCTATAAACTTTCCACTATTAATAGCTCGAACGATATTGACAGGACATTGATTCTAGCAATGAATTCGACCCGAGTATGTTTATATAATTTATTCTTTTTCGTCGATTATATTCCGCAATTATTCTTGGTGTTTTTCCTTGGTCGGCGCCTGAGCTCTGCGAAATGAATTAAATCCGTATCAATAGTGAAATATATCTTCGTTACAGTCTATTTTATCGTTCCTCGATAACAATCAGCAAGATTCGCATATTATTTTATTTATGAGTCATTGGTATTTATGGTCTAAAACTACAAGTCGATTAGAAGGATTCATGCTTATAAGCGAACATACATCGAAATACCTATTAGGACCAATGTTGCTTAAATGTTTTTAAGTCATTCCACCCCAAGTAAGTCGGGAATGCCACTAGTGAACAGGAGGATTTAATGTGTGAAAGTAAAAGAAAGGACAATGACGGACGAGATTCAAGAAGTCAAAAGACGGGGATTGATGTTGCATTAAATTTTGAAGATTGCAATTATCAGGAAATCCAGTAAACAGGTGTTCCAATCGTGGAATGTGCGAGAAAAAGAACTGTTGGAATAGAAGTTATTTTTTTATAAAAGTGTTCACTACAACAAATATTGCAGAGCATAAGAAAATTAAATTTGTTTTATTTTTTAATTAATATAGCTTACATTGCGATACGGAAATTTTTGTGTTTCGATATTTTTACCTGGTCATCAGGCAGTGTTATATCCTTCTTGCGAAAATGATTTTAATTTGAATATAAGAAACAATACGTTTGTTATTCATGGATGTGGGAAGACAGAAAAATTTATGTAACAGAGATCTACTTTAAATTTGAAAAACGTTTATATTATTGGAGAATACATGATTTTTTTCTTTCAATCTTAACGGCAAAAGTGTCAGTCGATGTAAACCCATGTCTAGACTCCGTTTATATATTCATTATTGTTACAAAATTAATCTCTTAGTTTTCTCTGCATTTCATCATTTTCTAAAACAAAAAAGGAAAAAGACGGGGATTGATGTTGCATTTAATTTTGGAGATTGCAATTATCAGGAAAGCCAGTAAATTGGAAAGTGCGAGAAAAGGAACTGTTAGAATAGAAGTGATGGTTACATTTAGTTTTTACCTCAGTAACATGGTAGGACCTAGATGCCAATCTAGTAGCACGCTTAAATTCATGTACTTGATACAACAAGGAAAAATATTACTAGAAAAGACACAGGAAAACCCCGATACATCGGCGAAAAAGTGACTGAAGTGGAAATGCCTGCTCAGGATCGATTACATTACAATTCTTTCTTTGCATTTGTCAAGCAGGATCACCTGGACTAATGACAACAGTATTCAATAGTAAAATGGTAGGTTTGTAAATGTGCATGTGGATTTACACTATTAAAAACATTCAGATACGACAAAGTGACCCAACATTCCTTGCAGTAGATGCAGCTATTGATTCGATGTAGTCGTTGCACTTCAAGTCGGTTGAAAAAGTGAGACCAAGAAGGTGGATTGTGTTGCTCTCCTAGAGGCTAGGGTCAGCCATACTGGTGGCACACAGAAAAGGTTCGCTATGGTGGGTAAATGAAAACAGTTTTATTTTTGTTTTTGTTAAGATTTACAGGCCATTTATAGCCCCAGTTAACGTTTGATTGGCGGTCCTTTTCAGAAGCAGCTTCTAGGTTGATTTTGTCAGATCTCTTGAATTTTCTATTCAGACAGATGTAAGTGTGATTTGAATAAATACCTAGTTGAAAACTAATGACATTAAGATCATCGATGAAGATCACAAATAAAAGTGGACGCAGTATATAGCATTGTGGACGCGTGAGTTCGGGAGAATGGATCTGGAAACAAGCCCGTTCAAAAAGATGTTCATTTTCCGATTTGACAGGAACGACTGTATTAAATCAAACAATCGTCCCATGACACTGTATCACAGATCATGTAGAAGACCAGCAAGCAAAACCCTGTGGAAGGCCTTCGAGATATCAACAGCCACAGAGCAAGCTTTGCTGATTTTTATTATCCAGAGCATTATATAGATATTCAGTGTTATCCATTAGCACATTAGTGGTAGTCCTGGAGAAACGGAAGCTATGTTGTTTACAAAAGTTGAGGTCGTGAGAAGCATGATGTTTAACCACTTTAGCATTGAACTTCGAAAACTTTGCCAAAAAGTAGTAAAAGGCAAATATATTACATCACTCAATAAGTACAAGGCCTCACATTTAGTTTTATGAAGTACTTACCTTCAAATAGCATGTGAAAAAATTTGGTCTTAATAAGATTTTTAGTTTACAAATAATAGTTAAGTGAAGCTACATTGCAAGCTACAGATGAATATTTAAAAAGAAATCGGAAAATTGTGTATATAAGATTTGCTTTTGCTTCGTTTTTATATACATATATATATATATATATATATATATGTATGTGTGTGTGTGTGTGTGTGTGTGTGTGTGTGTGTGTGTGTGTGTGTGTGTGTAATAAAAACAGAAATAGGGTTTGTTTCTAACGAGAGAAATTGGTATAGGAGAATAAGTGCGAGAAGCCGTGAACGTTATGTTTAAAATGTAGATTTATAAAATCAATCTACACTTTAAATAAAACATTCATTAAATAAAACATGTGCATCAAATGGACTGTTGCGATGTCCAGATTTTGTGCTCTCTTCCTCATGCTAGTCTCTCCTTTTTATTGGCTGGCCGAAGCAAAGGCTTCCTGGCTGCCTTGTAAAATTTTGCAAGGTAATGATAACAAAAAAAAAACAAAAAAAAATTATATTTTCATTTAGAATTATCCTCTTGGCAATAAATACTAAAATAGTATGAAATACATCATTTTTTTTAAAAACTGGAGTGGCCTAATTATGGTTCTTCGTGTATATATATATATATATATATATATATATATAAATCCAAGTGAAGAGAACCAACAGTTTTACAATTCCGAGTTCTCCGGCATTTACTTTGTTTTATAAAAGTGTTCAATACAACAAATATTGTAGAGCATAAGAAAATTATATTTTTTTTATTTTTAATTAATATAGTTCACATTGCGACACGGAAATTTTTCTTTCGAGATTTTTATGTTTTCTCTGCATTTCATTATGTTCTACAACAAAAACGGAAAAAGAAAAGAATAAAACCATTTTATATTTTTTATTTAACTTAAATGGACTTTTGAGTGTAATTATACTATTTTTAGATTCAGAAAGCATTTTATTCTAATTTTCCTAAAAGTTTTAATTAGTAAAGAAAACTTTTGATATCTATTTATTTATTAAAAATTTCAAAATCATTTTAATTATTTTTATAAAATCAATGTGAACTGTATTAATTTTAAATAACATTAAACGATATTAAATTTAAATAATTAATATAATTAATATTAATATTAATAATAAATATACTGAATATTAATATTTATACTAATTAGTATATTAATTTTAAATAAATAATATTATATTAATTCTAAATTAGTATATATATATATATATATATATAATTATTTTTAGTGTTACATTTTAGTTTTATGCCTGTTGTCTTTCTTCTAAATGATGTAATTAATATTTACCAACCTTGGATAGCGCATGCTCACCACAGACGCTTCTTCATACACTTTATAAGCTTTATATCTGCCCAAACATTCTATTCTGAAGAAAACCGCGGAAACTATATATTGTTTCCAACAACACTTGACAAACAGATTGTTCACAGAATTTAAACAATGCTGGATATTACAAATGTCATTTGCAAATTAATTGCTTTTTTCCAAATATCGAACCTTTTTCGTTCTTTAAGGCGTGAAAAATTACTCTTTTTCTTCGATTCCATATATGGCTATATATTGCTACCTTGATATTTTTAGTTCGATACCAATTCTAGCTCATATATTGTGTGCAATAAATAACTAACGTATTAATAAATAATGAGAAAATTAATCAGAGTTTCAGCAATATTGGTGGACTATAATAAAATAGTCAATTTATTTCGCCGTAATTCTCCTCCAATATGACTCCTGGTTTGATACTGCAAACTCTGTGTCTAATACAGAAGTAAAGAGAAAGATAGAAAGTAAAAATAGAGAGAATGTAGCGAGATAATGAAAGGGATAAAGGAATAAAAAGTGAGAGGGAGCATGAGGGAGATAGAATTTTGTTTGTTTTTATCCCTCTCACTTTAGCCTTTTGTTGATTTTTCTGTCTTCCTCAATAAGCAAGAAGGGAGTTGACATTAATGTGTACAAGATGACGCATAGGTAAAGGATTACACAGAAGAATTTTAAAATGTTTTCATTTTATCAATTTGATGTGCGAATATGATTTATTGAAATTAGTAAGGCTTGCTAATTTGCAAATATTGCCACATTAAAAATATTTTCGTACTTCCTTCGTATAGCCCTCCATTTTGAATTTAGGTGCTTCGTCATTGCCGAAAAATACAATGACAACACTAATGGATAATAAAATGTCTGTTAATACTCCACAACTACGTTTACGAAATATGTCAGCCATAATATGATTATTATTATTACTACTACTACTACTACTAATCATAATAATAATAATAATAATAATAATGAAAATAATTATGAATGCTCTATGTGGCGGTGAAACATTCACGGGTATTGACAATTTTAGTTATCATCAAGAGTTTCAGATAGTATGCGTCCAATTGTTACATTCTGGTTGCTTTTTTCATAACGCTGTTAAAATTATTATTATGTTGACATATTTTCATCATATTTAGATTTCTTCTATGATTGCCCTACCAACCAAGTCTGCGGGAAGACCTAAGGCAGGTCGTGGTGTGTCGTTATGGCTTCATTACACATTTTTTATATCTCCCCTATCATCCCTAGCGTTACACACACAAAGTTATTCATAGTGTGTGGGCTGTACTTGAAAAGAACATTTTTTGTATATTTCTTAAGCTGGGTTTTCCAGGGATTCTTTCAATGTGTTGTTTTGTTCCATTTTTTATCATTCCAAGTGCACCTACTATCACTGGCACAACTCTTGTTTTCAATTTCCACATTTTTTCTATTTCAATTTCCAGGTCTTTAGATTTTGACAGTTTTCAAATTCCTTGGTTGCTATGTTACAATCCGCTGGACAAGCCATATCAATTAATAGACAAGTTTTCTCTTTCTGGTTTTAACTATAATGTCTGGCCTATTTGCTTCAATTTTTCTGTCTGTGTAGATGGTGTAATCCCATAGAATGATGACATCTTCTATTTCTGTAACCGGTGCTGGGTGATGTTCATAGCAGTGTTTGTTTAGAGATTTTCCATGGTGTTTGCACATTGTTCAATGTAATAATTCCCCCACTCTATCGTGGCGATTTTTATATTCATTTGGGACAAGTACAGAACAGCCTGAGATTAGATGGTCTATTGTTTCTTGGTGTTTATCACAGAACCTGCATTTTGGATTCACATTAATATGTATAATATTTGCCTGAAATTTTCTAGTGAAAAGACTTTGGTCTTGCGCTGCAAGAATAAAGCCTTCAGTCTCAGAATTTAATCCAGATGCACGTAACCATCGGTGAGTATTAACTTTATCAACACTGGATTTATTGGCACGTTCTGGATATTGGCCATACAAAGGTTTGTCTTGCCACCGTTGTTTCGTCTGTTCAAGAGCTTTATCTTTGGCTTTCATTTTCATATTTTTTGCGGTAATAGTTGGTTCTTGGTTTCTGTTTTGCTTTTCTAGAGAATGTATTAAATTTAAATTTTGTTTGTATTTACCACTTTCTTTTATCATTGAATGTTTTTATTCTTTCTTCATGTTGTCTTACTAATTGTATCCTCGAATCCTTTGTTATTTCTACGTATGTTAGTAAGCCAATAGTCGTTGTCTTGTATGACAATTCTAGCTGAATAAGACCTCTTCCACCTTCTTTGCGGGGTATGTATAGACGGTCTACATCAGCCTTTGGATGATGCATCTTATGCTTAGAAAGAAGCTTTCTTGTTTTAGAATCCATTCGCCTGATGTCGTTTAGAGTCCAGTTTAAGATGTTGAAACTATATTGGACAACTGGGATTGCAAGGCTATTAATGGCCATAATTCTCTTCTGAGAATTCAATTCAGTTTTTAATATCATTCGTAGCCTTCTATAGTACTCTTTAGGCACTATTTCTTTCATTTTTTATGGTGAATTTTTTCACTCTCATTTACACTTAGGTATATACAAGCTTCTTCTGGTTTCAATTCTTTTATTGTTACAGCAGGGTCAAAGCTAATTGAGGATGTTTCTTTTATTGATCCACGTAAAACTGTAGCTTTAGCACATGTATTCAAATTGAATTTCATTCCAATGTCTTCGCTGAAGCATTTTGGAGTTTCCAGAAGAACTTCCAGCTCATTATCATTCTTAGCATATAACTTTAAGTCGTCCATGTAAAATAGATAGCTTATTTTCTTTTGGGCTATTTTATAAACACATTCTGCATCGTTAAGTTGACTGGTTAGTAAAATTAATGATATGCAGAATAGTAAGGGAGACAAAGAGTCACCTTGAAATATAGCTCTTTTGATGTTTATTTCATCAGACTTATAGGCTCCATTTATATGATTGAGGTAAAGGGTTGTTTTCCCTATAGACATGCACTGTTTGATGAAGTTGATGATGACGGATTATATCTTGTATATATTTAAAAGTGTTAAAATCCAGGAATATGGCACATTAGCGAATGCCTTACGATAATCTATCCAGGTACTACTAAGTTTTTTCTTTATACTGTGGCAGTTTTCCAGGATCAGTTTGTTAATAAGCAATTGGTCTTTACATCCGTAACATCCATGTTTGCACCCTTTTTGTTCATGCGGTAACATGTCATTTCTTTCTAATAATAAATATGTCTGTTTTGTTAAAATAGATGTTAATAGTTTATATGTTGTCGGAAGGCATGTAATTGGTCTGTAGTTTTTCGGCTTGTTTGTGTCATTATTCTTGGGTATAAGAAATGTAATTCCATTGGTCATCCATGTAGGAATTTTAGTGGGATCATCAACCATTTCTTGAAGTTCTTTGGCTAGTTTTTTCTGTGCTGTATTTAAATAATATAGCCAAAAGTTAGGAATTTTATCTATACCTGGAAATTTCCAATTGTGTGCTTTTTTAGTGCAAAAATATTATTATTATTATTATTATTATTATTATTATTTGTAGTATCAACTTGTCAGAGATTAATTTTTAGTGCTTAATTGCCAAGTCCTGCAAGGTCTGAGTTAAAACGCCATGGTAGATGTGTTGTTCGTGCACATTTAGGACGTTTCATTTAGATGGAGAGGTTTTTCGGAGATTATATATGATGTTCCGTACTTCTTATACGGATTTGAAAGGCTGATGTCTCCGGAAATTTTACTCAAATTGTTTTCAGTGCCCTTATTTATAAGACCTAGTACCCGATAATCGATGTTTCAGGTTTCCACATTTTTCTCGTTTCGATCTGAAAGTGGTCCTATTCAGTGTCCTTCTTCATCATCTTCATTATTACTATTGCTATTATTCTTTATCTTTTCGCATTCGTTTTATTTCATTCCCTTTCATTACCATTAGGTCTTTAACACAGAAGTAGAATAATAGATGTACTCATTTTGTCTGTGGAAATTGTAACAGTAAGAACTACATATCTGAATTCACTGTCTGAATTTCTTGGATATGTGTTATCAATATTTACACTATCCATATTTAGACTATTGTCCTCATCTATATTTATGTTATCACTGAACTCTCTTTTTGATATATAACCTTGATTTATATCCTTTAACATGAGAATTGATAACGATAACAGTTCATTACCATAACTTGAATAAAGGTGTTATTTCAGAATCCCTATAGATTACCGAGATCGATAAGCATCTGATGAAGGTTTCATCCGCCGAAACGTTATGATAACAACAACAAAGAAGACATTAATAGTTTGTATATAAATAGGGTAAATAACTAGGAACAGTTATAAACACTGGAATTCATCTAACCATTGTTAGCCGTGACTGTTATCGTTTTTGGTCTCGCATGTATCATTTTTATTGAGCCCAGTGTTCCAATTATTACAGCTATGACAGTAATTATTATTATTCTACGATTCTTTCAGTTTCCATTTCAAGATCCTTGTAGTTATAAATTTAGTCACATTCCTTAACCGATATATTTAGAAATATACATAAAAAGATTTTTTAAAAAGTTCAATTGATGATGTTTTCTATTTAACCGAAGCAGATGTTAAATGCATGGGAGCATTATCACCATAATCTTTTGCATGGGGAAGAAGATTAAAAATAACGAAGCCATGAATAATAAAAAAGAGAAATCCTAAACTTATAATATAAATTATGAACACAGTAACAACGTGCTTACCGTGTTCGGAACATAACATACACATGAGTTTATATACATAATCTTTGCGCATATTTAGTTACAAGTAAAAAAAAAAAAAATAATTTTTGATAACAGCTAAAGTATAGCCAAAATCTCTCGAAAATACAAAACCTTTGGAAAATTCTTATATAATTTGAGTTATGAAAAGAGAAAAATCATAAGGGCACTTGAAAAGTTATATAAAATATATACAAAATATATATATATATATATTGTTCACTTAATTAGTTTCTGGTAATAATAATGTTAGACAAGCACACATTTCTGTTAAAAAGTGTTCAATACAATTATATTGTAGAACTTTTGAATATTTTCCATTTTACAAATAACTCGTTTTGAATATTTTGTATTTTACAAATAACTCGTTTAGAAATGGAATATATATATATATATATATATATATACGTGTGTGTGTTTGTATGTGCGTGTGTGTATAATTCTACCAAAAACATTACTTTAATTTGAAAACCAAGATACCCATACTTTTTTCCACTGTCATACATTTACCTATTTTTGATCTGATATATAGAGATTTGTATATCTTTTTAATGAAGTATATTTGAAAAATATAGTAAGCTTGTTTAAAAACTTGAGATACGAATTTATCAATTTTTAATTACCTCTAATATAAGACTAAACAAATATAAGTTTAAGGGTATAAGCCATAACTGTATCAGGCGTGGTTGCCAAATTATTCATTGTTGACTTCCATTTGTTGTGAGGCTTAGTATTGTTATGTTGCAAAACATATGGTTCAGTTTCAGATATGCTGTAACTTGAGGAAACTTTATCTGGAGTTATGAAAATATGCTCATGTCAAAACAAGAACTTTTACTGGTGTCTTTCGACATAACATTTAACATAGCTCATACACAGTTCACAGAGGCTATCACTTTCACTTTCACTTAAACCTCTTAGATCCAGTTCATTGATCTATTTTTGTTATTTGTCACGCGTCCCATCCTCTGATTACAATGGTGTTATTCTTTTTATACAAATGGGAAAGACATTGGGTAGTAGCCGTTGTCTTTCATGAATTTTCACAGTTTTTTCACAGATATAGACATACGAAATAGACTGCACTAAAGTGAAATCTATACCTTGTCTCGTCAGAACGCTTACACAGTGTTTCAGCCATCTTAAGAAGATCTGCCTACTTGAACGTGTCATTATTCACAGCAGATCCTGATCTGACACTACGAGACCTGTCTCTCTCTTTTGTCTCTACATTGGCACCTTAACTGTACTTTACTTATATAAATAGAAATCTTTTCATAAAAATTCAAAAACATTCATTAAATTTATGCAGCAATTTCTTCTACAAAACGCAGAAGTTCTATGGCGGCATTCCTGCTGTCGCTTAAAAGAGCAGCCATTTTGAAATAGAATTATGCGTAGGAAATTAATTAACTTCAAAATTTTTTCTACTCGTCTTCGAGACGATTTATGGGTTGTCTTTAAAAATAAGTAAATGTTTTAAACTAGAAATTCTAGTACGTTTAAGATCGACTTGCAAAAGAGATTCGTTTTTAAACCATCTCTTGTAGGTATATAGACAGACAGATACAGAGATAGATAGCTCTATAGATAGTTGGATCTGACCATAAATAGATAGATATAAACAGACCGATGAATGAATGAAGAATAAATAAAATGACGCAAAAATAAAAATGAATGGAGACATAAAATGGGTGGTAAAGTTGCTTTCCTTTGAGTCGTTTATCATGGTGGATGATTTATGACTCATTTCCCGATGATCACTTGAAGCGTAACGAAGAGAGCAATTAAAGGTCTCTACCGACTAATTAGCTGTGCAATTAGCAATCATCAAGAAATGCTTTCTGAAATAGTTCCATGCATAGGCCTTTCATATATGTAAAAAGGATCGTTTACTCCGACAGTTTATGTTACACACACACAGATATATATATATATATATATATATATATATATATATATTGTAATAAAGTTGTGGACTCGTAGATTTTTTACCTGCTGCTCATGCATTTACTTTTATAAAGAGTGCTCCATACAAACGTAGACCGTTATATTGTTATAGTTGTTACAATGGTTTATAAATTCATAGTGTCACTATACAAAAATTTTCGCTTTTCGAAGCGACATTTAGGTGCTTCTCATCGGGTGACGAAGTTGAAATGCATTTCTGTCATATGTAGACATTGTAAATTATTCAGATTAGAAAATGGATAAAACCTAAATTAAATAACATGTTCACCAACGAATTAGGTAAAAATAAAAATGAAAATAAAAATAAAGCCAAATATAGAATAAGTTAGTTTTTTCTTTTTTAATAATTCTCCACTTTGTATCAGGATAATAAACTTTACAGCAAATTGATAGATGGAGCGAAAAAATAGCAGTTCGGGGTATCTTTTTGAAAAAAATCTTTTCTTTAACAAATAGACTAAAGGGAAGGAGGGTGGTACTACTAAAAAGAAATATCACATCAAATGTAATAAAACTGAAGGGAAAATGATAAGATCAGATAAATGCGAAGGAAAACAGACAAGAGAGGAATAGGGTCAAGGAAAAAGAAAAACGATAAGGAATAAAGTTGGTTAGAACAGAAATTACTCGGGGTCAAACACCAAAGGGAATCTCCATTCTGATTAGCCACACACACGCACACAAAAACATCCACATACATTCACAGTAAACCGAAAGTATTTGTCATTTAAATGTAAATCGTCTGCACAACCACACCAACATTGCCTGATGATGAGAATTAATCTCGGAAGATAGAAATTTCCATGTAGCAATGTAAAATTGACATAACCATATATATATATATATATATATATATATATATATATATATTTATCAGCATGCAGTGTGGGTATAGAAGAATCCAAAAGAGTATCCTGTACATACCGTGGTATATACAGATGTACCATTAAATAACGTGTCTGCCTTAATTTTTCTTATATATATATATATATATATATATATATATATATATATGTGTGTGTGTGTGTGTGTGTGTGTGTGTGTGTGTGTGTGTGTGTGTGTGTGTGTTGAGTGAAAACGACCGAAAAGGAAGATTGTAATAATTTTTTATTTAATTTTTCCAGTATTCTTACATGTTTCTTTTTTGCTGGAGATAAAAAAAGTAAAAAAGTTCAGTAATTATTATTTTTCAAACCGCTCTCAGTTACTTCACAGGCCATCCTCACGGGTGTTATGTTTCTGATGATGTTATTTTTCTTCATGTTTTGACTGAAACATAATTTATTATGTGTTTTTGATAACGAGTGTTGCCGTGCAAGACTGGAAATCACGTGATCATCTTTCTACTTCAAAAAGCTTTTAATCCTCCATTTCCACTATTAAATGATGTATCAAAATAGAAAGATTTCACACTAAAAAATGTCATAGTTCTCAAAAGTGAAAATAATTACTCAAAAAGAAAAATGTTGAGAGCGCCGCCATCAAATAATATCAAAATATTAATCTATTCTTCCGTTTTTCCTTATTTTATCCTTCTTAATGAAAACAATAATTTCCCAAGCTAACATATACGACAAACATAGAAAATTCACAAAAAATGGTTAATTTCCATCATTTTAATATCTCATAAGACAACATTACTGCACATATAAAAAAAATGTCATGAAACATGATTTTTTTAAATATTTATAATTTCCGTTTATGAGCGTTCTGTCTAGTAACCAATAATTTTTTGTCTATAGATACTTTATTAAAAGTCAATCACAGGACGAAACGCGTAAGCGAAAAAAAAAAAACATTGTTTTCCTCTTGTCTTCCTTGTTTAACCATACTGTTCTTAATCTTGGATTATAACTGTACTTTTGCATATATATATATATATATATACATATATATATATATATATGTGTGTGTGTGTGTGTGTGTGTGTGTGTCTGTGTGTGTCTGTGTGTGTAACTATTCCATCAATACTTTAAATATTGCTGCTACTGTGCTCTTGCTATACATTTGGAGATTTTTGCTAAATTCGAACGGTCCTGGGTATGACCGTAAACTGCATCCGGCAGAAAGGACTCTGCTTGGGAGTTTGTGAGGAGCGTGGAACCACCTCTTAATTGCTGTTGTTCTCAGGTCTGCCCTGACCCGGAGTGGTAGCACATGTTATGATCCCAGCTATGGGTAAATAGCTAACCCCACCAAACCGGGGTCAAAATGCTATGAAACTATTTACCAACAAAACGTTTTTGGAATGAAAAATATATTACCAGCAAAACCTTTTTTGAATGAAAAGAATAACTGTGATTTAAAATAAAAATACGTTTCTGGCCTTAGATGACCCTTTAGATGTTGATAGGCCGTTAAATAGGAACAAACAAACAAACAAACATAAATTCGAAAGAAGAATCTACAATGTTACTGATCCTGAATTAAATGCTTGACATTCACCACTTTCCTCTCACCGTAAAGTAGATTCCTTGCATCTTACTTGTACATACTTTCATGGTAATCGTTCGTCTTTACTTTTCGCTATAGTACCCACACTAGAAATTTACGAATTGTACTACTTTGACGATAATGTATCAGGATTTTACCGTTGAATTCATTAGATCTAACCATAGTTTATGCTGTTTTTTCTATCGCACATCCAGCCTGTGGAACTAACTTCCGGTATCTTGAAATGCAATGTCAATCGTTATCTTCTGTATTCTTAATTATTGTTCTATTATGGTTCTCTTTCCATAATGATTTATTTGTCGATTTTTATTTGACTGTACTTGCATAAAAACTTTTCTTATACAAATTGGATATACATGTCCGCGCACACATACATATATTAATGACTTTATCCTTAATCCGACCTTAATTCTCATGATTCTAAATTTCTTTAGATACATACATTTAGTAGATGAACTTTTCTTTTCTATATTTTTCTCTATAACTGTGTGAATTTCATCTACCAGGCTGTGCATTCAGAGACTTAAAAAGGATAAAATGTAGTATAAAAAAAAGCAACTATAATTCTATGGTTATGATAGCGCGAAGTCACAAGTCATCATGACCAAGGGTTAGAGCGTCCTTGCGTTGTTCGGACTGCTGATATATATATATATATATATATATATATATATATATATATATATATATTGAAATAAAACGTTAAAAATTACGTGTGTCGTATGATCACTTCGAAGTATGTTCGTTTCGTCAGCGATCCGTTTATTAAGAAAAATTACAAAAATATTTTCATACTGCGGAAGTTCACTCCACTTTCTGTTTATATATATATATATATATATATATATATATATATATATATATATATATCCGAAATATTCTTGGAACCCGGCCTACTTATCGAAAAAACAATATTCTGATAATCAAATAATTAGAATACATGCTGTTAAGATGGTCAGTTGAAGAAACTTTGAGCGTCTTTCTCTCTATTTCTATTTATTTTCCTGTCTGTCTGTCTGTCTGTCTGTCTGTCTGTCTCTCACTATGTGTGTGTGTGTGTGTGTGTGTGTGTGCGTGCGCTTGTGTGTGCGTGCGCTTGTGTGTGCGTGCGCTTGTGTGTGCGCGCGTGCGTGTGTGGGTGTATTTGAACGCTGGGTGTCTACCAAAATATATTTACTGACTTATAGCGAACTAACGCTATTTCAACGCGGCCTCTATCAAATTATAAGACGTATCGATAACTGAAATATGGCAGCTTCCAATTTCTAATATGACGCAGGAAATTAAAAGACACGCCGCGTTCGAAATACTAGCTATCAACCCTATCGCCTTGGAGGTAGCTATCTCCTTGAAAAGTCATATGGACAGGAGGAATGACAGGTGTCTCTGCACAGATGCACACCAATTTCACACTATGTTGACACCGTCTGTAATGATTCTGGGTGTTGTGATCAATGAGGGCCATTCCATGCCGCTCCACGCTCTTCCGCAAGGCATCTAGTTGATGGATAGGATCATTAAGCTTTGAATTGAGGGAGTGGTTGTAAATATCATCGAAGATTACTGCTCTCAAGCGAAGTACAAATGACGAAGGATTCACTGAGCGAAGTTACAATGTCAGGTCACCCGTATTACATCGCATCTAATTTTATGTGAAAACTCTGGATTTCTTTAGGTGCTATGAATTTCGATTCGAACCCATCATTTCGATCATTGGTGTATACCATGGCCCAGTGGATATAAACGTTGGTTACTTTTAGTGACTTGACGCAAAGAGTTTTGAGTTCAATACCAGACAACAACAGTGGTGAAAAAATAAGTGAGTTAAGTTAAAGAAGGATAATTACATGACTGCCAGAAGTTGCATCATGCATGGAATGAGGATGGCATATCACATTGATCGAAATAAAATGTTGGGTTTCCAGCACCTGAAGAAGGCCGGAGTGGACAACGGCCGAAACATCGTAAACATGGCAATAAAGATAAGGACAATAGTTCAAATAATGTAAATAGTGTAAATACTACCTCATCTCAGGAGTATATACAAATATGAATTTCAACTTGTTCGATGAAATAAAATTATATACAAACCAGCGACGCCGCAATGAGAAGACCATTATCATTGGTGGGATAGTCATACGAACGATAGCTACTTGATCCGACGGGGTATGCTCTTCCTAAGAAGTCTTCAAGTTTGAGTAAGGTTTTTATATAACAATGGTTTCTGTGTTTCTATGTTAAAAATGGGTAGAATTTGGCTGTTTTTCTTTCTGAGTATATATATATATATATATATATATATATATGTGTGTGTGTGTGTGTGTGTGTGTGTGTGTGTGTGTGTGTGTCTGTGTCTGTGTGTGTGTGTTGTAACCCTAAACGGTTACTGCGTCAATAATCACCAGAATGGATGTTGGGAATAATAGTATATCAACAAATACAAAACTCGCACACTGCATGAAGTAGATACACTGCTAGTGAACTGCTAGTCAATATGTATCTATGTATCTATCAATCTATCTATAGAGAGAGAGAGCGAGAGAGAAAGAAAAAGAGAGAGGAAGAGATTTCAAATTATGATCTAAAGAAAGGTAAACATATTCAATAGAAGTAAAAGTTGGCAGAAATATAATTATATATATATATATATAATACTTAGTCTTTGGTCCTAAGAGGGTTAGACCAGTACACATTTGTATTAAAAAGTGTTCTATACAATTATATTGTAGAACCTTTGAATATTTTTCATTTTTAAACGAGTTATTTTGCTTAATAATTTAAGCGAAATAGCTCGTTTAAAAATGAATATCTATCTATCTAGCTAGCTAGCTAGCTAGGTACTCTCAACCATTACAGGCAACCTCTTCTGCCTCCCATAAGCATGGACCAAGTGATTCTCCCTGAGAGTAATACACTACTCCTCCTCGGACTTACCCTGTCCTCAGACGTCAAATGGAACCATTATATTGAATCCATAGCAAAATCTACTGCTAAGAAGATTGGGTCACTATGTCGATCCAGGATGTTTTTTCCACCTGAATCCATCCTGCATATATACAAGTCAACCATCCGTCCGTGCATGGAGTACTGCTCCCATTTATGGTCAGGTGCCCCTGCCGTTCCCCTCAGTGTTCTTGACAAGCTCCAAAGAAGAGTCTGTAATGTGATAGGTACTGATCTGGCGACTCGACTGCAGCCACTTCCCCATCGTCGAAATGTGGCCTTCCTTTGTCTCTTCTATAAATACTTTCATGGCTTCTACTCGGATGAGCTTAAGTCACTGATGCCTCCTCAACAGGTGTTTACTCGTGCAACCAGACTGGCAACTGGGTCCCACCCATTCACAGTCAGGTTAGCCAAATGCAGACGACAATTCTACTCCTGCAGCTTCCTCTCTCGCAATTCCCGCCTGTGGAACTCACTCCCGTATTCTGCTTTCCTGGCGGCTACAACCTCCAGAAATTTAAATGCAAAGTCAATACTCATCTACTAACCACTGGACTCTAGCTCTCTCCCCTCCCCTGTATAACCTTCCCTTTCTCTCCACCTATGTATCTGTCATCGCACCTGCTTTCTCAGCTTTCTATTGTTCCTTTCTAACTAGTTTGTACTCCTCACACTTTTCTAATTAATCTTTTTACATTTATGTAACCCCCTGCACATCAGTGGCGTTTCCGCCTTGCTCGGGGTGAAATGATTTAAAAAAAAAAAAATATATATATATATATATAACTTCAAATTGAAATGGCTAAATGCAATCGTAAGTTCTATGCCAAAAGCTTCTTTTCTCTCATTTCTTACTTGCGTAAACCTTTTCCTACTACTTGCTTTTCAGCCAACTTTGATCTTTAAATATTTTCGATCTTTATCTTCTGTCTTCTTATTGACTGTTGTCTCGCTCCTTAATGATTTACTTTGTTTTGTATGTTTTCACTCCTTTGTGTCTTTGTGATTTGTTGCTTGGTTTGGGATGAAATTATTAAATATACATATATATAAATACAAAGTGATAACAGAGATATTTTTAGTTGACCTATTGGAGCACAATAAAGATTTTTTAATAACAAATCCCCATTATAATATTACAAATAATAAAAAAAGCATAAATTATGCAAATAATATATTTGTCATCAATTTTTATATAACATATAATGTAACCCTATTTCCACGTAAATATACTTTTTATTTTAATACAACGGAGTGAGGGAAACTATTGTTAGTGGTATTGTTAGCTATGCTTTATTGTAATTCGCGATATGAGTTCTGTTTAAAAAAAATATATATATTTAATACTTATGTACTTGTAAAATCCGAGAAAAGGAGAAATTAGCTGGAAATTGGGAAAAAAGAAAATTATATTTTCCCTATTGTATTCAGGAGTGAATTACAAGGGCCAGTGGAAATGAGAAATGGCGATAGTCACAAGATGTCAAGATTTTGATGGGGTTAAATTAAGGTCAGGTCCTTGCTCCCACATCGGTTGGGAAAAGATTTTAAAATTGTTGTAAACCTAAGATGATGTAATTGGGAAGAAGAGGACAAAAAGAAATTACGTCATATGAGGTGTGTTGCCTCGTTGGTTTAACCGGATCCATGTAGGTGGAAAATAATCTCATTGGTCAGGGTTTCGATTTCCATGGATACCCGGTCCATCCCCCAGGGGAGTTGGGGACAACTATACAAGTCGGGACCCTGAGTAGAATTTTGAGTAGTTTTTTGAAATTGCAGTAGAGATGTAACAACTGAGGGAAAAGTGTTCCCATAGAGCTCCGGGCTGAAGATGTAAAAAAACGTAGAAAAGCCTGCCGCCTATCAACTTAAAAGAGTTAAAGTCAAATACTGCGCCTCCGATAGAGTCCTAACTAAAGATGTATAGAAACAGAATGAACCGTGAAAGAATTCAGTAGTCTTTCAGAGCTGTCGAACGACAGAGACCAAACGACCGCACCACCAGCCGCCGCGTCGCTCCCCTTCGGCTATTTCCATAAAGCTTCGGTAAAGAGTTGGGAAAAGATTTGTTTTTATTTGGAAAATTTAAAGCTGTGATTATTCTTAACGAAAACATGCCATCGTTATGAAAATACTTTTTTTTATTATGGAAAATTGAATGCTCTAATTATTTTTAACGAAAACTTCACTCCGTTATGAAAAAAAAAAATATTTGGAAAATCGAAAGCTCTGCTTACTTAGAATTATCTTTCTCTCCGTTGTAAACTTTGAAATTCGGAGATTGGATATTCTGCTTTTATAATTCGTTATTTTTTATGTTTATATATAAAGACTTTTTTTCGTAACTCATTCAGTCGTCGTTGAACTTATTCATTTTTTTTCCGTATTTATTTATTTATTTATTTATTTATTTCAACAAAAGTGTACACGCGTGTCCGGTCTGGTTTTAAGAAACGGCTACCGGGTTTTGAACGTGACTTTCCTGAGATAAAGAATACAGCGTGGGCAGAAAAGTTCACCGTTGTAATAGACGTCTTGATGACCAGCTGCTGTAACGAGGTGATCATCACGATTAGCGACTCGAGAGCGTCGTCATAATTGGTGCCGTTTTGATAGCATCAACCCACTCAGTTTCGGGTCATCATCACCACAACAGGTTCTGGACCGGGGGCAGCGAGCTAGCTGGGGCAGGTATCACAATAATGTTTATCTAGAAATTAGGTATTTTGTTATATTCGAAGAAGTATGTCGATTTTTTAAATTTTTTATATATGATTCAAACTTTCAAGAAAGATTACTTATAACGTGCACACAATTGTAGATGAATTGACTGAGGGTTCATACATTGTTCTCATTTCTTTCAATTAATTTCGAGTGTCTTAGATTTGAAAACTAGATGCTTACAGTAGGCAAGATTTTGTGGGCGACATCCTGGCATAGAATGTTGTAATCAATTTTACTTAAATAAGCTTTCATTTATAACACGGTTACACGAATCTAGACAGCCCGTGATATCGTTACTGGCTACATATACATTATATATATATATTTTCATCCGCAGACAGATCTGTTTCGCTGTATCACAGCTCATCAGTTCGGTTAGACTCCGATTGCTAGGCTCGAAACCCGACCGAATTGGGGTCATTCGGTGACTCTACCCCTGGGCCACGGGGCGATCGGTGGAAGAAGGCAGCCTTTTTAGTGCATATCATATTACGCGCCCAAAAGCTAAGTGCTCCAATTCATTTTACTGAATGGGCGATGCGTACACGCTAGAGTGGCTACTGTTTTTCAAAGTCTACCTTTCTTCTAGAGTGCTCAATCAGGATGTGAGAGCGTAGATATTGCTATAATTAATATATATATATATATATATATATATATATATATATAATAACAATATTAATAGTAACAGATATAATTCTGGTAATACTAGTAACAGTTATACTATAATTTAGATCGTCTTGAATAACCCACCGAGGACGAACTCGGAGGGAAAAGGAGTGGAAGTTAAAAAGGAACAAACGAAGTACATGAACAAAAAGTTAAATACTCGTAGGAAAGAAAAAAAATCACAAAACGAAAACCATAACACTAAAGCGCTCAATACGAAATTAGAACAACAAAGCCAATTTACCTTGAAGATCCGAAGGGTGAAACCTAGGTAGGTTTGTTGGCTCTTGCATAGATTTTCTGTTTATATATATATATATATGATCTGGGTTTTTCACTCTCATTAGAGGAACAACTACCAGGATACATTCTATTATTTTCGTGTCCCTCATTTAAATGGATGGGTTTTACTCGCCATGTGTGATAACAGGTTGGCAAATATAATTTAATCCATAGCTGGTTGCTTGTGTCGCTAACCGATGGCTCATAAGAGCTCTTTCCCTTTTTGACAGGTTTTGGTTTTTAGTCCTACAGGTGGCATAGTTTTTTATATAATGTTTATGTGATCTTATACATTTTCCCTTTCAGAACATAAATTACATAAAAAATTTCTTTATGGAAACGCACGAGATATCGAATGCATAGTAATTATAAACAGGATAAATCTTCATTTAGAAACATCAAAAGGAAATACGCAACTGCAGTTTACATAAACCAAAAAAAAATCTTATTATGTATTACACAAAATCCATATCTGCTAATCACATCGTAAAAATAATAATTCAACTGCAAAATCTAAGCTACAGAGAATCAATATTATTTAGGAATTTACAAGTCCTTTAAAGAACTGTCGCCTTGATCAATCCAAATTCGTAAATGATTATATTAGCTATACTACTACATATTTAACAGGAAGAATTACGTTACATCTCTCTGACCACCGCTCTATTAGTTCTTATCTAAATACACATGAAACCTACCAAAATATCCGTAACGTACTACGTTATACAAATATAATAGCATCATCCACATTTTGATAAAAAGGAGTACAAATAATGGAAGCATTATTAATAAAAATTAAAAAAACAACACCCAAGAATTCAACTATGAACACGCTTACAACATACTCAACATGTTTGGAATATAAAGCATTCCTAAAAATCTACATCCATACACAAAGCAATTTATATATTCAGTTAAGAGTAAAAAAAAATCATCTTTGTTAATGGCTAAATGTACACCCGAAAGCGCTTGGAGAAATAAAATGTTTTGACAGTTTTTATAAAATTTATGTTCTGAATAGAGAAAAATTATGGGATCACATGAAAGGTTATCTAAAAGCCATAGCATCTTGTCTGTCATGTTTTCATTGTCAAGGATACTTTCATAAAGGGGAGATTGCTGCCTGAATATATATATATTATAAATTATAAATTATGTTTTAGAACATGTACATAATTTATTCTATATATGTCCTCTTCCCTACAATCATATGTTTGTTTCAGTGTTTGGATTTAAACACTTCCTCAGGGAAAATAAAGGTTTGGAATCATTCTCTGCTTATATTTGGTTCGTTGTTGTCGTGGGGGTTGGTTGGGGTTATTGGTAATTAAGTGAATGTCTCGTGTTGATCGTTAGACTTTTGAGGAATTTGGTGTGTAAGTGTGAAATTGTTGATTAATGGTATTATCTGTTGGAATGTATGTTTTATCTTTTTATCGGTTGGGTACATCTTTTGGTTAGGATTTCTAAGAGGGCGATGTAGAGTGGTCATTGTTATGGTTGGCTATCATTTAATTGGTTGATGTCTGCTGTTAGTGGATCTAATTCATGTATTTACTTTGATCTTGTGTCTAAGTTTTCATAGACGTGATAGGGGTGGGGCGTTTTTTCTTTCCAATTTAGATTTTTTTGGTAAAAAAAAAAAATATATATATATATATATATATATATATATATATATATACACACACACATATACCCCTCTTCTCCTCTTTCTTCCTTCTTTTTCCTTCTCTTCTCCTTCCTTTCTCCCTTTTTTTCTTCTTTTTTCCTTTTATTCAAGTTTGGAGTATAATTGTCTTTAGGCGAAGTTATTTCAAGAAATCTAAATTTGTATTTTTTGGGAAGTAAATGCGAATTAGCGTTTTATCAGTTTTTTGTATAAAGTTGTATGTTTAATCTTAATTTTAAGTTTAGAGGGTCGGTTTTTTCTTTTAATTTTTTTTTCTTTTCTCCTTTTAATCTTCTTTTTTGTATAAATTATCGTTTGGAATCTTATTTATTTCTTTTAATTTTTTTATATATATTTTATTTATTTAGATATTTTTGCGGGCATTAGATCTTATTTTAAGGATTTATTACATCGATTTTTCTGTAGCAATTTTTATCTTTTATTATAATAAAAATATTTATTCAAATTCCAAGTTTTTCTTGGGGTGATTGTAGGGTTAGATCTTACGTGTGCTTACAGTATATTTTTGTGTATGATATAATTATTCTGAAGTAGTATATTTAATCTTGATTTTTGAATGCATGAATTTTGATTCTTTTTCAAGTTTGGGAGCCATTTATTCAATTTTGATTTTTCTAGTACGGAATATTTTTGTATTTAAGTAGGTTATTGTGTTAAATAAGGTTATTTGTGTAGACTTTAGTGATAGACCTTTCTTTAAGGATTTATTGGATCGATTTTTTCTATACCATTTTTTATCTTTTATAATGAGGATATCAATCGAACTCTTTGTATTTCTTAGCATGATTGTAGGGTTAAATCCCTAATGTGCTTGCAGTTTACTGTGGTTTCGTGTCTATGATTTAAGGGCTTGTTACTATTTATATATTTAAGGATCTCTATTTTTTCTTGAAGGCAAAGAAAGCATGGTTCTTTTATAGATTTCGCTGTTCTTGCTTTTTTGAGAATTTTCCATTTGACCCTAGGTTTTTTTATTTTCGTTTTTTAATTTCCAAAAGTGTTTGGAGAGAGATGTCATGTTTTGTTTTTCTTTGTTATTGACGGATGAGAGGTGATTGTAAAAGCGCTTTTTAAATACGTTCATAGTATTCCCAATATATATTTTTTCATCCTTAGGATTTTCTAAGGATGAAATCGAATACATATTTATCAGAGATTTCGTCAGACACTTATTGGCCATGGGGCATTGGTTGGGGTTTCTACAGTTGTTATCATGGGACGGACTTGTATTAGTGTTGGATTTATTTTTGCTGTGTATTTTGATTATTTTAGTGTTATGCATTTTGATTATTTTTTCTAGATTGTTGGAACAGCTATAGCTTAATTTTATGGTATTTTTATTAAAGATTTTGCTCAGAGGGTTATTTTTGGGAAAGTGCTTCTCTACCAATTTAAGAAATTTATGTCCCAGCTTGAATTTAACTGATTGGTTGAATGGAGGGTTATACCATATTATTTTGCTGCTTCTATTTCTGCTTTTTGGACTTTTGAATTTTTCCACAAAACTGATTTTTGATGATTTATATCCGCTTTCATTAAGGATTCTATTATAAATTACCTTGTGCTTATCAAATATCTCTTTGTTGGATGAGTGTGTGTTAATGCGACGTTCAACTGATGATGGGATGTGCTTAACAATGGATGGTGGGTGATTAGATTTGAGGATTATATATATTGGGTTAGCGTTGTTTTTCATGTAAGGTTGGAAAGTGTTCGATACTCGGTCTAATCTTATGTCTATGAAGTCTACTTGCTTGATATTGTGGTTAATTACTACGT
The DNA here is from genome assembly GCA_037127315.1 of Ascarosepion bandense. Lineage (NCBI taxonomy): Eukaryota > Metazoa > Mollusca > Cephalopoda > Sepiida > Sepiidae > Ascarosepion > Ascarosepion bandense. The sequence goes on along the minus strand of JBBBDQ010002317.1, from coordinate 215,016 downwards.
TAAGGCCAAAGGATTTAAAGACTCTATGGATTAATTTTCTGGTTTTATCAACCTTACCTCCAGTAGATTTATCAATTATCATCAGTCCGTCGTCTCTATACAGTCCTATCCTGCTCGTTTCTCTTTCCTTATGTGCAGTTAAGTTGTACAGTAAGAATAATCCGGTTAGATCCGAAGCTTCTGCAGAATCAAGTGCACCCATTGATAAATCGAAGTTCTCCTTTGAGTTCTTAGTCCACTGTTCGTTGTTGTGGATTATAACTGATTTCCTGCAGCTCCGGATAATTCTGATCTCATCCTCTGTGATGTCCGAGTAGAACTCAGCAAACTCTAGGGTGAGGCTGAATAGGTTCTCCGAAATTGATGGATAGAAGTCCACAATGTCAAATTGCAAAGAAGTGACTTTATTTTTTCCACCATTTTTTTCAAACCACTCGATTAAGTCTACCGTACCTTTCCACTGCGTTAGTTTAATTTTGTTTTTTATCTGTTTGGTTTGTTGATTCTTTCCAATATTGTTTTACTTATCCTACCTATTTCAGATTTGGCAGGGTTTATTATCCTTGTGGGTAATTTGCTGTAAAAATCAGGTTTGTGGTCCTTCAACAGTACATATGCTTCTTTCGTTGCTATTTTGGGGACTCGTTCACTTATTTTCAGTTTGTCTGGAATTAATTTATCTTCTTGGTTTATTCTGTCTATGTGGTTTTTGTGTTCTTTGTCTATTTTTCTGTATTTTTTGGTTAGGTTTTTTTTTAATAAGATCCTTGTATTCATTTGGGTCCATCTTATAGAAGTTCGATGTTTTGTCTGATTTAACAAATATTTTATCAGATTTGTGTATGTTGCTGACTATTGTGTCTAAGTGTTTCTGGAATTTATTTTTGTGTTAGTGGAAAGTTATTTTGTTTATGGTTTCGAACAAGTCATTTTCGAAATTGAAAAGTTTTTCTGTGAGGGTAGCTGTTCGTAGGTTTTTAAATCCGAATGTGTTAATGTGTTTGTATTTCCATGTCCTTTAGTGAAAAAGTGCGCTTTCCATCTCATTCTTCTTACCAGGTCCTCCGTTTTTAGGACCGGTTTCTGAAAGTATTCCTGTTTGCTCGGGATAGGAATATTTTTCAGCGAAATGTAGAAATGTATTTTATCCATGTTCGATTTTTTATCTTAATGATGAGAGTGCTCGACTTAATGTAGAAGCAGGTTATCCGAGTGAGTATAGAATGAGGAGAGAAAAAAGAAAAGTGTTTAAATCCAAACACTGAAACAAACATATGATTGTAGTGAAAAGGACATATATAGTAGAAATTATGTACATGTGCTAAACCATAATTTATAATAAATATTCACTGCTCTATACATCATATTTCGAGCAATGTTTTAAATTAATGTTTTGAACGAAAAATTTTTTTTTCTCTCCTCATTCTATACTCACTCGGATATATATATATATATATATATATATATATGTGTGTGTGTGTGTGTGTTTGTGTGTTTATGTGTGTGTGTGTGTGTGTGGAGGTGAATTGTATTTATGAAGAAATTGCTAAGATAAAAAATATTTTAAAGAGAGAGTAATTGTGAAATAACAATTAAAATTCTCAGTTTAAAAACTCAGTACCGTAAAATTTGTCACACGTGCTCGCTTGAAGCGCAAAAATAATTACTATAGCGAGTTGATTTCCATGTCTCTTTTTTCACTTGCTTTCTCTCTCTTTCTCTCTCTCTCTCTCTCTCTCTCTATATATATATATATATATATATATATACGTGTATGAGTTCTAAACCAAAATTAGGAAGTTAATGTTCAAAAATATCAAAAAGGAATAGTAGACCTTTATTTATAATACGTTGTATGTGGTATACGAGTCGCTGACTGTTGAGTGTATAGTGAATCTATTCCAACCAAAGAGGTCGCACATTTCTACTTTGATGCCAATCCTGATAAAAATTAATAATTTTCTCCCTCTCTCTACAAAAACACACGCATGCACGCACGCGCACGCACACACACACACACACACACACACACACACACACACACATATATATATATATATATATATATATATATATATATATATATACGCACATGTGCGTGGGTATGTCAGTGAGCTGGCGTGTGTACGTATGTTATATAATTTTTCACCGCGATATTCTAAAATATCTGAATCGGAAACTAGTTTTGCAGCAATTGTCATTGCATTCGAAATGTTACCTAGTTTTAACCATTGAACCCTGTGTCAGTAGGCATTTGCCTCGGCTACCAAACTGATCGAGTATTTATTATCAATAATTGGTCGGTACTGACCTCATCATCGCCAAGCATCTTTTGTCTTTTCTTGCAATATTTAATCAAGAACCGTCTATTGGATCGATGTGGTCAGACTTAGTTTCCACACTCAGCCGATGTTATTTCGAAGAAATGAAGATGAAAAGAAAAAGTAAAAGAAAGATACACAACTATTAAATAAGTTTTAAATTACAATAAAAAGGCGTAGAAATAATAAAAAAGAACTTGTAATGTTTATGAAAAAAGATTAAGACAGACGGAAAAGTGTTTTCGAATTGAAGTTAATAAAATCAGAATTATTTGGTACTGTTTGCTGGAGGGAATGTCTGTTTTTCTTCCTGTCATTTTCCTTAGCTTTTTGTGTTTTGTCTTGTAATAATACCACAATTTGAATCGCCAACTTCGTTGTTCAGCGAAATGACAATGACATGATTGAACCGCAAATAATATCCGGGTTTAGTCATCCGAAATATGTTTTGTTTCTCGCCCGATTTCTCACCCTCTCTTTTACACATTTTCTATACAAAAATCTTTCTTTTATTGATTTTTGTCACTTTTCCCATTACCTTAAATTATTTTTTATTATATCTGTAATTATTTCCGTTTTTATCTATTTCTTTTCGTTTTCTTTATTTTCCATGTTCTTTTTTTTATCTTTATTCTCCGCCTGTCGTTCTTTTTCTTTCTTATTTTCTTGTTTCATATTTTCTTTTCTTTCGTTTTCACTTTCATTATTTTCTTTTACTTCATTGCACTCGCTTCCTCCTTGATTCTATATTGTCTAAACTTAGCTTAAAAGAAGAGAAAAACAAACTCAGAAAAAATGGCGGATACAGGGATTATAATACATACGAAGAATGTGCTTGCTTTGAAACTCGGCATCTATTTAGAAACTAAGAAATCGACCTTAATGAGGAACCTATGTTTTATCTTAAAATCAAAATTTCTTTCTGTTTTCCATTTTCTTTCCCGAATTCTATATATTTTATGAAATCCTCTATCTTACTTTTTTTTAATGTTTTTTTCATTGTCTTTACCGCAGATAACTGACTAATAAAAATACTAATAAAATTTATTGACTGAGAAGTCAATGCGACTTTCGGTTGAAATTTATAACGTTTTTTTCTTGAAATGAAAACAGGTTTTTTTTTATCTCCAGTAAGTGTTAATACTTTTCTCAGTAATGATAAGTGCTTCCTTTCTAACCGTCAGTTAAATGTAGTGTACGACTTCAAAACTCTTGAATATGTCATAATATTCTCATCAAGATGTATGTGACACACATTGTAGTCGTTGTGGCTGCTATAAGACTTCATCTGATGACGTTATTGTTATTTAGTACAGTTCTTTGTAGCGACAGTCAACAAGATTCGGTGAAGGCTATGCCTCGTTGAAACCTACAGCATTAATTTGACTAAAGCCGTTTTTAATCAGTCAGTTAAGTACTATAAGCGATACACGTTGGGCGATCATATTTTGAAGAAGTCATGAAATTGCTAAACAGAAGAGATTTCCGCAGTAGGTTGTCATTATTATCAGCAGCAGACTGGTGGCCAACCAAAGCTATAGAATCTAATCTGTACTGTTATTTAACCCATAACTAGAGGGAAGAGACGGATTAATAGCTGCCTCAAGCGTATTAATGTGTAAGTGAATGCAACGAATTCAACTGGAATTCGAAATCGGCTCTCCTGATTCTCGTTCCGAACCGATATCCACTGCGCCACAACGCACATCAATGACCTAAAAAGTGATTTCCAACAGCTAGCAGTTTAGTTAGAAAAACTTTGGCGCTATATTAAGCATCCATATGAACATTGTATTCTCTCGAGGCTATCTAAGAAAATGACTCCAGTTATTATGTTAATGTTTTGGTTTTTTTAGCAATTTACTTTGTTGGAGGGAACTTTTAGCTGAGCTAAAATATTCCTCCAACAACATAAATTACTAGAAAAACAAAACGTTATAGACAAAGTCGGTTCTCTGTGTCGAGACCGGAGGTTTTTTTCCGTCTGAATCTATCCTGCAAATTTATAAATCTAGCACCCGCCCGTGCATTGAATACTGTTGCCATATCTGGTCGGCTGCCCCTGCTATTCTCCTTGAGCTTCTCGACAAGGTACAGGGGAGGGTCTGTAATGTGATCGATACCGACTTAGCAGACCGCCTGCAGTCTCTCTCTCACTGGCGCGACGTGGCTTTCCTGTTTCTCTTCTATAAATACTTTCACGGATTCTTCTCCGGTGAACTTAGATCACTGGTGCCCCCTAGGTTCGAATTTGTACGAGATACTAGATTAGCAACTAGATCCCACCCTTTTACAGTGAAACCAATAAAATGCAACCGCAACTTCTACTCCAAAAGTTTCTTTTCTCGCACTTCCCGACTGTGGAATTCCCTTCCACAAGACTGCTTCCCCGACGGCTACAATCTCCAGGAGTTTAAATGTAAGGTCAATAGACACCTCCTAACAAACTAACTCGCTTCCATTCCTTCAAACACTCTAACCACCCACCCAACTATCTATCACCCTACCCCTCCTGACATTTCCTATATCTAACCACTCTTTCTATTTACCTTCCCCCATGTAACCCCAAGCGCAATAGTGGCAGTGGAATGCCTTGCTTGGGGTGAAATGATTTAAAAAAAACTACATGTTTAGTTTTATTAAAGAACCCAAAAAACCTGATAGGCTATATGTTTAGTTTTATTAAAACCCAAAAAAACGTTATAGGCTATATGTTTAGTTTTATTAAGTAATCAAAATATATAGACTATATGTTTAGTTTCCATTTCTCATATAATAAATTTGTTATAAATGATCCATGCATTGAATTATTTGAAGTGTTTAGTATTTACTAATTTCAAATCCTGAATTTTTTTGATGAATTTAGCGTAGATGTCATCACTAGATTTATTCCAGTTTCGATTCTACATCATAATTTCTATTTTAGAAAGGCATGAATTAATGTAAACTGCAAGGGTAGGAAGATTATGCAAATTCAATCTTGAACTGGATGAAAAAAAAAACAATCTCAATATGAGAGTTCAATTCCGCGACGCTTACGTTTAGGTTTTTTTTTATGACTATCCAAATAGTCCCTTTCTTCTGTATTATTTTTTTCTTTTTCCAGGTACGTCTACCCTCATTTCTTCTTTAGTTTTTCTTACTACTCCATTTTTTTTCCTTTTTAATATTCTGTATTTAACACTTTCCTAATTTTCCTGTTATTTTAAAAATCGTTTTATCTCTATGTATGTCTTTTATTAGCTTACCCCTCAATTCATTTTTTGGTCAACTGATCATTTATTTAGTAATATTTTCTTTCATTTTGTTACCTCTGATGAAAAAGACCGTTTATTTTTACTTTCACTCTTCTATCACCCGGGAGATTATCGCCACACAGGTTACATTTCGTTTGTTTTCTTCAGATGGTTATCTTTTGCACAGAAGAATTCGCCATATGCTACTTCTAATATATGTATATATATATATATATATATATATATATATATAGGTTACAAAATTTATATGATTTTATGATAATTTCAGCGAATTGAATTCGCTTCATCGGCGATAATTAGTATTCTGAAATAATAAAAAAAATAAGTTTCTGCGTGGTTGAAGAAACCGGAAGTAATCTTGCAAAAAGAAAAGGAAAAGCAAAAGTGTAGGGAATAGAAAGGAAAATGATCGTCTGAATTGTGTAAATATGAAATGAATACTTATATTTGATTTAAACTAATATATTTACCAAAATTTCACAAAAATATCTTAAAATAATAAAGATTACATTTATTCAATGAAATCTCCATTGGCTTCAATCACGATATCTAGACGGTTTTAGGATCTCCAGCAAACCCTCTGGAAGATATCCTTGTTTAAGTTAGTGAGTGCTGCCTGACCGTCCCTTTAATGTTAAAATGAGTTTTGTTTACCCTCGCTCAACTGCGCTCTACGCGTAATAATGAAGTGGGGTTGCACTCTGGAGAGTTAATTGGCCAGATGTAATCGCAGAAATTGTATGAGTGCCATGAATTAGTTTTCATGCTTGTATGTCATAGTCCCGTTTCGTTTTTCCAGGTATAAGTATTTTCAGCAGCCAGCATCTTAACCCAGGGCAGCACTATCTCCCCAAGGTACTTGATGTAGATCTCCATCTTCACTCTGTTATATCAGTTATCACTCTCAACATCATGATGTTGAATGGGTATATCCTCCATGTCTTCCCAATTCCTCTGCATTGTCTTCAATTTAGCACCCAAACATTCTGGAATTTTTATATTGGAGCTTCCAGAGAAATAGTAAGCAGGACAGTATGCTGTTTCCAAACGTCTGGTAAACTCAATTGCGTCATAGGGCTCATGAGTAGCACTTGCATACGTAGAAAAAACTCTTTTAGTAAAACCTGCTCAATAACATTCCAAGTAAATACTTCATTGGGTGGCTTAAGATTTAGTAAATGATTGTATCCAACTGTAAATACGAAATTCTTTTCTCAAGCGCGCAAAGAAGTTGTACAAGCACTCATTCCTGTCAGTAGACGAGAATGGGCAGGTGAAGCCCATTTAGGAGACGACCAACTGAACTGAGAAACGACTGGAAACCGTAACGACCAAGATTCCAGATCCTTTCACACTGCTGCTATAATAATAATAATAATAATAATAATGTGTGTGTGTGTGTGTGTGTGGTATTCGTCTCTATATTCTTGGCAAAATTCAAAGGAGGATCTGCAGTGTAACTGATCGAGATATGGCAGGTCGATTTCAGTCACTTTCTCACCTACGCGATGTGGCTTCCCATCTGTCTTTTCTACAGATATTAACGCGTTTTATGCTACGACGAGTTTCTTTCCCTGGTTCCCCGACCACACAGATTGGTAAATCTATGCTACCAGATTGGCAACTAGTTCCCACAATTTTCTCTTGGAAATAGTTAACTGAAACCGCCATTTCCACACTACCAGCGTCCACTATTGCACTTCTCGCCTGTGAATATCTCTCACACATACTTGCTTTCTCTGACAGCTACAATCTCAAAAAGTTTTAGTGCAACGTCGTCAACAATTTTATCTTGACCTTTCTTCAACATCCCTGATAACTTGTGCCCTGTTTCTTTTTATTTCATTTTCTCTCACTGTAACCCCCTGTCTACTCGTCGCGGTACTGCCTTGTTTACGCGATTATAAAAATTAGTAGTAATATTTAATATCCTCTCTGACTTTGCACACTTGAGGGCATTATTCCTACATAGTTTTTAGTATATCCTGGGGGCTTCTTTGTTATGGCGTCGTTTCTATTATTATTGTTGTTATTAATATTTGATACCTTCAATGTTCAACCGTATGCTGATAGTCATATCTCAGCTTGTAAGCGCATCTTAGACACACAACAATGCCAGTAATTTTCTGGTAACCCCAAAGAGGCTTGCTGGATATAAACATTCCTCGATACCTTGCTGAGTGCGCCAAGCATATAAAAGACATTTTGACGTGCCCCTTGGTATTTCTTTTCGATTTAACTTGCCTCTGTATTTTTTTCTTCTTCACCATCATGATATCTTCATTTAAAGTTAGTTCAACGTCTGTCAGAATCTACTGATGCATGTTCTTGTGTCCAAGTATAATATTTCTGCAATTATTTCACTCGAAGCAAGGCAGAACCGCCACTAGTGCATAGGGGTTACAGTGAGATAAAAGAATGGATACAGGGTGTATTCAAAAAAGGATAAAAGATGAACAGGATTCAAGATTATAGAAGATGGCAAATGACATTGTGTTTAAACCTTTTGAGATTTTAGCTATCATGAAACTAAGTAAACGGGAGGGAGTTCCACAGAATCTGTTCGAGTAGTAGGGACGGTTACATTTAACTATTTTAACGGTAAAAGTGTGAGACCTCGATGTCAATCTAGTACTACGTTTAAATTCACGTGGCCGGGGTACCAGGGAAAAATATTCGTCAGAGCAGTTGCGATAAAAATATTTGTAGAAGAGATAGAGGTACGCCATAATCCCTCGGTGAGAATGTGACTGGAGTTTCGATGTCATGGCAGGAGATATTATATGGCAGATTGTTCTTTGTGTTTTGACAACTTCAAGATGTACTACAGAAAATTCAGACTTGATGTGGCAACAGTATTCAATGCATAAACAAATGGTAGATTATCTATGTGCAAGATGGATTCTGACGAGATCGACTGTCTGGCACGACGCGGAAAGCCAACTATCCTAGCAACAGATGCAACTATCGATTCGATGTAGTCGCTCGTCGTCAGATCGGTTGAAAAGGTGAGGTCAAGAAGGGTGTTGTTTTTAAGCAGACTTGCATCAGCCATGCTGATAACTGGTGGTTAAAGAAGAGCAGTTTTGTTTTAAAGGCATTAAAACTTATAGGTCTGCCCCAGTTAACTACAGAGTGAAGATCCATTTCAAGAGCAGAAGCCTGGTTTCTTATTGAGACGGGAATAAATGATGGTGTCATCTCCATAGGCGCCTTCTTGTGAATTAGGAAGATCATAAAATGAAGATTAGAAAGAGATTAGTACCTAGAATATATCATTGAGGGACACGCGCATTTGTGTAAAAGGATCTGGAAGCTTGGCCGTTATGGTTTCCAGTCGTTTCTCATTTCAGTTGGTCGTATCCTAAATGGGCTTCATTTGCCCATTCTCGTCTGCTGACAAGAACCCGTGCCTGTACCACTTCCTTGCGCGCTTGAGAAAGGAATTTCGTATTTACAGTTGGATACAATCATTTACTAAACTTAAGCTATCCAATGAAGGATTTACTTGGAATGTTATTGAGCAGTTTTTACTAAAAGTGTTTTTTCTGCGTATGCAAGTGCTACTCATGAGTACCACACTTTTGTTTCCCAGATAATGATAGGTTTCCTGGGATTTTCGAATGTAAGTTTACTTATACTCTATATATAGTGAAGCCATAGCAAAATAGCCTGACGGAGCACAAAGCACTGCTGCATCATAAAATAATTGGAAAATATAATCGATTACTTACAAATGAAAACTCTGTAATGATAGCCAAGACTAAAGCAAATATAACGTGTGGTTATATGATATTTGTATATTTTGTGGATTCTTACTTAGAAAACCACACAATATAATAATAACAAAAACAGATATGAGAGGAAAAATATAAGTATACTGAATAAAAGATAGACGGCCCGTACATGGTTAGTAGATTAAAAAACACTCATTAGTAGGAGTCAAATATATACAAGAAGTCCGTGTTATAGTCTACATTCTTGCTGACCAACGAGCGGCGGTTCAACTGCTCTGACAAACACCAACTCTAACACCAACTCTAACAACAACAATAACAACAACGACGACGACGACGACGACGACGACGACGACGACGACAGACAGACAGACAGACAGACAGACAGATAGACAGACAGACAGACAGATAGACAGACAGACAGACAATTTGTTCTGTGTTGGAAGGATTATTTTTATACCATCGAAGAGTCCGTAGAGTGTTTGAAAAGGGGTGACTCCCCAACAGTATAATTGTACTTATGCAAGATTATAGCGAAAATAAACTGGGGGGTCGATTTTCTCTTGTTACTGAGTTCTTGTTACTTCACTGTTTTTAACTAAAGGTTTACTCAATAGAAGGCACTTCAGGTAGAATTATTACATTAAATATATATATATATAATATGTGTAATGATTCAAACATGAAGATTTTAAAATGATAGCCCAGATGCTGGAAAATATTATCGTCATTTTTTACAGCGTAGAGTGACACATGCTTGCAAGAGGAGAAAATATAAAGTAGTAATCAGGATTTTAACACTGACGGCTTTTAAGCCTAGTACTCTTTATTACAGTAGGCGGATGTGCATTGTGGTGCAGTGGATATCGACTCGGAATATCAAATTGGGAAGCCGAGTTCAAATTCCAGCTGAATTCCTTGCTTTCATTTACGCGCAAATACCATTGGAAAAGGTATTAATCCGTCTCTTCTCTCCAGTTCTGTGTTAAATAACTGCACAAATTGCGTTCTGTAGCCTTGGATGACAACCAGTCTACAGCAGAAAGCAATGGCAACTTACTGCGGGATAATCTTCTGCCCAGTCAGTCATGTCTCTTTCGAGACATGATCGCCCAAGCGTATATCGCGTATGGCACTTAACTGACTCTTTATGGCTAATCTTTGCCAAACGTGTTCTCATTACCTTAGTCATTCAATCATTTTCCTTAAGTTTGTTCTGCAGTACTTAAATTTTCTGATTAATCATTGAATTTTGTTTCCGTCAACCCTTCTTATTCCGCAAATCTTTACATTTAGTCTTAATGGTGCCTTTTAAATTAACGAAAAAATGAATACAAAGAATCAAACTATTATTGACATTATTCACAAACAGAATTTAGGCCCTTCTATTTTGGTCTTTATTACAGCTCTTTGTTGTTCACTTGACAAAATGCTTGTCAACCAGGACTTTCCGAACAGAATCCTTTATTTCATCTATGGGAGAATCTCCGTTGACCATATCTACGGATACTTTGTTCATTTTTTATTAATTACTGCACAATTATTGCTCGTCTGGTTTCATTTGAGCCAGTTACACATTATTTGGCCTGAGATGGAATGCAAAATTATTATATCACCATTTTTCAAGATTAAAACTATAAATCACAAAGATGACAAAAGATGAAACTAAAGGGCTGTTATATTTCATCTAATAATTAATCACAAAATTTAAAGTTTGTGTGAGAATCAGGCAAGATCTGAATAGTGAGTAACTTGCTGACCAAAACCGCCATACATTTTACTCTGTAGCTGATTTACGGAACTCCAAATATATAACCTGTAAATGTATTAATCATGTAATACTGAACCAAGGTGGCCTGACACGCGACCAGATTTATTGATTTAATAAATGGTCTAAGAATCACGGGAAAATTGCTAATTAATTGCCGGCACCCGCAATCAGGATCTTTATCCTTTCGCCTTATTATCGTTCTCTCCTCTGGTGGTAGTGGAAGAGATGACTGTGAATCAGAGTGTTTGATAAAGCCATTCGCATGAATTTGAATTTGGTAGACAACTCCGCGCAATGAAGAAGCCCTACACTAGGCTAAAAGCGGTTCGAAGAAGATTGAGATAAGCGGTTCAAAGAAGATTGAGACAAACGGTTCAAAGAGGCTTTAGACAAGCGAGATATGACAACTCTGGGTCCATATAGCTATCAAATGTTTGGTTTGGCAAGATTCGAATTAGTTAAGCTAGTGTGACCGGTGCTGCTCTCTCCTGTCAGATTGAACGTTGAGATCATCCAGATATTTACCTATTCCGCCGTTGGAGACTTTGTGTTTGGTCGCGTTCAGTCTGATTCATTTTCTTCGCTTTTACCGCCATGGTTGGCTCTACAGAAGTTGTAACTCCAGACGGCATCGCTCTTGGGACCACTGGGGCAAGTAGCCTTCTAACATTTCAAGGAAAAATTAGTTAATGATACTGCTTCTAAAAGTACCCGACACATTCTAACATGCTCTATCTTTACAGGAGTCGGAGCAGAAAAATGGAGACTTGAGGTTAGCTATGGTTGGAGGTAGTCATTTTCCAGAGATAACGAATTAAAAAAACTTCTGACTGATATATTATCTTTCAACCTACAACAAAACGTTGCTATATTCTCAATTCCATATCAATATTTTCATAGTAAATATTCAGACAAGCTCAGACTTTTGCAAATAGGATCCGTCGGCAGACTACTTTACAATTCCTTCGAATTTCATTTGTAAGAAATTAATTCTAGTTAGAGCTTCTTTGTGGAACAAATTCCCAAGAGGATGCTTCCATGATCAGTATTATCAACAAACTTATCTATCCTGCCTACATCATAATATAGATGCCATATTATATTCCTCTTACTAATAACAATAACATTATTCAAAAACCTCTACTTTCAGTTGCTCTTGAGACTTGTACTGGATGAACAATGGTATATCAAAATACAGAAAAATGCAAAAGTTCACTATTATCATGAAGCTTTTCCTTATCCTTACAATTGAGCACTTTATGAAATTTATAATTTTCGAAGAGAAATATTTTGATAGTCGAATCAAAGTAACTATTTCTAAAACTTCTACGATATAAAGTGGAACTAAAAAAGTTTTCTACTACTAAGTGTATCACATCGAAAAGAGTTGAGGTATTACTCATGACGGAAACTCACGGCGTCGACAATTATTCACATTGGATTTATGGATTTTTCTTGATTCTATCCCTGAACGAAATGACTACAGAATTAAACATAAACAGCTATGACTACTAGAACCAAAAACTGTTTATAAACTAAAGTGTAAATGATCACCTGTTCTAGAAATGAGTAAATGCTGATAAACTAAAATATAATAATAAATAATAATAAATTACTTTGAAATTTAAATGAAAGAAATAAGTTTATATTTACCCAGCCTCTCCACTGAGACGTACTGTGGCACAAGTTTGGGTTTAAAGCGAAAAAACGAGCGCGTATACCCGGGCCATATCCAAAAATTGCCAAGTCCCGAAACTTTCAGGCACAGGCATCGGCATGAATACTTATCCAACTATCTAGTGCAATGCTGTTGGTACATCTGTGGGCAGTTGTTTCCCGGGACAGGGCATTTCTCAGTATTTTTCCTCAGCTGCGTCTCTGTTTGCAGATCGATGACAAAATAAGGTGTGTAGTAAGAAGCCAAGTACCCTGAATATGTTTATATATTCAAATATAGACGGTTAATAATAAACTATTCCAGAACCAACTGAATTATTATTTATTCTCATATAATGAAGAAATAAACTGATTTCGACATAAAATAACTCAGTAATGGTCATAAAACTCTTTAACGGAAGCAATGCAACCGAGATATTCCACTCAACTCAAAAGGCAAGATTATTTCTATTTTTATCTGTTAGACAACCTTCTTCAGCTGAGTTCACTTTCAATCATCTTCTGTTAATTTAATGTTGCTAAATCTCTTGCAATTCTGGTTAAAAAAGATTTTATATAATCATTTCACCAAAAGCAAGGAGATAACGCTACTAATTCACAAGGAATTATTGACAATGCAAGAGAATAAGGAGACTTTATGAGAAGGAATTGGAAACTCATTGCTAAGCAGGAAACAAGAGAAGAACTTCTGTAATATATTCTGTGTTCCATGGAATATTATTTTGGTCAAACAGAAATATGATTAAAGTCAGAAACAATGAAAACAAAGGTGTGTTTGTGCCAGGACAGCCGTTCTCACAAAAAAATATAACAATAGCAGAGGAATATGATGACGTCAAAGGCAGCTGTCAAAGTGCTCTAGTAATGCGAAAATGATGAATAAATATGCCAGGACAGAGATGACGCAATTAAGCGGAATACGAGCTATTTAATCTTATAATAGACCAAAATTTTTTTTCTGGTTAAACAACAGTATAGCAACAGGAGACAGAGAGAACGAAAAGGAAAACAACTCTAAGCCAGTCAAGCCACTCTCATGTGCGTATTAGCTTGCTTCTCTCTGATTACCACTCTACACATAAACGTCACCCAAAGGGAATAAAAATATAAGTAGTATTTTTGTATAAACGTGTTCGTTGTTCGTCGTTGATGTCAAGATGATCGTCAGTTTCAGGTTTCAAGGTTATACATAAGACTTCTACTTTTGTTGAAAAGACGGTGAAGGAGTCTGAACCGCGGAATAATCTACCACTCTCTACTCTCAATGACCCCAAAAAATGAATAATCAAATAAAAAGAATTAGTAAATAGAATTTTGGAGTTTACTGGGAGGAGTTACAAAAATAGACTTAAATTAAAAGCGCGTGGAATTCAACTCCGTATATTCAAGAAAGGACAGGTAATTATGTAGCCGACGTTTTTTAATGAATTTGATTTACTTATTTAAATTTTAAGTGGTGTTGACTCTTCAAAATATTAAGCTATGGAAAACAAAACTGACATCCAGAGAGTTTATTCTGTTTCAAACACCGGTTAAATGAAAATCTTAAGATAATTTGTCCACACACACACACACACACACACACACACACACACACATATATATATATATATATATATATAGAACAGCATGCGTGTAGTTTCAGATGGTAACGCATCTCTAAGGATGGACTATATGCAAGCTTGAAATTCACTGTATTTCATTTTGCCGAAGTGTAAACGAATTTTCTTTTCATAGAGCTAAACATATCGTGCCAAAGAAAGTGTATTTACGGTTAATTTTACTGCACTCCTTTATTCAAAAGAAGTCACGGAATATTTGTTGAGATTTACAGCGACCATGCTCTGGCTGTAGCATGTAGAGATTGGTTTAGACCCTTAATGAATTTGATGTTGGAGATAAAAAAAAAACTTTTGTCACACCGAAAAAGTATGAAGACAAATAATTGGAGGTCTTACTTCATGAAAACTCATGTCAGACGAAAACTGAATCATTAGGAGTTTTTCATACAACAGTTTCAAAACATTTGAAAGCATTAGAAATGATGCAAAAGCAAGAATATTTCGTGTCCTACGAGTTGAAGCCGAGAGACGTCGAACGTTGTCTTGCCACATATGAACGTCTGTTTTGCTAGTAGAAAAGGAAAGATTTTTTTCTTTTGCATAGTATCGTGACCGACAAAGAAAAATGGATGCACTTCGATATTCTAAAGCATAGAAGATCGGGGTAACCCCCTCTATGTATCAATATCGGCGGCAAATCCAAATATCTATGGTTTGAAGCTTCTGCTCTGAATCAGCTGGGTGCAGATTATTATGAGTTGCTCAAACCGACGGAAACCAACATAGGAAATTGCTATAGATGACAGTTGATGCATTTTCGCTGTGCATTGAGGAAAAACGAGGAGATATGACAAACTGATTTTGCAACATGACAACGCTAGGTCACAGGTTGAGAAACGCGTAAAAAACTAATTCGAAACGTCTAAGTAGGAAGTCTTACCCCACTCGCCGTACTCACCAGACATTGCCCCGTCCAATTATCACTTGTCCCATTTAATGGCCCATGTCCTTACTGAGTAACTCTTTCATTCATAATAATAAGTGAACCTATGATTAGCCGAAAAAAACGTGTCGTTTTTTGATGTGGAATTCAAATAGAGCCAGAATGTTTGGAAAAAATAGTGGCTTGCGATGGAAAAAGTCAGTGAAATTTTTCTCGCTAATATCTGTAAATAAAACTTTGTTAGCGAGAACTTATTCTAGGTCCTAAAATATACATATATATATTGTCCAACGTCGATGGCACAAATTAGAGTTTCATGCGCTATGCAATTATTAGGTGCATATTACAAACTGACCGTTTCATAGATTTGAATTTAATTTCATTCGATATTCATGGGAATTGTATTTTAAAAAGCTAAGTTACAGCTTTTTCATAACGAGAGTAAAATCTAAAACAGGCAAAAACTATACGGAGATGAAAATAGTTAAAATCAAAACTTCAAAAATAAAATAATAAAATTAAAATGTTTCAATTAGAAATATTAAAATGCAGAAAAAGGAAATCCAACCAACGTAATACATAATTATTAATAGTAATATTTACGGAGAAAGAAAGAAAGAAAGAAAGAAAGAAAGAAAGAAAAAGAGGGTAAGGAAGAAATAGGCAAACGTATAGAGGAATCTGAATCAATCGGGTCTAAGAATTTAAGTATTTTTTCCACTCTTAGTCGTGCCATCGACGTTGGACAATATGTTTGTTTATTAATATAATGTCAATTTGGATCACTCGAACACTATTTTATAACAAATTCCCAATATTGTTAACTCTAGAATTAATTGTTTATCTTCAAACCTCAAGACTTTCAAGGAAAATAAAACATTATATAATAATACCCTCCACGAAAGCGGCTTCAAAAATAGATTATTCTATAAAAAAACAGTTAATTCTGGGCCATTTAGGCCTATAAATAGACGTAGAAAAAGAAAAGCAAAATGGTTTAACTTCTAATTCTGCAAACTCTCTAATATTTATATAAGGAAATACTTTCTAAAATTAGTAAGCAAGCATTTCCATATCAAAAATCTTCTACACACAATCTTTTATAGAAATACACACAAAATTGGCTCTTTCTGCAAATACAATATGAACAATAATATTAATTCACGCAATAAACAAATTTTCGGGAATTTAGATAGAACTGAATCTAAATCTGGTATTTTACACATCTGTAATTGTAGGCCCATCAATAACTGTCCGGTGGAAGGTAAATGAATTAAACAGAGGTATTACTCACATAGGAACTCTTTTTTCAACCCTATCTAAAATACCAAACATCCCTTCCTCGAAGGTCTTTGGAAATGAAAGAATAGAGACTCAGGCCCATAGTGAGTTGGAAATATAAGCTTTACGACAGATACAATCTATGTTTAGTGAAAAAATTAAAATAGTAAAATATCACAAAGAGAATCTACTTTTAAACTTATGTAAGAAATTCATAAGCTAATGTTGTCATGTCAAATTTTTCTAAATTTGAAATTTATGTTTTAGGTACTAACTCCCCTAAATATAATCTAATTTTATATTATTCTTTCTGACAGTTTCTTTCCTTCTTATTTGTTATATAATCTGTCACAACACTCATATATATCAAACCATTTTGATCCTTACCTTTTCTAATCTTATAGCTTCATATTAATCGGCTCCTTAATTTCCCTATATTATTTTATTTTATCAAGCTATTATTCCTTTCTCATAATCTCTCGCACTTCCCGCCTGTGGAACTCACTCCCGTATTCTTGCTTTCCTGACGGCTACGACCTCCAGAAATTTAAAAGCAAAGTTAATACTCACCTACTAACCACTGAACTCTAGCTCTCTCCCCTCCCCTGTATAATCTTCACGTTCTCTCCGCCCATGTATCTGTCATTGCACCTGCTTTCTCAGCTTTCTATTGTTCCTTTCTAACTAGCTTGTACTCCTCACTCTTTTCTAATTAATCTTTCTACATTTATGTAGCCCCCTGCACATCAGTGGCGTTTCTGCCTTGCTCGGGGTGAAATGATTAAAAAAAAAAAATATGATGGTTTTACTTTTTTATCCTTTACTCTTGATCAATTTAAATAATGCTTCCTTTTTAATATAATGATTCTTTATAGTTTTTTATGTGCTCCATTTGTCTTTTTTTATAGATTTATAGATTTTTATTTTTTTATAGATGTATATAATATTACTTAATTTCTACTTTAGTTTATTAATAAGTTGTCCTAATCTCCATTTGATTTGATTTACTTTCATTTCATTTAATCTATTTATGAATATTAACTATTCTAAATTACATTGTTTTAGGTTTTTTTCTCTGATCAACAATAATACTTGATTGATTAGTTTTTTATATATACAATTTATTTCAAGTAATGTTTTCATTTATAAAATTTGTTTTTTACATATAATAAATTTATTTCATTAATTTTCTCTTAAGTCATTTATTTTCATTATTTATATTTAAAGTATTAAGTTTCTTTTATATTTCTTAGTTTTCCCTTTAAATTAATTTTCCTTTCTCTCGATTAAATCTTTTACATGAATTTATTTTTATTTACTTTTTTCTTTAAATCATTCTTATCTCTTAATTTTTCGTGAAATTAATTTTTAACGTATATTATTTTGATCTCATCAATAATCTGTTGCTGGCTTTTTGTTTCTGTTTTGAATCGGTTAAAATATTTTTTATGAAATTAGATATACTCGAGCAAAAGTCACCATTTGTCTTTTACCTTGGAATGAATCTGTCTGCTTCTCCAAACCTCACTTGACCTGCGTATACCTCTGTCTGGATATCTTAACATTTTCCTTTCACGCTTGCTCTTTCACTCTTTCTTATTTCCCTTCTTTCTTTTCTTTCTCCCTACCTTCCTTTCCTTATTCCTACCTCTCTTTCTCTTTCTTTTCATACGCTTTCCTTTTCTCTCAGCATCCGGATTCATTACTCACACGCCCTCTAAAATATTCTTGTTTGTTTCTCTATATTATAGTTTGGTGACATAAGCGAATCTCTGCTTCCTTCTTTTTCTTCTTCTATGTACCCTGTCCCTTCACGAAGTAGGCGATCATGGTTCTCTTCATCTCCCTATCCCTTCTGGCTCTTAGTATGTTTGCTCCTGTTACTCCTGGCAACCCCCGTTCAGTCATCCACCTGATCAGACCCTGCAAATATGTTATCCGCTGCCTTCCTCTGTCTCTCCTTCCTTCTATCTGGCCTGTCAGTATCAGGTTCTCCAGGCTCTCCTTCCTCATTACGTGTCCCAGGAACTTCAGTTGTCTCTTCCTGATGCTCAATATTAATTTCCTTTTTGTTGCAATTCTTTCCAACACCTCATCGTTGTTTGCATGCTCAGTCCACGATATCCGCAGCATCCTTCTTTAGAGCCACTTTTCCGCTGCTTCCGGTTTTGTCCTCATTTTCGATGATATTGTCCAGCATTCACTGCCGTATTGAATAACTGACATCACATATCAATCCAGCACTCTCTTCTTTGTTTCTAGTGAAATTTTCCTGTGTGTTACTACTTTTTTCAGCTTCTGTCTTTTGCCATGACAATTCGCCTTACCTGTCCGAAAAGCCAAAATACAGTTTTTCACCATTCCCCTTCCTTTCTTCTTTATTTCCCACTTCCCTTCGTTCCTTCTTCATTTAGCTACGCTGTTTCCGTTCCTTAACAACATACATATTCAACAGAGTTTTCGAATTTTCCATTATATCAAATGAATCGCTGCTAAAGCGGGCTTTGCGCGCCAAAATGATTATTCGATCTTAATTCAAATATATATATATAAATTCAGGTGAAGAGGAACCAACGATTTTGAGTCCGCTGGCAATTATTTTTTATATAAACATTGCTCAATACAATAAATGTTGTAGAGCTTAATATAATCATATAATTAGAGAATCAAATGTACATTGCGACACGGAAATTTCTATGTTTCGAGATAGCATCTCGTCATTGCCTGATGACGAGATTCTATCACGCGAAACAGAGAAATTTGCGTGTCGCAATGTACATTTAATTCCTAATTATATTATATATACATACATACATACATATATATATATAACAGAGCTATATATATATATATATATATATATATATAGCTCTGTTCATACTTCACTCAAAACTGTTTTAATAACACCTGAATAATAATATTATATGTGCGTGTATAGCCTCGTATATATGCTTATTAATTCACTTAACAACCGAGATATTTAATTTATTAGTTTGAACATTATTTAAATCGATAAATGTATTTGAATAGATGTTCTATTTTTGATTAAACAATATATTTATATATTGCTACCGGGCTTATTATTTGTGAGACTTTTCGGTACAAAAATGTGATATACGACAGGATTTCGAGCTGCAAAATCTAACAACGTAGGGGAACCCAATCATTGATCAGGTTTACCATAGACCACTCGACCACCAATTGTTCCACATGTAAACGAAATAAATCAAGCCTCATATACACAATTTTCGATTTTTTCTAAATAATTATCTCTACTCTGGAATGGTGGAATGTTTCGTTACGTAAAAAATGTAAATAAAGTTACGGAATATTCCAAAGATTAACGTAATGTAATTACCAACCGACATATTTAATTTATTTGTTTGAAAATTACTTTTAATCAATACTCGTATTTGTGTGGATATTCTAGATTTAATCTCCTGAACGATCCAGATTAATTGCTGGCTTTCCCTATGTTGTTACTGGTCGCAGGTGTGAATTCAGCCGAACGGCACACGTTTTCGTAACAAACATTTCTCATAAATAGGCCGGTATATATATATATATATATATATATATATATATATATATATATGTGTGTGTGTGTGTGTGTGTGTGTGTGTGTGTGTGTGTGTGTGTGTGTGGTTTAATTAAAAATAAAATTATATATACTCAAATAATTGTATGGATTAAAAACAAATAAGTTATAAGTGATGTTCAAGCAAATAACTTATATATATATATATATATATATATATATATATATATATATATATGCAGTATATATTAATTGGAGTAGATAGACTAAACTATCGCCCGGTTCACACTCCACCCATGTCTATTGAACAGGTGAAGAGGCTCATCCCTTGTTTCCTGTTTTGGGTGCGGTTTCCGGTTTTCTCTTTTCTAATCTTCTCACTCTTATGTTGCCCCCTGCACATCAGTGGCGTTACCGCCTTGCTTGGGGTGATATGATTAAAAAAAAAAAAAGATTGTTAGATAGGATTTTGAAAGAAAGAGAACCTCAGTTAAAAACAGAATAAAAATAATTTAAAAGAAAATCATTGAATATCAAAAACTGCCGTTTCTAAAGCCTTGAGATTAGGAATTTATCTTTAGTGAATTTATCTTTAGTGATTTCAGTGGCATATGTTTTGCTGGCAAACCAAGGATTTGAAAGCCATACCAAAAGAGAATTGGTCGCAATAAGTAGAGCTCACAGCAACGTGGTGGTGGTGGGGGGGGGCGCTTGTGGCCATATCACACTAAAACCAGGACTATGATCAACAAAGTTTAAGCCACATCAAGCCTGGTCAGTGCCTAGGTGGGTGACCACTCAGGAATACCAGACACTGTAAACATGAATGTACAATTGCTGCAATGGATAATAGCTTGAAATGAGAATTCAGAGACGCAAGTTTGGTTTCCAGTTGGATTTGTTATATTTAATTATATGAGAGAGGTATTGATATGTCCTGGAAAGGGATATCTATATGATTCAAAGTAGCTAAGTGGTTTTCGCAAATGTAACCAGGTGGGGCAATCTATCAAGTAGCCGTAATGGACCAGTACCCGTCGTAGTCATATGCAGTATGCTTGGGCGTAGTCTTATGCAATAGGCGTTCCAATAAGTGTAGTCCTAGGCATCACCCCCTTAGTCTGAGGTGAAGAGGCTCATCACTTGTTCCCTGCTTAGGATGTGGTTTCCGGTTTTCTCTTTTCTAATCTCTTCACTTTTACATAGCCCCGTGCACATCAGTGGCATTACCGCCTTGTTCGGGGTGATATGATTAAATATATATATATATATATATATATATATATATATATATATATATATATATGACATAGTACACTTGGTATGTAATCCAGGCAAATTTCAAAAGAGACGACCGCAAGAGAATTCAATGTTAAATTCATTTATTTGATGTTATTATCGCGGCTCGTCAGGCCCAAATAGTACAACAGTAGGTAATCAAAATCTTTTTCTTTTATTTGATTTTACAAGACGCTCACATGTCCATATTAGAACAGACATTTGTAACGGTTATTTACGAAAATTTCTTGCTCATTCGAGAAAGAACCCTAAAGAAAGAGGAAAGCGAGGATAAAGAAAAGCTAGACGATTGAAAAAATGTTGAAAAAGAAAATGTTGAAAAAGAAAAAAAGAGAAAAAAGAAAAATGGGGAAACAGAAAAACCAGAATGGAATGCAAGAAAAGAAAAAGGAAGTACAAAGAGATACAATAACAGGAAATACCCTATCACGAGAAATAAATGTTGACAGCATTTCTCATAATAGCCTTTCAAACCACCTGTTTTCATAGAAAAACCTGGAAAAATTTAACTATGAAATTTAATTTCAAATATACCGGGTTATATGTACGGTAAAAAAAAATTAACATCATAATTTTAATACAATTCGAAAAAATAACTACTATTACTAATAATTTAAAAATTAATGCTAATTTAAAAATATTGTTAAAATAATTGAAATTGCTAAAATTAAAAATATAAATATAGAAACAGGAAAAATGTTATAAACGTAACAGAAGTGGGGAAATATACAAAAAGAAGGAAAAAAAGAAGGAGAAATTACAATAGAACGGATTTTAAAATAATTTAAAAAATATAAAAAAAACGTTCGATCGAAACCGATGTATATAATTCATTCTTAGAAACGTTACAAGGTATAGAAAAGAATTTAAATTAAAATAACTTAAAATAAATTTCATATATAAAACCAACGTCTATTACATCAATATTTATTCTTAGAAACGCGGTATGGGATTTCCACTTAAATTAAAATATACCGATTCTAGGGTATATTAGCGGTTAAAAATAAATCATAAATCATACATTCTAATATAAATTGTAATATAACCACTAGTAGTAATTTATTTAAAATAAAGTTAAAAAGTAATACTTAGTAAGGAAAACTAAATAAAAAATTAAAATAAAAACAAAAAATCTTTAAATACTCATAATAATATTCATAATAGACAATAATAATAAAGTAATTATAAAAGATTTAATAATAGAAAATAGATATTCGTAATAATATATATATATATATATATATATATATATATATATATATACATGTGTGTGTGTTTATCAAACAAAATTTCTATCAAACCTTAATAATAATAATAATGATAGTAATAGAAAAATAATACTCATTCTATAAAAAAAACGAGGAATAAAGAAACATAAAAATATCTATAAATATAATAATTATAAAAATAAAAATAAAAAACACAAAAAAAAACAAAAAAAATAAAAATTTTAAATTTAAAAATTACAAAAACAAAACAACCATTGTTGTAAAAAGATACTAACGGCACATTCCGGAAATTTTCAAAATAAACACTTTTTTTAAATTAAATTAATGTACATTAATATAATTTACATTAATTCAAATCACAATCAAGATTTATTTATACTATGTTCAATCTATTTTTGTGTCTGCATTTAAATATTAATTTGTTCCGCTGATTTAGTAGTTCCTTAGGCTTATTATATTTTATAATCAACAATTTTTCCTCCAGGCATAAGTTGCACCTATCCCTGAAATTGTTGGGAGTATTGGCGTATTTCACAATCCTCCATCTGACCAATGGCGTAAATCCTCCGTCTTTAATATTCCATTATTGCTTATATAGGGCAGTTTGATTTTTCAAGGAGGCGTTGGAGAAAGGTTGTCTGTGGTTGTATAGTCTCTGCTTCCAGCTACCTGCAGATATCCCTATATAAACTTTTTTTTTATTGTTGGGGTCCTCCACTGGACAAATAGTGGCTTCATAGATAGCTTTTTTGGAATTACACCTGCCATCAACTGGACAATTTGTCTTATTGATGCAATTACAAGAAGGCTTGTCTGCTGAAGGTTTGATAAAGAAGTCTCTAAGTAATTTGTTATGTGAATTGACTATGTTTTGCATGTTTTTTTGTAGTAGAATAACTAATTTTAAGAGTTTTTCTATTGAACAATTTACTTCAGGGGTGGTGTTGGTGGAAGTGCTTGCTAACTAGATTTAAAAAGCATTTACCTATGTTTATATTGGACAACTTGCAGAAAGGAGGGTTGAACCATATTACTTTTCTTTTTCTAGCTTTACTTTTGTTTCTAATTTTGTCTATCAATTTTTGTTCTTATAATATTTCATTTTTAAAATCACTCGTCTTTAGGGCTTCATTGTATATTATTTTATTCTCATCACATATTTCCTTATTAGAAGATAATTTATTAGTTCTAATTTTGACTGTTTTGGGTATTTGTTTTATGATAGATTTAGGGTGATTAAAGTTAACATTAATATAGATAGGGGATTGATTATTATTTTGATACGGTTTAAATGGATTTTTGGATAGGTTAAAGCTAGTATCTAAAATACTAACGATCCTGCGATTAGATGAAATTTCGAGTTTGAAGCCGAGCCTTTTAAAAGCTCTAATAACTTCTTTAGAAATGCTTGTTGTCAGAGAACCATTACTGTCAGGGATATACATAAGACCAACCTCCCGGTAGATACCTACTTGGTTGGGCTCAACAATTCTACCAAGAGTATATAATATATATATTCCCAGCAGATCCGCGATTTGAGCTGAGCCATAAGACCTCATTGGGACATCAAAAGTATTGCTAATATTTTTAATCCAGGTAGAATCATTATATACTAGTAGAGATTCTCTAGAAGTTAAAATAATATACATTTCATTATTAGAAATATCTGTGAAGTTTCTAGCTTAGTTTAAAATATTAACTAATAAATTGTACGAAATGGAAAGATAAAAGTCTACTATATCAAATTGTAAAAATGAGGCTTTTTCCTTATTCGGAATGTTTGGGAACCATGTTATGATATCATAAGAATCTTTCCATAAATTGTAATTGAGATTTTCCTGTACAGACATTACAATCTTCTAAATTATCTTACTAGAAACTAAACCTAATGCAGTTTTAGAGGGATTGATTAGTATGGTTTGCAGGTTATTCTCGAAATTTGATTTATGCTCCTATAAAGTAAACATGCGTTTTAGTTGGATCTTTCCCATTCTATCTGCGATATCTAGTTTATTTGCCAATGTAGCAGTTTTCTCATTAATTGTGGACAACATATAATCATTATATATATTTTTTATCAGTACCACAAGATTTTCTTAAGAACGAGTTTATGGTATTCAGATGGTTCTATTTTATCCACATTTTATTCGAGTTTATCATCATTTTATTGTCCCTCTTGAGCTGAGACTGGAATTGGTTGTGTTGTTTTCTAAAATTGATTTTTTTTAATCAAATCAGACATATCGGTGTCAAAAGACTATATATATGTGTTGTATCAGAACTTAAATATGGCTCTAAAAATGAAGAAACGCAAAAAAAAGTCTTCAAAGATATTTACCGGAACTTCAAGAAACAAAATGGCGAAATATAAAAAGGCAGACACCAGACACAGTAGGTGAATAAAGAACCACCGCTAAAATATTTATGGTCTTGGGCGGCATCGTTTCATTAACTCAGCAACTCTGAGTTTTTGCTTACCTGATGATTGATTCGGAAACGCTATCCGTAAATGACATAGCTTTTAGAGGGAGCCGGGCAATTTTCCAGCTGTCATCGATGCGAACTTTCTCTAGAGTAAACGGTTTCGCACGTTAGGAAAACTT
The DNA here is from genome assembly GCA_037127315.1 of Ascarosepion bandense. Classification (NCBI taxonomy): domain Eukaryota; kingdom Metazoa; phylum Mollusca; class Cephalopoda; order Sepiida; family Sepiidae; genus Ascarosepion; species Ascarosepion bandense. Next base: position 189,798 of record JBBBDQ010002317.1, on the reverse strand, counting down.
GCGATACGAACGCTGTTCTCGTCAGGATCTGGTAAGATTGCTTGTGTATGAGTTCAAGATGAAAATTAGAACTGAAACGCTTGTCGACAGGTTTCAGCAAAAGATGTGTGAAAGTGAGGAGCTTGGATCAAGTTAATGACGCTAGCCTGGATTTTATAAGTCTCCTTGGATAAACAATCCACTGGTTGAGATAAACTCTTTTTAATTACTTAGTTAATGCAGTGGATATCGGCTCGGAACGAGAAGTCAGAAAGCCGAGTTCGAATTCCAGTTGTATTGTTGCATTCACTTACGCGCAAATACCCTTGGGAAAGGTATTAATCCGTCTCTTTCCTCCAGTTATGGGTTAAATAACAGGACAAATTGGGTTCTGTAGCCTTGGTCGGCAACCAGTCTACCGCAGAAAGCAATGGCAACCTACTGCGGGATAATCTTCTGCCCTGTCAGTCATGTCTCTTTCGAGACATGATCGCCCAAGCGTTTATCACGTATGGCACTTAACTGACTAAATGTAAGTAAATGTCGTAACCTGTATTCACTTTTGTTATGATCCATGTCGAGATTCCAAACCTCCCCTGTTATTTTTAATCCCACCTGTCTTTCATCTCTACTGGGCCAATCTTTGATTTTCATATTCCACCATTTATTTTCTTCCCTCCTTTTCTATTGCCGAGAGAGCTACTCGATTTTGTTTATAGGTATGTTGTATCCCTGGGAGGGGATAAACAGAGAAAGAATAGTGCAAGAAATAACTCCTAACGCTGAGTATATATAAATAGAGATTTATTATACCTCAGTACAATAAACCAAATACAAGTACAGCCAACGAAGAGTTAACACGAATAACAATTAAGAAGGTAATGTCTCTGTATAGGACGTATCCGTCCGTCTTGAGAAATAGGCTTCCGTCTAGTGACGTCTAACTCTCGTCTAAGGCCGATGGCTGTCGACTCTCGTATAATGACGAATAATCTTGATCACTCCCGTGTAATGACAAAGACTCTAGTAGAGTAACAAACACACTCGATCGCATTCGAGTGCTCTCTGTAGTTCATTCTCATCTATGTCTTTTATAATCCGGACCATACCCATTCCTGGGTAGGACAGGATATTCCACCACAACAAGGTAAAATACATCGACCTCTCTTATTTTTATCGGGCGAACAGATTTGCTACCATCTGTAATTTTTTAGTTAGAATGTTATATTTTAGTTTTGCTTAAACCCCCCCACTCTTTTCATATCGGTATATTTTTATATGTTTGAAAATTGGAAATTTAATAATTTGCATATAAATAAATGTTTACGTCATGTGACTTTTTGTAGGTTCCCTGTGAATATGTAGTATGGTGGTATATGAAGAACAGAATGACGATGGATTAGTTTTTGTGGTGAATAAAGAAATTGTAATGGATGAATAGTTAGGTCTAGGATGGAAAATGTTGACCAGCCTCACCACACTTCCATTTCAGCCTTCTGTCGTATTTGGCGTATTTGACAGCAATTTTGTTCATATTTGCTCTTAGTCGTGGGTCACTCTGTTTATTAAAGTCTTCGTCAAAGTACTTCTTTAATTCTGTTTCTTATTACAATACACATATGTTAATTTCAAAATACCCGGCCAATCAGTCCAAATGAATGTAAGAAGTTCACTTTTCGCTAATGTTGAAATACTTGTTGTATGTAAAAGTAAGATCATGCCAATCCAGTTTCTATGTAAACTATATCTTTAGCGAAACATCATTTCGTTCCTGCTTGTCTGTTTTCTGGTTGCTTTGCATTCACATTTTGTCATGTGTGATGCTTGTACAGATTACATTAGTTTTGAGAGAGAGCAAGTTTTAATTAAAGAATGACTAGCAACACTATCGATGCCAAGAACAATTGCACAAAATGTACAATAGGGGAAAGGGAAGGGAAGAGGGAAACTACTAATTAAAAGTGACGATTTTAAATCCGGAAGAGAACAAAATGTATAGTAGTTACGGAATAAGGAAGGAAAGATGGAAAAAATGATCAAAGAAGAATGTGAAAATAAACTGATATGCATGTAGAATAATACGAAAGGCAAAAACCTAAGGAAAAAAGAAGATAGAATCTGTATAGAGTGCGATGGAAAAATTGTCATCTTAATTACCTGGAAGTGAAAATAAACTGATATGCATGTAGAATAATACGAAAGGCAAAAACCTAAGGAAACAAGAAGATAGTACCTGTATAGAGTGCGATGGAAAAATTGTCATCTTAATTACCTGGGAGTGAAAATGTACTTATATGCATGTAGAATAATACGAAAGGCAAAAACCTAAGGAAAAAAGAAGATAGAATCTGTATAGAGTGCGATGGAAAAATTGTCATCTTAATTACCTGGAAGTGAAAATATACTCATATGCATGTAGAATAATACAAAAGGCAAAAACCTAAGGAAACAAGAAGATAGAATGTGTATAGAGTGCGATGAAAATATTGTCATCTTAATTACCTGGAAGTGAAAATGTACTTATATGCATGTAGAATAATACCAAAGGCAAAAACCTAAGGAAAAAAGAAAATAGAATCTGTACAGAGTGCGATGAAAATATTGTCATCTTAATTACCTGGAAGTGAAAATGTACTTATATGCATGTAGAATAATACCAAAGGCAAAAACCTAAGGAAAAAAGAAAATAGAATCTGTACAGAGTGCGATGGAAAAATTGTCATCTTAATTACCTGGAAGTGAAAATAAACTGATATGCATCTAGAATAATACGAAAGGCAAAAACCTAAGGAAACAAGAAGATAGAACCTGTATAGAGTGCGATGGAAAAATTGTCATCTTAATTACCTGGAAGTGAAAATAAACTGATATGCATGTAGAATAATACGAAAGGCAAAACCTAAGGAAACAAGAAGATAGAACCTGCATAGAGTGCGATGGAAAAATTGTCATCTTAATTACCTGAAAGTGAAATAACACTGACATCTCATTTTTACAGGTATATTTACTAAAACTGCACAAACAGATCTTGAAATAACAAAGAGTAAATTTATTTAATAAAATCACCATTGGCTTCAACCACAGCTTCCAGATTACTCTGGAATTTCCTGCATCTCTTCTATATTGTCTCCTTGTTTAAGTTTGTGAATGCTGCCATAATCCTTGCTTTCATTTTATCTTTGGTGTTAAAAGAGTTTTCATATTCTCTCTCTCTCTCTCTCTCTCTCTCTCTCTCTCTCTCTCTCTCAACTATCCCACTCACATGATAATAATGGAGATTACAGTCTGGGGAGTGACGTAGCCAGATGTAAGGGACTATGTGCTCGCAGAAATTGTCTGATAGCTATGATTGGGTTCTCATGCTTGTGTGGCATGGGGCAGTCATAAAGTCTTGGGGCAGTCATAAAATATTTTGCCAGTCATAAAGTTTGTCTCTTGGGCAATCCTGTTTCTTTCTATCCATATCTGACTAGAAAAAAAATTTGGGGGCTAGAATGGATGCCAAGTAATAATGTGTCAACTGATTGATGTTGCTTTCAGTATTCTGACTCCAGAGTTTTGTAAGCGGATCTGTCCATACACTCTTCAGGGGATATCATAAACTTACCTCAGGAAGTGGACGATCATGCCTGTCTACAATTCAAAGGAAATTTGCGCGTAACTGAATGCAACGAACTTGACTGGAATTCGAACTCGTCTCCTGACTTCTCTTTCTGAACCGATATACATTATACCACAAGACACATCTGACATTAAGATATAGAGAATAAAAAATACCCAGTATAACACGCTGGTAGTCAAATGTCCTTAGCGACCAGTTCATTACTGTAGTGATTGTTATCATCACTGGTTATCACACGATTTGGATCAGAATATGCTAAACTAGTTATTTATAAACATACAAAAATCAAATAATTGATTTGATTTTTTTGTTTTGCGACGTATCAACTACATATGTGTCATTTAATGCCAAAATTTAATATTTATGAGAACCTTGACGTAATAAAAATATGATATAAGGACTTACTTATTTCGAGATTTGTTCGTGGTCCAGAAACGTAAAAAAATTGATGGTTTCCCCGAAAGGACGCAGGTTCGAATCCTGCCAAAGAACGCATATTTTCATTACAAGAGTTCTCGATTATTTAGGCCAGTAGATATAAATAAATATGCTGTTTAAACAGAAAAAAGAGAGTATCTACTCAAATACGAGTCTCTACTAAAAATAATATTCAAACAAATGAATTAAAAATATGTCGGAGATAATCCATTTCGTAACTGATTTCATATATATATATATATATAAGTAAAATTGTGTCAACTGATTAATGTTACTTTCAGTATTATGACTTCAGAGGTTTGTAAGCGGATCTGTCTGTACACTCTTCAGGGGCTATTATAAATTGACCTCAGGACGTGGACGATCATGCCTCTCTACACTTGCTTAACCTTTAAAAATGTTGTTTTTTTGTTATCTCTCCTAAGCTTTGTTTTACCATCCGTTTATTCAAGTTCAGTAGCTAGGTTATGCGTTGTTTTCTGTTGTCGCCCTTGCCTTGAAATTTTCCGGTGAGTATCAAATATTCCAAGTCTAGTTTACTCATTATTTGCTCTGGGAAAGTCATGTCTCTCTTTCTAATATTAATTATAAGTGTCCTTCTTCTTTTCTATTTTCTCTACAATTTCAGTCTATGGTATACTCAGCATATTGTTATGTATTATTCTTGCAGAAAAATAATTAGAAAAAGTGAATATGCTATTTTTACAAATTGGATAAATGAGTATAGAATTAAGCAGAACAGATACAGAGGTAGAAATAAAACAGTGATTTATAAATATATTAAGTTCAATTTCAAAAATTAATTTCTTTAAAATATTAACAGAATTAAAGATAAAATTCATAATCCGTCAATCCGAGAAAAAAATGAATTATCTCAGTGTGGTTGGATAATAATTTGTAAAAAAAAAAAAAATTAAAAAACAATGTCGGTTAAAAGCATAAAAAAAATACACGTGGAAACAGAATAGCAAAGAAAAAAAATCAAAGATAAAAAATAATCAATGAAAAACACGTGAATTTCAAAAATAAGTTTCGACAATTGCATTACCATTATCAAAAAAAAACAAAAAAAAACAGAGAATTAAAAGAATAAAACTAAAAGACAAAACTGTAGAATAAAGATATGTTTTAGAAAGACAGAAAGATATTTTCATTTAAATAAATCTATGACAGGAAGAGGGAATATAAACAAAGAAAAATGAAAGATAAGATGAAATAAATCTAAGCAGCAAGGAAATAAAGAAATAATATCATAAAAGAAAGTGAAAGAATAAATGCAAGATTTAATTGTGAAAAACCAGAAAAAGTAATGACAATGAGATAAATACAACGGGTTAGATAAAGAGAAAAGCTGCTTAAAACTTAAAATTTTGTCGATAATTATTTAAAAATGTATTTGTATGCTTAATGAAATAAATTTGAGATGGAAAAGTAATTTAAGTAACAAAAACATATAATAACAAATAAATTCGTATACACACACAAATATATATATATATATATATATATAGATTAACATATATATGTATTGTATCTTTCATTAATTATTTTAGAATAAACACAGAGATAACATACATATATGCACACAAGTACACAATCACACACATATTCACACACACACACACACAAACACACACACACACACACATATATATGTATATATATACATATTGAAAGAGAGAGAAGTGAATTAATAAAAACGTATATGAGGCGGGTGCATAAATGTAGAGTATTATTATTCAAGTGTTAATAAAACAGTACTCAATGTTTGAACAGAGCTTAAATATATATATATATATATATATATATATATATATATATATATATATTATCTTACTTCTATGGCACGACCTGGAGTTTCATGCGTTAACTAATCATTAGGTGCACATTTCAAACTCTTAAGATATATTTAACATATGCACTTGATGATTACATAAGGCATGAAACTCCGATTCGTGCCATAGACGTAGGATAATATGTGTATTTAAAAAAACATATATATATATATATCTATATATATAAATATGTATATATATATATATATAAATATATGTGTATATATATATCTATACATATGTATATATATATATATACATCTATATATATATGTATATATACATATGTATATATATACATATATTTATATATATATATACATATATATATATATATATATATATATATATATAATGTATATATATATATATATATATATATATATAAAAAGGAAATATATATATATATATATATATATATATATATATATATATAATGGGGACACTATATATATATATTGTCTCGTTAATTCATGAGTTTTAGAATAAACACAAAGGAAACACAGATATACATAGACTCACCCACACGCCAATATATATATATATATATATATATACTTTGCAAGAACTAAAACTTTCTTTACACCTTGATGTAAGAATTTTCTCACATCTTGCAAAGGATATTTATCTATATATACTTTATCGTTCATTCATGTATTTTTAAAATAAACTCTTTACTTCATTTAGTAAGACTTTGTACTTCTAACTACAAAAACAGTACACAGATTGAATTAGTAAATCCTTTTTTCGTCTTCCTATTCGTATTATTATTCTTCATGGCCTTTTTGTTTGTCTTCTTCGTCGTATTCTTTTTCTTTATCTTTGTCATCGTACTGACTATTTTCTTCCTTGTAGATTTAAAATTATTTTCCAACAGGTTTCAGCCTATTTTCTTTCTTTTTCTTTGCTGAATCTTTTACTTACGATAAAGCCCACAGTCTGATCCGATTGGTCACGTAACAGAACACGTGACATCCGTTGATTTGTTTGCCATTATCGCTTTAGCGAATGTAGACGAATAAAACTGACTGCGTTATTTCTTTCAAATCACTTATCAGAGAAACGCGTAGGAAGATAAATAAAAGTAAATTCTTTTTTCATAATTTTTTGTACAATTTCGTTGGTATTTACTACATTCCAAATTTTACTGAAAAGTTCTTGACCCAACGAATTTTTTGACCAAACAACTTTTTTTAATCATTTCACCCCGAGCAAGGCAGAAATGCCACTGATGAGCGGGAGGCTACATAACTGTAAAAAGATTAATTAGAAAAGAGTGAGGAGTACAAACTAGTTAGAAAAGAACAATAGAAAGCAGGTGCGATGACAGATACATAGGTGGAGAGAAAGGGAAGGTTATACAGGGGTGGGGAGAGAGCTAGAGTCCAGTGGTTAGTAGATGAGTATGGACTTTGCTTTTAAATTTCTGGAGCTTGTAGCCGTCAGGAAAGCAAGAATACGGGAGCGAGTTCCACAGGCGGGAAGTGCGAGAGAAGAAGCTGCAGGAGTAGAACTGTGGTCTGCAATTGTCTAACCTGACTGTGAATGGGTGGGACCCAGTTGCCAGTCTGGTTGCACGAGTAAACACCTGTTGAGGAGGCACCAATGACTTAAGTTCGTTGGAGCAGAAGCCATGAAAGTATTTAGTTTTCTTTGGAAAACATTATTGGTCTGGCCCAGAACATTTGAGACCCACCTCTTAAACAGTCAAACCTTGCTATTCATTTTAGGTTCTTTTCTTGAACTGAATACTTCTTTAGATATATTTCCTCCTATACAATTAATTCGAATTTTTTACAGGTATCGAGCCCTTTCAATAGAATTTCTAGTACAAATCGCGTCTATTCCGTGTCATATTCTGCAGATTCAAGTAACATCCCTGGAACAAACGCCCAGATATGGTCAACAGAATTTTGTCTACCACAGAGACAACCCACGTTTCTGGTTTATGAATTAAACAATGGAGAAATCTATATATTTGAGAGTCATTTTAAGAGACGATAAAAAAATGGAACGGTTATCTAAAGTTGCATTGTAAGAGTGCAATATTCCTTTCCAAAGCTAAACAATATGTTAAGAAACAAGAATGTCTCGTTAGAAAAAAAGGAAAGGTATTCTGATCTGAAATGCAATATCAGTCCTCTCCTATTGCTGTGGATGTTTTACACTCTTCAGACACGGGAAGAATTGACTTGAAACACAGAAAGTTTACTCTTCAGAAAAATGCGGAGAATACCATGGCAGCTCAAGTGAGAATCATAAACGCTTTAAGCAAAACTGAAACAGAAATTATGCTTATGCTTAGTGCCAGTTGACAGAGAGATGAAATTTCTAGTACACAGAATGAAAAAAGTACTTGGATAATTTGTCACACACACGACATATCGAGTGCAAGAGGGAGATATGAAAATAGTGCGTAACATAACTATCTTGTTTAGAGGTATGCCAGAACAGGGCCTAAGAGGGAGGGTGAAAAAATAAACCTCACTAAAAGCTGCATAGAATAGAACATTGTAGAATTATGATCGTCTAGGTTCTAAAAACACAAAAACGAAGAAGCCATAAATTACAATTAACTAATAAAAACGAGACGAAACGTTTTAAAAGTAGACATTATCAACCAACTCAAAGGTGGAAATGCGATAGGCAGATAATAGGAGAACTTAGATTTCGCCGGCTAACTTTAAAGTCTAGTTCTTACAAAGTAACGGTTGACACCTAGAAATAAAGAAATTATATAACCCTGAAGCGAACAGATGAACGCACAACACTTAGAATCTGTCATTTCAGAAAGGTTTTACACAGACAAGTGTATCAGTTAGAGTTTGTCTAATTTCTGCATAGGATAGAAACTGATTTTATCAACATTTTTATCTGAAGTTAGTTGATTGTTTCTATTTAGTGATATGTCAGCTTCTATGACAAAATAAATATTTTTTATTTCAGCATATGTATATATATTTGCGTTGTGGTACAGTGGATATCGGCTCGGAACGAGAAACCGGAGAGCAGAGTTCGAATTCCCGTTGAATCCATTGTATTCCCTTACGCGCAAATACCCTTGGCAAAGGTATTAATCCGTCTATTCCTTCCAATTATGGGTTAAATAGCAGGACAGATTGGGTTCTATAGCCCTGGTCGGCAACCAGTCTACCGCAGAAAGCAATGGCCACCTACTGCTGGATAATCTTCTGCCCAGTTAGTCATGTCTCTTTCGAGACATGATCGCCCAAGCGTGTATCACGTTTGGCACTTAACTGACTGATATATATTTATCTTAATATGTTTATACGCATTTTTCTTTCAATTTTGATAGAAATAATGTTTTTCTTGGATCGAGCATGTGAGCAATGATGAGGTTTTGGAAATGATGGAAACCAAAAGGAAATTAATGCTGAGCATCAGGAAGAGACAGCTGAAGTTCCTGGGACACGCACTGAGGAAGGAAGGCCTAGAGAACCTGATACTAACAAGCCGAATAGAGAGGAAAAGAGACAGGGGGAAGCAACGGATAAAGTATTTGAAGGAGCAATCAAGTGGATGCCAGAACGAGGATTGCACAGTGTAACAGGAGAAGGCGTGCTCAGAGCCACCAGGGATAGGGAAACGTGGAAAGCCACGATCGCCTACGGCCTGAAGGGACAGGGCATATAGAAGAAGAAGAAGATCTAGATAGAAAGGATTACTACAATCTGTATTGAAAAAATCGTTTGAAGGACAATAGAAAAAAGTTAAAGAAGTACGCTAAAACAGAAACAAAAGTGTAACAATATGCATTTTCTTACCGAAACAGTTTATTTACATTATTTATTAACTTCTTCATCTTTTTTTCCCCATTTTCTCGAGGTTTCGACTATTGTATGCTCCGTCCTTCTTCAGATTATTTTGAACTTATAACTATATTGTCACGGGATTTAATTAATGCTTTTATTCACTGGGCCATCTATCATTGACGACATCAGTGTATTAAGTTTTGAAGTTTATAAACTTAATGTCTCAGTAACAGGTTCTTATTAGAGCTCATATTAAAACTTGTTATTATTCTTTTTCTCTAGCACTCCGTATTACTGGTTTATATGATCAGAACTAGTGTAAGGCCGTAACATGAGTGGAAATAAAAAAAATCTGGCGTGGCTGACCAAACAGGGAGAGAAAAAAGAAATCTTCGCCTCCTGTGGAAAGTACCAACACAAGGAATCAGCGCATATGCTAGGCCACAGAATTCCACTAAGCCGATCAAGCATTCTTGAAGGACCTATAGACTATCGGACAGAAGCTTTAGTTGTGTCCAGAAAGTTAAACTAAAGGATTGTGAGTTCAGATAGCTAAACAAAAAACTTGAGGGTTGAATTAAAAGGAGATAAATATTAATTAGATGTACAGAAGCGGAATGGCACGTGGAACTAGAACAATCTACCCAGTGAACGAAATAAAGGTTTTGATTAAAATTTCTAATCAGCTGAATAAGGCCGGAGCGTACAAAGGCCGAAACATCGTGAGTATGCAAACAAAGATGCGAATACTAGCCCGAACAATACAAATAGTGTAAATAATTAAAATATCTCATCTCATAAGTATAGAAGTTACGAAATAATTTAATCGGTATAGCAAAATGATTTTTGAAGAATTAAACCACATAAATATTGTCTAAAAGAACAGCTAAAAGCGCTGGGACATGTAGAACATTTGAACAATTTTTACACACTATGTCCAGAAAATAAATCTCTTATACAAACATAAGAAAAATTAAATAAAATGTTCAATCGCAGTACATCTTTAACGAAATATATACATACATATACATGGTCATTAAAGGTTATGTTAGCAGCATATATATATATATATATATATATATATATATATATATATATATATAGTAAAGTTGTGTAACTTCACGTTCCTAGGACGCACCTACAGACAGACCACCGGCCTTCCGATGGGGTCCAGCCTATCGAGACTACTTGCCGTCGCATATATGAATCAATTGGAGCGTCGCGCACTCAGCACCTGCCATTCATACGCCTTCTTTACGAGATATATTGATGATATACTCATCCTTACTTCTTTACGCGACGAGGCAAGCAGAATGGCAGCGACGTTCAACAGAATGGACGGTAAAATTAATTTCACGATCGAGCACCCCGATGCGAGTGGATGCCTATCACTGCTGGACTTCAAGCTTAAAATATCGGTTAGAGGTGAAGTCCACACCGATTTCTACAAAAAGCCTGCCAGCAGGGATATGTTTGTCCACTACCGATCAGCCCTCCCTCTCAGCACTAAGACGGACTACATCAATAACGAACTCGCGAACGTTAACACCCACACTGCATTCTTCAAGAAAACACTGGTGACTAACGGTTACCCACAATCCTTTGTGGATCACCTAGAACGGAAGCGTAGTAGGGGCCCAAGGCGCCACACCCTATCTAACACCTGCTTCCTGAGGTTACCACACTTCAGCGATTATATAACATCTAAAATACGTCGAGCTATCTGCAGAGAGGGATTTGACATACAGCTGGCACACTACGGCCCCACCCTTCGAAGACACCTCAACGCCAACCACAGAACAAACAACAACACCACATGCACACTAACCAACTCTCTTATTGCAGGTACCGGTATATGCCACCAGGTATATGTCGTATACCGCTTACAATGCGCCAAATGCGATGCATTCTATGTCGGCAGCACTACAAGACATCTACACACTAGAATAAAAGAATATCTACACACGCAAACGTCGTCATTCCAAAAACACTTTAAAAAACGCAAAAATAAGGACAAAACCATAACCGTTAATATCTTGGCTAAGGAACGCAACATAGGTAACCTACTCATTAAAGAGTCCCTAATAATATCTAAATTACATCCGGCAATTAACAGTCGCCAAGAATTAAACCTAGATTACGTAACAGTATAGACGACACCAAGACGCACACAACATGCACTTAACACGACAACAAAGGTCACATACACACGCAATCAGTAATAATAACCACACACACACTTCTTCCTCCCTTATAACAAACCGATAACCACGCTAAAGCGCACACGCACACACAGACACACACACACAGCTAAATAAGTTAGGTAGATTTAATTACAATACTACACATAGCCTCTACACACAAAAAATAGTTACAATAACCACGCTAACACATTTTCTCCCCGCTCCGGGCTGTAGTAGCAGAGGTGCCCATAACAAAGCACGTACCAGGACAGAACACACACACACACACACACACACACACACACACACACACACACACACATAAAAGCAGATTCCATTACAGCACACACAACGAGCAAACACCACCAGATAAATCAAACAGATAAGACAACAGCCATGTAACTGATATCCGTTGACCCGGTCAAAGTCACATCAACTCCTAGATCCTACGAACTGATTCCATCAGACCAATAAAAACCCCAACTTGAATACACACACACACACACACACACACACACACACACACACACACACACACACACACACATACATCATTAGACCATAAAAAAACAAGTAGCACACACATAGATACACACTCTCACACACGCACACACGCACACGTACATACACGCACACACGTACAGCAGCAGTAGATAAAACCAGCCATTCATAGATGGACATCTAAAAGCACGGACAGTTTGAGGTTTTCTCTGCCATTCTGATGATGAGATTATAGTCTCGAAATATAAATAAACAGGTCATACAAACACCTCCCGACCTTCCTTTATTTCATTCAACGCATTGTGACAGCCTTCAAGGCATAACACATACAACATATATACATTGATTTTTTAATACTTAGTTTTTGGTCTTAATAGGGTTAGAATAGTACACATTTGTATTAAAAAGTGTTCTATACGATTATATTGTAAAATTTTTGAATATTTTTCATTTTTAAACGACTTATTTCGCTACCTTGGTTTCCACCATGAGTGGTTTCTACAGGCGATTTAAAGGTACCACTCATGGTTTAAACCAAGGTAGCATAATAACTCTTTAAAAATGAAATATATATATATATATATATATATATATATATATATATATATATATTCTAAACATATACTGTCAAATTTCTGATCAGAGTACAATAAACCAACATTTCTCAGAAAAACATAACCATGTAGGTAATATCAGAATGATTTTAGTCAATAATACAATAATCCTCACTCAAACACACAGTAAAAAGAACGTTCAGATATTGGAGGCCATCTACATTAAATCCAAACAACCCCCACTTAATAAAATCATGTTTAAATCTGGTCATAACACATTATATTGCATTTGAATATATGGATCTGTTGTTATTTCGAGCTATCATGTGATGTGACGTCAGAGAACCGCATTACAAATTTGCCAACTGCGTTTGCTATTTTTGGTAACTGTTGCCTTTGCTTAGCGGTGTATTATGTCAAGATATGATACAATCGTCGCTGATTGTGGATGTTTTTGTGTTAACATCCTTGTAACATCTTTGAAGATGGCTCATGTGAGCCGAAAGCTCAGAACCAACTTAATAAAAAATTAACCAAATGTTGGAGAATTTTTGTCTTTATTTTCAACTGAAATGAAAGCCAAAATACGATGTTTAGAACGGCTCATGATTAAACATTATAGATATTCATTGTCTCTCATATTTAACAGTTTAGAAATTTATCTGCTGCCTCGATACACTATATATATGTATATATATATATAAAGGGTTTGATGGATATATTGTCGTGTAAATTATGCAAAAACGCAAATAACATTCTACCAGATATATTTATCAAAATTACAAAACAATCTCTAGAAATATACTAAAGACTAAATTTATTCAATAAAATCACCATACGGCCTTCAGAGGACTTCGGAATATTCTTCATCTCGTCTGGATGACTTCCTTGTTTAAGTTGGTGAATACTGTCAATCCTTGCCTTCATTTTTCATGTGATGTTACAAGTAGTTTTCCTGGTGTCCCACTCAGCTGCGTCCAATACATAATAATCAATGTGGTTGAAGTATTGAGAGTTAGGTGGCTATGTAAGAGTAGATATGAACGCAAAAGTTCTTATACAAGCCGATTTTTTTTATACAGTGCTCAATATCAAGACAGGAATATAGCGCTAATAGAATTCATATGGAGTAGTTTGTCACATTTCAGTCATGCCAACTTCGAAGTTTCGGGAAGGTATTATTGTAAATTCTTCACTCTTCAGCATTATTTACTTTCAAATTATTTTAATATCAAATTATGCGACAGGATATTTTTATTGACATCAAAAATTTTGAATATGAAGCGGTTTGAAGTTTAAAATACGAAAACCTTATATTTATTTTTCTGCTGTTTTGCAATCGCATCTAATTTTAGTGTTAATAATTTATTCGCCTCGCAATTCCTGGCTAAATCGTAGGTCTTAGTTTAAAAGAAAAAAAAAAAAACAGTACCCACCTCATATTTTCGCACTAACATTATTGATTTTATGTCTAGAAATGTACGCGCTTTCTGAAATATATTTTAAAATGAATAAGCGGATCTGAATTCACGGCTCTCAGTAATTGTAAATAGACAATTGTATTTAGCAAAAAAAATTGATTAACTTTTACTGTTCCTTCTCAAGGAATGAAACCTCTCAAACTCGCACCGAATAACACCTGAATCTGAGGTTAATTTATCGTAGTTTAATACTAAAATCATTGGTTTAGTTTAAAATTGCAGCCTGGATGGACACAGCACAAGGAAGATATATGGTTTTTCGACTATAGTTTACAAGCCATTGCTCTAAAGTCGGTGTCTAATTTCTCGATGCCAGTGTACCATCAATTTCTGACCATGATTTAAATTATTTCTTCTGATCGAATACAATTGCAAGCCGAAGCAATTTGCCATCTAACAGGTGCATCGGACTCATACATTATTGGCAAACGTCGCAGAAAGGAATTTCTTTTGAACAAAACGTCAAAATGGCATGCTAATGCGAGCTTTATACAAATGCAAAATGAATCTCGCAATGAACAGAATGATAATTACAGTGGATTGATCGTTTCGACAATTTTCTCATGTCTTTCTTCTCGCTGTCTGTCTTTATGAGCCTGTTCAACAATGTCTGTGCCATACTTAATTTATTTGTTCAGATTCTGACAAAAAATATTTATTCATTGCTTCATCCTGCAGAAAGTGTAAATATGCAAATTTAGATCCCTGATTTGTAGAACAGTTAACTACTTTCGGAGAAAAAAACACGCCGTAGTCAGATTCAGCTTTCAAAAACTAAAGTTGACTTCATACATGCCCCTATAGACACTTAGGGTAGTGGGTTACTCCATGACATTATATAAGCTGTAAGATGAGGAGATAAGAGGTGTAGGTTTTGAGTACATGTAGGAAATATAAGAGTCAAAAGTCAAAGAGGTTAAGATTATAGTGATTAGGAAAACATCCTCTCGGGAGTCTGTTCCAAAAAATTACAATTCTTGGAAAGAAGTAAAGCTTACTTTTTACTAATGAGATACGGAAGGAATAGAGACATTTTCTTCCACTATATGTGTCATGCGGGTCTCAGCTGTGAGGGCCACAACAGCTGAGGCTAAGCTCATGAGCTCATGAGAATGGAGATATGGATCGAATGGCGAACTAAATTTGGTTTATTTCTATAAATTTAGTTTCATTCTGCTCCTTTTCTGGCAGCTTTGGTGATGGATTTCATATTGGGATAAACTTGACTCCCAATAGTTATTCAAGGCAAATATCCTCATCGAGTGATCAAGTGTTCATTTTGATAAACGTTTGTATCGATGTGAACAAACACTGGGGAAGGCTCGCTGTACGATCAACGAAAGGAAAAAATGAAATATACACCCTTGTTCAAATTAATTAAAACAAAACGAATACAATCTTTCTAGGATCTTTCACATTTTTCCTGATCACGTATACGTTGTCTATGAGTTTTTATTTCCTTTTCGATCGCATTTAATTTACGTTATGGACTGATGGATCCAGTTTGTTGCCCTTGATAACACGACAGACAGCAGAAAGGCTGACACCAACAATATTTGAACTATCGCTGTAAGGCTTGCCAGTGTGTTTGTACAGCATTAAAATTTTTGTACTCTTTTTAGATTAAGGTTCATCGCTAACAATGGCCGTAAACAATTAATCGACCGCCGAGTTCATAGTGCCTGGGTGGTATATAAATTTGAGGCAATCACGGATCACGCAATATTTTTCAAGAACAAATAAACTTCATCATACACTCCTAGAATGGATTCATATCATAGCACACTACTACAAATCACCTAATCTAAAAAAAAATAGAAATCGATTACATCCTGTCACTTCCGTGGGTCTAAAACTGATCGTATGATAAGAGAAAGGAAAGTACAACTGTTGTTTTAATTAATTTGCATACGTTTGTAACTACTGCGAGAAAAGTGAACACAGGATCATGTTTTCAATTTACGGTGTTTTTTATTCATGGTTTCATTTGTCACTATCCTCAACTGTATTCAATTTGGGAAACAATTAAGGACAATGGCGAAGAGCTAACAATGAGAGACCAGAAAGATAACTAGACACCTACTAAAGAAAATTAATGCAAAGTGGAATTCATTGATCATTTGATGAAAGAAACGTCCGACTTGTTTTTTTAAACATGTTAAGGTTGTAAAAATTACTTTAATATTTATCGCAAGGATCGATATAGTTTGAGTCTTGCTGTATTCAGAACTGCCCTCAATCATTGCAAGAAAGTTCTAGAAAATACAAAGTGTAGCTTCGCACAAGCACTCCAGGCCAATGTTGAAAACAAGCAAATTCGATCCAAAGAGTTCTAGAAGATTATCAGAAAATTATGAACAGAATCAAAGGGGCTGTTCTCGCAATTATATATGTCACCGCAGTAATATCTACCTTCGCCTCAATCTTTGCTTCCAGTTCAACAGTGAAAGACACTAGACTTCCCAACTTCCACCGTCCAACGGAGCATCATCTCAGTCGTAGTTTTATCACAGTCTCAAAAGCTTTGACCTTAAGTAATCTACAGGTCCAGATAAAATCACAGTGTTTTTACTTAAGAATATCAACCGCATCTTAGTGAAATTATTTAACCGCTACTTGGAGAAATACTAAGTCTGTGAAAAGTGTCAAGTTTATGCTCGTTTTTAAAACAGCGGGCGAGCACTCATGACCATCTTACTATAAATCGCTTCAGTGTCATTAGCAAGTTTCCTGAGGCTATAATCAATAAAGAGGTTGTTCAGCACCGAGAAAAGAACAAAAGCGACAAGCAGTTGGTGTTTAAATTTGCCTTAGTCTTAATAATATCCTTACTACCTTTACTCACAAAACCAGTGAGGCACTACACAAATAATCATTGAATCACTTGTTAGCTACTAAAGTAGTAATTAACAGCTAGTAATGCAAATCCTGGGGGTTAAATTAGGCGTCGACGAGAGGTCTCTTCCCAGACCAAGCCATTTTTAATTTACATAAATGATATTCTTAAGTATATACTCCGACCCTTAGGGATTATACAGCGATATATTGGTGCACCTCCAAAATTCGTGATGGCCAAAGAATACTAGCTAATCTCTCATTCGATCTAGCTCTAACACTGAAATGGTGGTAAACAGGATTATTACATTCAATGACACGGAAAAATCTAATTACATTCCATCATCTCCAATCGGACTCAAACTAGTCACAATGATTGAATGAATCCACAAAGATGTCTCCTGAACGTCCCTTGGTCCTTAAACTCAACACAGCCATTGTGGAACTCATGTACAATTAATGCCATGTTCCTATATATGATTTATTGATAAATATGCAGAAAAGATTATTGGTTCTCTGTAGCTCTCCAGTAAGAAATCAACTTTTTATGCTATCCTTTACCTTTACAAGAGCCAGATCAGGCCGAAAATGGAGTACTGTTGTTATATTTGAGCAGGAGCGACCCAGTCTTTGCTTTTCAATTTCGATAGAGTTAAAGAGCGCCTCTGTGTCCTTGTGGGTGACAAATTATTTTCCACCATGCAACACCATTCACACAGACAAGATGTAGTTAGCCTATCACTGCTCTCTCTATTTCCACGGAAGGTGTTCATATGAACTACAGTCCCTAGTTCCACCAGTTATAACTTTCACGGCTAGGGCTCACCACGCTTCGCACATTGTAGTGAGCTACCCTCATTCCCTCCGTATTTCATTCCAGTAACTTCCCCTTATTTAGCTTTTTCCCCCGACCTGCTCCTCTGTGTAACCGACTCCCAAGAAGTTTTCACTATCAATGCAATCTGAACCTGTTCAGTCAGTTAAATACCAAACGTGATACACGCTTTGGGTGATCATGTCTCGAAAGAAACCTGACTGACTGGGTAGAAGATTATCCCGCAGTAGGTTGACACTACGTTCTGACTGATTGGCGACCAAGGCTATAGAACCCAATCTGTCCTGTTATTTAACCCATAACTGGAGGGAAGAGACGGATTAATAATTTTCCTAAGGTTATTTGTGCGTAAGTGAATGCAAGGAATTCAACTGGAATTCGAACTCGGCTCCCTGATTTGTCGTTCCGAGTCGATATCTACTGCACCATAACGCGCATCCGATGAATCTGTTCGAGTCAAGGATTAACCATTATCTTTACTACCTATTCGCTTAAAACTGGCCTCTTACTATGTAACATTCTAACTCGACTGGTACAAGCGTATCCTGCAGAGTGAACCTTACTGAAGAAAACAAAAAATAATAGTTTTGTGAATCTAAAATGTCACAATGAAACAAACTCTTCTGACTTGAGACAATCGGTTCAAGGGAAAAGTAGCCCGGTCACCAAATAACAAGTCCTGTAAGCAAATATTTAATTCCGCTAAAAGTTTCAAATTCATCTTCATGTATGCGGTTCAGAGCGAAGAAATAGTGAGTGCATCTACACATATACAGAAAATCTTTTTATCGTATCTAACACCCATCGTTATACACAATTAAGATCCGACAATGGAGGAATACTTACAAATATCAAAAGCAAATAACAGTTTCCTGTTAAAAACTCACAGACCCAGCATCTCTCTTTAGCCAACTGTAATACGAGCAACCGTCATATTCGTCATATTTTGTACTCGTTTGTATGAAAAATAAATTATAAATATTCCTATTTTACGAAAAGTAAAATCTGTATACACCAACATCTAAAGTAATAACCTGGAGTTCTCAGGGAATATTTTTATTTACTTGAAGTAAGAAAAGACATTGTTAGATATTATTGCATAATAAGGTTGTTTGTTTCCTATTTTTATCTTCCGGGTGCTCTTAGTATATTGGCGGTCATTGTACTCCTCATCTTCCTGATCTTTGTACCTCTATTTGTCTCTTTGCTGTCCTCTACAGTCCATGGTCGGCTATTTACACAAACTTGCTAGAGAGATTAACTCGGTTTCACTTTCAGTTCAACCTGCATGAAATTCAAAATTCAAGAGCAAAGTCTGATTAAACAAAACTTAAGAAAGAGGTGAATCCATGCTCTTCCCAAGGCAATTTCTGTACAAATCTTCGAAAAAGATCAGATGGCTCAATGATTCCACTTTTTACGCCAATAAAAATATCTTACCAGAACACCTGGAATTTTTCGTGATAAGTCACTTAAGTGCCGTAAGTGATACACGCTTGGGTGATCCTGTCTCGACAGAAACATGACTGTTTGGACAGAAGATTTTTCCGCAGTATGTTGTCATTACTTTCTGCAGTAGATTAATTGCTAACCAAGGATACAGATCTATTCTGTCTTGCTATTTAGCACATATCTAGAGGAATAAACGGTAGATTAATACCTCACGCAAGGGTATTTGTGCGTAAGTGAATGGGCTTCGATATCCACTGCACCACAACGCACATATTACATGTTCGTGGTACTGTGTCAAAAAACAAATACCCAGTTTTTCCAAACCGCCAACCAATTTACTTCTATAACGAAAGAAGTCGTTGTTTATGTGTGGTGTAGTAGTTTCAACCAGAGGCCTAATCACAGAAAAATCATAATGATATATTCACTGAACACTTTTAAATCTAAGAGCAGACACATTTAGCATTGATATAAACTTCGTAAGTTGTTAGTTTTATTGTGAGAAAAGTATTGTTCATTTATTTGATTCAGGGCTACAAGTGATCCATTCAATGAGTTTATCAGGACTTTTTCCAATCAAACCGTGGGCTCCAACCACAATCTGAATTACTGATGTTTTTACGTGCCACATTTTTTAAAGTTTAAACTTCATGGTCCTCGTATTTTAATAGAATTCGAAAGATTTTCTGAGATTCAGTACAATCAGTGAGAACTGCTATGTCAATAAAATACATTCCGTTCTTGTGGTCTTTGATCACGATACTGGGCAATTAGCTTTGATTGTTTTGTCTGTGTTTATTGTAAAATTTCATAAAATTATTACAGGTCCTATCTTTGTAACCGGGTCTGGTGGATATTCATACCAGTTTCTTTCAGTTTCCTTCACATATTTTCAAATGAAGATATTAGTACTATCTCTCAAGCTGAGTTTATATTCAGTGGGTGCTACCACTGTGCAACCCGATACAAGATGGTCAATTGTTGCTAAATATTTATCCAAGAATCTGTGTTTCGAGTTAACACAATTTATCAGTATGTGTGTTTGATAATTTCCGGTTAGCAAGCATTGGTTTTATGCAGCAAGAATAAAATCTTGAGTTTCAGCTCGAAACTCGACTCTCCAATTTCTCGTCTTGAGCCGATGTCTACTGCATTACAATGCACGCTTTTTTATTACTTTGTTTAGTTTTAGTAAGGCATCTTTTGTAATTAAAATGTACCTTCCGATTTTAATGTCACATTTTCCGTCTACTGTGAAATACTCACCAGCTGTTTAAACTTCTTGATTTTTGTGACATGATTATCAGCTGATAAAATCTTCAGTCTGCAAATGTTGAAATTAATTTACATTTTCCAGGTGCATAAGAGTGATAGATAAATTTAAAAGCAGTAAGCTCCTGCTTTTAATAAAAAACACGAGTCTTAATCACTTTATTAAATCATCCTCCATCCAAAAAGAAAATAGTGTTCCATATGTAATAAGTTTAGTGTAATTAGAAACTTTTTAGAGATCTGATTCAACGGATAAATACTTAAAGAGAACTTTATACTCATAATATCGGGAACTGCATATATTGCAGTTCCCTCAGTGGTCAGTCGTATATATGAACTTTACTACATTTAGTAGGTGGTATTTATTATAATTCATTTTCGATAAATATTAATGCAAAAATGTTCGTCCAATAAAAGGACCAAGAGCCTCGCAAGGTAGAGAGATACTGAATGTAGTGTGCTTATGTTTATAAGTGGAAGTAAGACGTGAAGTCTAGGAAAATAGATAAATTATGCGTGCCTAAAAGTGATTAAGACTCTATCGTTCGAAGAATTATCTACGCGTGAATATGTATCAGAATGCAGGAATTCTTAGAACCAATATTTCTGGACAGAAAATCTTTCTTACCAATGGACTACGTTTTAAATATATATGATTCAAATCTATAGATGTCGTAAGGTGAGTTTTGGCTATGAAGTTCTGAACTAGTGTCACTAATGAATAAAGCTGAACATTTACCATGGAAATAATGATATACTATCGATGTTTCGCCTGTAGGTAGGTGTGTCTAAGGTGGAAAATGTCGATGGACGGAGAATTGCGTACCCGAAATTTGCTTCCTGTCGTACCATGGGCAAATTCCTTGCTGGATAATTGCGTAACTTTGGTAAATTTTGAAGTTACCATATTTTCTTAAGAGGTACTAATTGCAAATCAACTTTTAATTATTATAAAAAAAGCTAAAATTTATTTGACATATCAAATCTATGATCAAAAATAGAAATGTAAATCGCGGATGTGTGTTGTGGTGCAGTGGATATCGACTCGGTACGACAAATCGATGAGCCGAGTTCTAATTCCAGTTGAATTCGTTGCATTCACTTACGCACAAATACCCTTGGGAAATGTATTAATCCGTCTCTTCCCTCCAGTTATGGGTTGATAACAGGACAGATTGTGTTCCATAGCCTTGGTTGGCAGCCAGGCTACCGCAGAAAGCAATGGAAACCTACTGCTAGATAATCTTATGCCCAGTCAGTTATGTCTCTTGCAGGACATGATCGCCCATGCGTGTATCACGTATGGCACTTAACTGACTGAATGGCTGAAATGAGAAAATCATGGCGCTATAAGTTAAATATATATCTGAAAACAGTTTTAGTTTGTTAATGTTTAGTTTATGTTTTAGAAAGCATCTTTCGCTAATTGCAAATCGTTTTTCGTGATGTATTTTCAGTTTCTTGTTAATGAATTATGCATAATCTAATCTAAACTTATTTATAAATGGAACTTTGTCTGTCTCTCTCTGTGTGTCTCTGTGTGTGTGTGTGTGTGTGTGTGTGTGTGTGTGTGTATCCGTTACCTATAGACTCCGAAATGGCTGAACCAATTTTCTTGAAAATTTACACAGTTGTACTATAAGCACCTGCGAGTGTTCTTAGCTCGGTTTTGTGTCGAGGCACCTCCGATATATATCGAAAATCGATAATCGAAAAAATCGGGTTATAGAAGGAGTGGTGCGATTTTAATCAAATTTGATACACTCATAGACAAAGACATAAGAAACGACATTCAGAAATTTCAAGGTTGCAATTCTTACAATAGTGCAGAAAATCGATAATATATATATATATATATATATATATATATATATATATATATATATATATATATATATCAAAGCTTTCATTACACCCGAGCAACGCCGGATTATACTGCTAGTTAATACCATAAAAGAAAACGTTAATATTTGCTTGACATTATTTTCTCCAATTCAAAATTAGCATTTTAGGCTGCTTTGCTGACAACCATGCGCTGATTTCTTGAATTTAGTCCTTTATTTCCGTTTCCATTTTCTACATTCTCTAGGAATTCCCGCATTTTCTTTTTGCGAGTTTTATCAGCGCTGTGTCATCTGCATATTTACCTATGGTGAGATTCTTCTTTTATGTGCCATAGTGCCATATCCCTTCAGGACGTAGGCGATCACGGTCTTCCACGTCTCCCTATCCCTGGTAGCTCTTAGCACGCTTTTTTTTCTGTTACTCCACTAATGTCCACTCTTCCATTTACCTGCTCAGGCCCCTTAAATACGCTATCCACTGCTTTCCTCTGTCTATCTTTCCCTTTATCTGACCTGTGAGTATCGGGTTGTTTAAGCTTTTCTTCCTCATCCCATGTCTCAAGAACTTTAGCTGTCTTTTCCTGATGCTCAGTATTAATTTCCTTTTATTTTCCATCCTTTCTAAAACATCATCATTGCTCACATGCTCGATCCATGATATCCGCAGCATCATTCTGTAGAACCACTTTTCAGTTGCTATTTCCTTCATTTCTGATGATATTTTCCAGCAGTTATTGCCATATTGAAGAATAGACATCACATAGTAATCCAGAATTATCTTTTTTGTTTCTAGAGAAATTTTACTGTCTCTTAACCCTCTAGGGCCATTCGTATCATATTTGATACAGTATTTCCCTATAAGGAAACATTTGGTATTTCCCTATAAGGAAACATTTGGTATTCATTGACTGAGCAGTCAGTACTGCTTTCATTTGAAATTTATAAAATATTTCTCTTAAAAATTTTTTCAGGAAAATATTTCTTTCAATGCTTGTTTTCATACTGTATCAAATATGATACGAATGGCCCTAGAGGGTTAGTCTCAGTCTGTTTATCTATCTATCTATCTATCTATCTATCTATCTATCTATCTATCTATCTATCTATCTATCTATCTATTAACCCTCTAGGGCCATTCGTATCATATTTGATACAGTATTTCCCTATAAGGAAACATTTGGTATTTCCCTATAAGGAAACATTTGGTATTCATTGACTGAGCAGTCAGTACTGCTTTCATTTGAAATTTATAAAATATTTCTCTTAAAAAGTTTTTCAGGAAAATATTTCTTTCAAGGCTTGTTTTCATACTGTATCAAATATGGTACGAATGGCCCTAGAGGGTTAATACTCTGCTCAGCTTCTGCTATGGGTTCCAATTTCAATTTACCTTCCAATTTACCTTCGGATCTCTCTGTCGCGCTTTCCGTCCTCCATTAGAACACTTCCCAATTACTTAAAATTTTGTACTTGCTTGATTTTAGTATCCCCATTTTTTTATTTTAGTATCCCCAACCTGTAGTTGGCATTTGGGACTCCTCCGTTGGCTAATGACCATATATTCAGTTTTCTTTTAGTTTATTTGTAGGCCTTTCTTTCGACCCTTTTTTTTTTCGGCTGCTAATAATCGATCCCTGTAAGAATTATAATGCTCTCATGATTCACGCTGAAGTTTGAATAAGTCTGGTGAGAAGACAAACCATGCCTTGCGCCACTTTCTATTTTCATGTCGATACTGAATTCATTCTCTTTCCTTATGCTGGCTGTTTGCTTCTAATATAAGTTCTGGAGTTTTTTAATATCCTTTCCGAATACATCAAGCTTGCTTAGCAGTTCTTTGTAACGCTCTTCGGGCAAGTACACGGGATTTAATGGCTTTTTTAATAATAACTACCGGATACTCATTTCCTCACATAGTTGCCTTCTAGGCTGGATCATGTGATCTTATTGCTGACACATTCTAATGCATACTTGGGGCTGTACAACGCAAAGCAAGCAGACCCCACGTGTGGTTTATACTGCAACTATTCTGAGTGGGCATAAGTCACAATTTTGCGGGGTAAGATGGTAGCATTCATATAAAACTTTGAACTAGTCAAGTAGACTTGAAACGCTTGGTCATGGTCTTTGACTTTCAGTTAGTCAGTACACTCGTCATATTCAGTCTGTCAGTTAAGTGCCATACGTGATACACGCTTGGGCGATCATCCCTCGAAAGAGATATGATTGACTAGACAAAATATTATCCCGCAGTAGGTTGCCACTGCTTTCTGCAGTAGACTGGTTGCCAGCCAAGGCTAAAGAACCCAACATGTCCTGTTATTTAACCCATAACTAGAAGGAAGAGACAGATTAATACCTTTCCTAAGGGGATTTGCCTGTAAGTGAATGCAAGGAATTCAACTCGGCTACCTGATTTCTAATTTGGAGCCGATATTCACTTCACCACAACGCACATTCTTGTAACTTAACTTTAACCATAACATCGATGACTTCCTAGCTCTTCCGTCTGGCCAATTTTACTTGTTATGCTTGCATTAAACCCTGGTATGCTTTTCACACAGTTTGCACAGTTACCGCACGGTAGACTCCCTTCCTCAGAACGTCGCCTGCCTAACAACTCGAGCAATCTTTGGACTGGAAATCGGGCCTCATATTTGCAATCTCAAACACCTTGGCTTGCAAACGTCTCTCTCACCACATCCTTGGATTTTGCAACATTATCGTAGTTTCCAGTCGAGTAGTTTATTCGATCTACGAAAGCATATTTTGTTCATTCCTCTTCCATATACATAAATGATATTCTTTATGTCTTTGTCTCTTCAGGACTTAGACCACCATGGCTCTTCACGACTTCCTGTTCCTTGTAGTTCTTAATAAATTTTGTCTTTCTGTTATTTCTCCCAAACTCCGTTCAGCCATCCATTAATCAAGTAAGTAATATACGGATTTCTTCATTCGCGCTTGCCCTCAACCTGTTCTGTGATTTTCCTATTTTACAAACCTTCCCTCCTTACTATGTGCCAAAGCAACCTCAACTGCCTCTTCTTGATGTTAATTATAAGTTTCAACAATCTTTTTCCCACTTCCGTTGATTACGGCCACATCATGTTGAATCATTATCGTTGAAGTTAAGCAATATCGATTCTGGTCAGTAGATAGATGGGTAACCACTTGAGAATACCAGGTGCTGAAAGTTTGGATGTACAATTCCTGTAATGGAACTAATAATCGGAGTTCTAATTTCTGTTAAGTTCGTTATATTCGCTTACACGTAAATAAACTTGAGAGAGATATGAATTTAATTTTTCCCTCGAGCTATGGGTTAACTAGTAAAACGTATACCACTGAAATATTATATTCTTAAATTAAAAATAAAAACAGAATTAAAAATTTGCGTAGAAAATATATAGATTTCGGCATGAAATATCTATTGAAGTTAAGATACCGCTAAAAAAAACCAACACACATGCGTTGCTTGCTTTTTCTGCTCTCCACTGAACTACATCATATGACGCATCAGCACAACCACTATCAGGGATTGATCCCACGTCTGCCAGGAATTTAGATACGCTTTAAGCATTCTTTGTGATTTGGCTGATGTCGGAAAGCCCAGTTCGAATTCGTGTTGAACTCGTTGCATTTACTTACGAGGAATTACTCTTTGGAATGGTATTAATCCGTCTCTTCTCCCTCCAGCTGCAGGTTTATTTAACCTAGGACAGATTAGGTTCTGTAGCCTTGGTTTGCAACCAGTCTATCACAGAAAGTAATGGCTACCTACTGCGAAAACTTTCTGCACAGTCAGTCATGTCTCTTTCGAGACATGATCGCCCTAGAGTGCATCACGTATGGCACTTAATTGACTAGCTGACTGACTTAATCTTCTAGATCATGACTCTCTTGTAACGGGACATAGTCCGAATGGAACGTCATTTAAAAAATATCTCCTAATTTGCCAAATTCCGTAATTAACATTTTATATTTCATTCTCGGAGAGTTCTACTTTCAACAGACAAAAAGTATTTTTATAAAAAATACACATGTATGTTCCTTCTATCAGTGTTCTGTCTTCAAACAATAACAAAAATAAACTTTATTTGTAAACATTTTCATTCGATTTTAGAACGTTCGTTATTTTTTTTCGACAGACATGTAGAAACAAACTAAAAAAAACATTTTCATTTCAATTTCGTATTATTCTATTTTCAAGAGATCAAATGCGAAATTTACTTTCAAATATTTTTATATCATTCAGGCGTTGTTTCATCTGTAACAGACAATCAATTAAACGTTAAATTTGTTTATAAACTTCACTCGTTTTGATTTCGAAATGTTTAATTTCAAAGGATCAAAGCAAAAGTTCTATTTATTTACACTGTTTCCTTCTCAAATAACAATATTAAAAAAAATAAAATAAAATAAAAATCTTTCATCTCAGGCTGTTCCAACAAAGAAATAAAGCCATTTTAAATATTTTTATCAGAATCTGGGTTAGTTTTGTCCAGGGAAACTAAAGCGAATATTTAAAAAATATTTTTCATGCACTTTTTAAAAGATTTTCGTTTCAGTTTTATATTGCCTCAAATACCACAGACGATGAAAAGCATAAGTTATTTTTAAATCTAAACTTATTTATAAATGAAACTTTGTCTGTGTGTGTGTGTGTGTGTGTGTTTCTGTGTGTGTGTATCCGCTACCTATAAACTCCGAAACGGCTGAACAGATTTTCTTGAAAATTTAAACAGTTGTACTATAAGCGTCTACGCTTATAGTACAACTTAGCTAGGTTTTGTGTCGAGGTACGCCCGATAAATATCGAAAATCGATAATCGAAAAGATCGGGTTATAGAGGAGTGGTGCGACTTTAATCAAATTTGATACACTCATAGACAAAGACATAAGAAACGATATTCAGAAGTGTCAAGGTTGCAGTTCTTAAAATAGTACATGGAGTTTTATATCGATACCAGGAAATCAAAATTTGATTTACATCCATTGATTTTTCTTTCAGTCTACGGTTTTGCTTTAACTGGAAACAACTATTGCTTTTTTGTCTTTCGTGCCAACGTCCAAAGTGTCTGAGCTCCAGGACCATGGATTAGTTTTAAGCTTCCATTACACCCGAGCAACGCCGGGCTATACTGCTAGTATTTTATATTTCAATCTATGATTTTCATTTTCAATGACAAAGTTTTTTTTTTCTTTCAAATTTCTTTTCAAACACGAGTTGTTCTATATTCATAGAAAAGTAAATTTTGTGCGTGTAAAATCATCGTTTCATTCTGGATCTTAAAAATAACATTAATAGCTAATATTTAAAAAACACATTTCATTTCAATCTCAGACTGTTACGCCGACAACGGATAAAAGCAATTTATTAAAAGATTTTCATTTTAGTGTTTATCTTCAGTCGACAATTAAAAAGGTTTTATAATACAATATTCAATTCAATCTAGGATGTTCTATATTCAACTGTAATGAAAATATTAATTTCCTTTTTTAGTATCTTTTAATTGAATTTAGCATTGTTTCATCTTCATCAGAAAAATGTAAAACAACTTAATAATTCTTCTTCTCAATCTCAGACTGTTCCATTTTCAACAGAAAAGAAGCAAAATGATGTTTTGAATATTGTGCATTTCAATGCCGGTCTTTTCCGCGTTCGACAAATAATTAAATGAAAACTAGTACTTTACTATATTTTTTTTTAAATTTTGTATCGTTCCATTTTCTGCAGACTGCCACATTCATAGTTTTTAATCAAATATGATTCATGCTTCTGTTTACACATTAAAATGACGAAAGTAATTTTTCGAAAATGCATCGATAACTTTCTTCCCGCTTGTTTTTTCTTCAATCTTTATTTTAATTACATGGTTTGGGAGATTTTGTTCGAATATTAATAGTTATTTTTCTGACATGTTACGGGGATTTTAAAACATAATTATAGCATTATTGTCTTCTGCATTTGAAAATTACATCAACAATTTTATGAAATTTTAAGAACATTAAAAAGAAAACTGACAATTATTTTAAAAGTTGTCATCTCAGATTAAACCTTTTTCTTCTGTCCAGGAAGGAATTATATGCCTATATAATAACCAGTCGTCATTTCTATAAAGTATAAAGACTACAAAAATTGTTGCATATAAAATCATCTTATGTCAACATTGAATTTTATTAATAAAGAGAAAAAATTGATTGATAAAATGGTTAGCAAAACTTCTAAACAAATGTGTGATTCTACATGATTAAAAGTTTGTTAAATATAAAATAATTAGGTTTTTCTTAACTAATAAAAAGAAGATTTACATCACCGCTTCAAAAGAGCATCAAACCCATCATAAATGATGAAGTAAAATGTACTTCTCTTGCATGGATAGTACCGATATATATATATATATATATATATATATATGTGTGTGTGTGTGTGTGTGTGTGTGTGTGTGTGTGTGTGTGTGTGTAGATGTCCAGTCCGTAAAAGGTGAGGAAAATCCAACAAGATTAACTTAATATAAAATATTAAGTGTCATATCTATATAGAGAGCTCAGTAGATGCTATCCAAAGCAATATGATATTTATAAAGAAAAATTCAACACGTCATTTAAATTGGTCATAAATTATAATTCATCTCTATGAGCTTAATGAGCTCATTTCATCAGACCACACAACATTCCTTCCATTTGATACAAAACATTTTGCCGGAATAATCGTTTTCTTTAACTGCAGAGAAGGATAAAAAATATAATAATAAAAATAAAAATAAGAAGAAGGAAAAGAGAAAGAAAAGAAAGAGGAAAATTGAGTCAGGACTTCGGCATTGGCGTCAAATCCGGCTGGGAGAGTTCAGACCGTCGTGAAGAGGTTGACTTCTGAAGAAACTTCTAATTCCATGGATACTGGTGTTTGTGTGACCCCATAAACTAACCCACCCATTTATACTAACTTATATCCATGTATACATATGTGTACATTCCCACGTATACTTACAAACGTAACTTTGTTTATGCTTATATATACTTACCGACCTACTCTTTTCTGTCTACATTCGGATCCATGCGTTCGTAAATGTAAGGAATATTGTGTGGTCTGATGAAATGAGCTAATTAATTTAAATGACGTGTTAAGTTTTCCTTCATAAATATATTATTATATATATATATATATATATATATATATATATATAGGTATGTGTATATATATATATATATATATATATATATATATGCGTGTGTGTACATTGTATATAGCACACGAATGCCCGCCTCTAGCTCAGGAGTAGAATCAGCGACTGATGTCAGTTTGGTCGGGTTTGAATCCTGTTTAGAATGTCTAACAGTACTGATGACCTGTGATACGGCAAAACAGTGCTGTCTTTCATAGTAGGTCATAAAATGTTCAGTATTTGACGTCTCTCTCTCTCTCTCTCTCTCTCTCTCTCTCTCTTTATATATATATATATATATATATATGCATGCAATTTTACTGTAATGTTTACCCTGTAATAGGCCTAGGTCCACTCGAGGTAAAGAGGTTAAAAGGCAGTTGGTTTGGATTCGAAAGGAAGATCAGGATTAACGCCAAACATGAACAAGTTAAGATTGTAGTGTTTGGGGAAACATGTGGAACTTACTTCTCACTAATTGAGTAATGAGGTAATGTGGGTGATTTGAGCTGCATGGTGGGTTCAAGCCATGAAGGTTAGAATTGTCGATGCGAAGAAATTTAGTTATATATATATATATATATATATATATATATATTCTCAAACTGGTCGAAAGTGTCAACTGGACGGAGGAATTCATTGCCGTGTATAGAGGTGCCCATCGACATTTTCTTCTGATTGTCCAGTATTTGTCGCGATATTGAATAACAGAAGTCACATAAAAATACAGTACTCACTTTTTTTTGTTTCTAATGAATTTTTGTTGTTTCTTAATATTCTACTCAGCTTTTGAAATGCATCCTTGGCCATGTTTTCACAGCAAATTTACAGACAAAATGATTGCGAAAAAATTAAAACATTCGTACATGTGAAGGAACAACGCAGTATTCTCATTTTAGCGGAGGGGGGAAGTAGTTCTTTTTTCTTAAAATAACAAGACATTACTATTAGATTTTCCTATATAATTGAATTACTTGCTTAATTAAAAATATATGTGATTCTTCACTCTGTTCGCTTCTATTCTCATAATTAGTTTATTTCTATATAAGAATTTAGTTTTTATTTATGAAGGTAGAATAAGCACTTCCAGAAACGTATTGCTGCCTACATACGTAAAAAAAGAATAATGCTATATTTCATTTTTTGTATTCCTATTCATCTTTGCTTGGTTGATTGTCCGTTGACATACATGAGCCGTATTGTTTTACTGTAGGTTATTCTTTTCTTATTTCTTACGCTATTGTCTATCAGATACATCGGACAAAGGCCACTCAAGGCAAAGAATTTTGAATGAAATTGTATTATAAACAAAAGAGTTGTAAATAACCAGGATAGGTAACATAGGTAACTCTTGACGTTAAACACGAAGAGGTTAAGATTGTAGTTGGCAGGGAAGCATCATCTCGGGATTTTGTTCCATAAAGCAGTAGTTATTAGGATTAAGCTGTCTGAATAGCACTTTCTATTTAACAAAGAAATACGTAGTGAATGAGGATGGTTTGAAGATTTATGCATGCATGGAGATTCTTAGGGAATGTACTTTTTTTTTAATCATATCACCCCAAGCAAGACGGTAACGACACTGATGCGCCGGGGGCTACTTAAGAGTAAAAAGTTTGGAAAAGAGAAAGCCGGAAACCCCACCCTAAACAGGGAACAAGGGATGAGCGTCTTCAACTGTTCAATAGACGTGGGTGGAGTGTGAACCGGGCGATAGTTTAGTCTATCTACTCCAACTGAGAAAAAAAAAGAGTAAGAAGGTTGGAAAGAAGAAAGCCGGAAACCACATCCTAAACAGGGAACAAAGGATGAGTCTCTTCACCTGTTCAAAAGACGTGGGCGGAGTGTGAACCGGGCGATAGTAGCCTATTCGTTAGAATATAGTATCGATTGGGTTTTGAAGTTTCATTTATAGGAAAAGTTTTTAGATTAAAAATAATCGGTTTTGAATTTGGTTTTTCCAGTTCAGTCATTCCAGCAAAATTTTATTTTGGTTGATCTTAGTATTGTGAAGATAGAGCAGAAGAGGTGTTTTCAGTCATTTTTTTTTTAATCATTTAATCCTAAGCAAGACGGAAATGCCCCAAGTACGTAGGTGGTTACGGGGAGTCAAACTGAAGAACATTCAGTGTAGGTAGGATTGAGCGAAGAAGAAGAGATAAAGTAGATTGGAGAAGACAGAACACGTCAATTGACGTTGCATTTACATTTTTGAAGATCAGAGTATAAAGTAAACGGAAGAGTGTTCTACAGGTGGCAAGTGCGATAGAAAAAACTGTTAGAGTGAAAGTAATTATTGTGTTTAGCTATTTTGATAGTAAAAAGGTCGGAACTCAATGTCAATGCTGGAGCGATATAAAAAGCCATCTATTTTTCAACATCTGCTTTTGAGAGGAAACATGGTTAAGAAAACGTACGGAAAGTTCAGGAAACAAACGTGATATTCTTGTTAATATTTGTTTTGGGAAAAATTAAAATAAAAGACATTGCTTTTAAAAACGAGAATAAGAAATTTCACCGGACAGCTAAAATATATTATTGAGCTTTTTTTCTTTTGTTTTTCTTTTCTTTTCTTTTTTTTTTTTTGACGTGGTAGTTAGTAAAATACTATATATATATAGTATTATATATATTATATTATTATATTCAAAATATAATGTTATCAAGCTCTAGAGATTGTATACCATCATGTAGACATGTTATGTCAGGTCACTCACTGGGAGGCTACTCGTAACACGTAACACAGTATAATCTGCTATACAGTCTTGTCATCGAAGTCTAAACTATTCCTCTTATCAGGCTTTTTTGGTGTGGAGGTCGGATAGCTGTATTTAAAACAAAACTTATCAAAGGAAAGTTGAACCTTCTTGTAGGGTCAACGGACATCTAGTACAATGGGTTAAAGTTGGCTTCAAAGACTTTATTGTCGTTATGACACTGCATCGCAGGTTGGGAGGTTTCGTAGACTGAAATCCACGGCATTGGCAAATATCGTGACCGTGAACAAGGCGAGCTTTAAAATTGGGAGATATCAGTTATGTTTAGATATAGCTAGTAATGTGCCCGGAAATGATTATCAAATAATCTGCGATAAAACACTTTATTTTAAAGTTACAAAAAAAGATGGAACTGAGGATAAGATAAATGTAAAAATGGTATGCTACCAAAAGGGGAGAAATATTATCAGATTGTGAAAGAGTTATTCCTCAAACACCGCACCTACCTCTCATTAGCATGGAACAGGCTTGCCTCCCAGAGTAAAACACTACGCCTGCTTGGCCTCACACTCTCAGCGGACCTCAAGTGGAATGACTATATCGAACCCACTGCTAAATCCGCTGCTATGAAAGTCGGTTCTCTGTGCAGGGCCCGGAAGTTCTTTCCATCTGAATCTATCCTGCACATATATAAATCTACCATCCTCCCGTGTATTGAATACTACTGCAACATTTGGTTGAGTGCCCCTGCTATTCTCCTCGGGGTTCTTGACAAAATACAACGGTGAATCTGTAATGTGATCGATACCGACTTGGCTGACCGCCTGCAGTCACTCTCTCGCCGGCGTGACGTGGCTTCCCTGTGCCTCTTCTATAAATACTTTCACGGGTTCTGCTCCGATGAACTTAGATCACTGGTGACCCCTAGGTACGAATTTGCACGAGATACTAGATTAGCAACTAGGTCCCACCCTTTTACAGTGAAACCGTTAAAATGTAACCGCATTTTCTACTCCAACAGCTTCTTTTATCGCACTTACCGCCTGTGGAATTCCCTTCCACATACTTGCTTCCCCGACAGCTACAATCTCCAGGGGTTTAAATAGACACCTCCTAACACACTAACTCGCACCCATTCTCTCAAACACTCTTCCTATGTACCTCCTTACTGGTCTATCACCCTCCTTCTGACATTTCCTATATCCAGTCGCTCTACCTTCCCCTATGTAACCCCCTGCGCTATAGTGGTAGGGGAACGCCTTGCTTGGGGTGAAATGATTACAAAAAAGAATTTCGAATTGATTTTTTCCAGGTTACATATATTCTTTTTTATGTCCCGTGTCCCTTCATGTTCTTTCCACGTCTCCCTGTCGCTAGTGGCTCTCAACAAGCTTTCTCTTGTTCCCAGACTCAAACCCTGCTCTGCCATCCATGTGCTCGAAACCACTATGTATGTCTCTCTTTCCCTCTACCTGACCTGTGAATATTAGATTCTCTAAGCCCTCATTACCCTGTCCTCAGCATCCTTCTGTAGAATCACATTTCGGCTGCTTCAAGTCTTGAAACATATATTATTCTTCTTCTATGTGCCCTGTCCCTTCAGGACGTAGGCGATCATGGCTTTCCACGTTTCCTTATCCCTGGTGGCTCTAAGCTCGCCTCCTCTTGTTACAACGTACAATCCTCGTTCTGTCATCCAGCTGATTAGGTCCTTCAAATATGTTATCCGTTGCTTTCCCCTGTCTCTTCTTCCCTCTATCTGGCTTCTTAGTATCAGATTCTCCAGGCTCTTCTTTCTCATTGCGTATCCCAGGAACTTCAGCAGTCTCTTCCTGATGATGAGTATTAATTTCCTTTTGTTTCCATCATTTTCAAGACCTCATCATTGCTCAAATGCTCGATCCATGCGATTCGCATCATCCTTCTGTAGAACTACATTTCAGTTACTTCAAGTTTTTCCTTCGCCTTCGGATTTCTGTGTCTCACTTTCCATCTTCTGTTATAATGCTTTCCATGTATTTAAATTTTTGTGCCTACTTGTTTCTAGTATACCCGACCTGTATTTGTCATTTTGGGCTGCCCTTTTTACTGATGAATATGCATTCAGTTTTCGTGCAGTTTATTTCTAGTTCTTTCTTGTTACTTTCTTCTACTACCTTCTGGAAGAGGTCTTATACAATAAATCCCTTTAATTCATGATTTTAAAAAAATATCTTATTTAAACTTCAACGGTAGCAATTACAGAATAGAAAGCAATTTAAGGGAACTGAAACGTAATTATTTTTAAATTGCGCAAAAGAATGAGTCATTGAATATGTCGATGAATGGCTATGTTATTCTCATGGTTTGAATAATACAGAAAATGGTTTGGATATTAGTACTGCGTTTTTTCTAATCACTGAACACAATTGTTCAAACATCAACGCTATTTTATAGACTGCATCAACGAAGAACAATTTTTTGTATCTCGCTTTTATATGACTTGTAGCATCAATTCAAGGAGGACGCGAGAGGCAGTGGGAGATAATTAGGCGTTCAAGCTACACCTATCCAGATTGTGACGACAGTTTTTTGTTTTCCTATTATTTCACTTCAAGAAAGTCAGTGAAGCCACTAAAACGCAAGTAGATGCTGCGTGTAAGCAAATATGAGGAAAAGAAAACATTATTAAGGAGGGAGAATAACAAAAACAGAAATTAAGAAGACGGAGGATAATGAATAACACTGCATTTACATTTTTGATGATCGAAGTTGTCTGGAAAGCTAAAAGCCAAAAGAGAGTTTCTCAATGGAGAAATACGAAATAAGAAACTGTTAGCATAAAACATACAGTTACATCTATCCTTTACCGCTGTAAAATCATGGAATCTTTTACGTAATCTATTAAAATACATAAATTCATAAGTCTAGGTACCAAAAAGAAAAACTTATGAAAACAATAAGAAAATACGGTACAGTGGTGGGAAAGTATTTAAAACTAAGATGTCGGAACAGGACCAATAACATTTCAGATTCTTATTTTTATTTTACCAAGAATTTCTAGATATATACAATTTTTTAAAATCATATCACCCCAAGCAAGGCGAAAACGCCACTGATGCGTAAGAGTGAAAAGATTGGAAAAGAGAAAAACCGGAAACCACATCTTAAACAGGAAACAAGGGATGAGCCTCTTCACCTGTTCAATAGACGTGGGTGGAATGTGAACCGGGCGATAGTTTAGTCATATAACAGAAGCAGAAGACCAGATATGACAAATATCCAATGCATGAAAAAATTTATATACAAATGTGTAAGATTGATTCTGTCATTAAAAATTATCTAATACGACACAGTCAACAAATCTTCGTAGTAACCGACCTAATAATTGATTCAATATAATATTCTCGTCATATCAGCGAAAAACGTTTGCCCGAAAAGTAGCAAAGAATCAATCTCCTGGAACTTATCATCAGCCATACCGATTCAAGAGAGAAAAAGGTTATGTTAGACGATTAAAATAGATCAGTTTCGTTTAGGATGCGTTAAAGTTAACAAGCCATTTCTTGCTCATTTTAACAACAGATTGTAGTTCATTTCTAAACTTAGCAGTAAATTTGGCTTTTTTGTACTGATCAGACTTACCATTAAGACAGGAACAAATAGCTGTATCATCAGCATAGATACCAAATTGAGAAATGTTCACATCCGGGTGGTCGTTGATGAAAATTAGGAAGAATAGAGACCCGTGGAACTCGTGAATTAATGCAAAATTATTTAGATGAGTGGCCACTCAGGACAACACATATTTCGCTATTTGATAAGAAAGACTAAATTGGATTAAATTTATGTCCAGAAACACCTTAACCTATCAACCGGGGTCAAATGTGTTTGGTACGTTCAGAGCAAGTGCCCGAGTTTCCCCATTTTTATCTAAATCTTAAAAAAATATTTCAGCAATATCTGTTAAAATACCATCAATTTACATAGTAAAGAGAAAGCTACATTATTTATCTAAAAAGGGTGAAGTAAAGGGCTTAACTAAATCAGGGATGACCAGAACGTCTAGTAATTTCCCAAAAAGAGGTAAAAGGCTGATGGTTAGATGGTTAGAATGATCAGATGTTTTGCTCGAGTTAAAGCCTGCAACAACAGAAGAGGTTTTCTAATATGCAGCAAAGCAAGAAGCCACAACGGATTTATTTGATAGTTTGGAGAAAACAAGAGTCAGTTTTGTAACACACTTCTTAAAGGCTGTTGTAGGGATGCAATTAAACGTACACACTTTGTGTGGATCTACTATTTTTGTAAAATCTATCAATTTGGGGAGATCACGGATATAGTGTTTGATAATGCTGTCATTTCGAATGTAACATTGCGACTATCGAAAAGATTTTTTTAAGAAATAATGAAGGTTACATCAGAGTATGAGGTTATTTTAATAGTTATAATTCCTATCACTTTTTGAAAAACGCTTTCATTTAAGTTTTTATTTATTCTATTTTATACACAAATTGTTTATAGATTGGATAAAACATTCCCTCGCTAAAGATTAAGTTACTTTTGTTAAACGATATATAAACTATTATGTGTTGAAACGAAATAAAAAGAAATGTAGAGTAATGTGTTCCTTGGTTCATTGTTTATCTCTATTTAATTTATGAAATAAAATAAGTGTTGCGCTGCATGTCGCTTTTGGTTTGTTTTGTCCTATCGGCAATTCCTTAGTTCTCAACGCTGTATCCCAGCCTGAACGAACTTTATCTACACTCGATTTATTTCAGGTGGAAGATAAAAATAATAGCATCCTTTCGTGGAAGAAGCGCGAAAGAAAAGGTGATAGAAATTACGGACATGAACATGTCGGTTATTTACTTGTCATCACGAAGTATCCTGTCCCAATTTACTGTTGCCAGATCACACCAATGAAACTGAGAAATTTTACTCTTCTATTGCTACTATAAGACTGCATTTGCACGTTCCTTTGTTCTATATTAAAACAAAGAAAATCCATCGCTGTTAGACTATCATGACAATGGTTTAAACAGTTCCGGTCAAGAGTTCTGAGCAGTACGGTGATGTTTACAATTGTGGGCTAGCCTACATATACTGTAACATTATATTCATAATTGTATGTTATTTAATGTATTTCATACTACGTGTATATGAATATTTGCCAGACACTCCAGAAGTAATAAAAGCATGGAATAATTTTAGTACAATTCTGCTTTCCTCGCGTGATAAAAGTAATTTTCCTTAAATTAAAATTTCTAATTAAAACAAATTTAAAAATGTTCCTTGACCATTACACATTTGACACAAGGCAGTATTTTTTTAAACAATAATCCACAAATTCAAAATCAAGCTTAATTTTAACCAATAACCATAAATCGCAACTTTAAAAAAAAATCTTCAGGAAACACCTAGACACGCAATTTCGATGATTCAATTAAAATGGTTGTTTATTAAATTTCATGAAAATAACATGCTTCTTCTACTTCTTAATTAATTTAAAATAAAGGATGTGTCAGAGAATTGTGTCATGTGTCAAGTATAGCAAAATTTTCTAACCTTTTATTTTGAATAGTGTTATAGAACAAATATATATGTGATCGCACACTTACCGGCAAGTTTGTACGTATGCATAAGCAAATTATTTTCAAAAGACAATATCCTTGGAAAAAGTATTTTCTATAAAACCCAACGACTGCCATATTTTGTACTCGCATCCATCTTTGTCACACTCACCAAAGTAATTGCTATTGCAGATAAGAGAAGTGCTGATAATACCTGTGCACATTATTCGTTATTCCTCATTAGATCTTACTTTTGAATTGGATATATGGCCTAATAATTCTAATTCCATGTCTCTTTTAAAATAGTGTGTAGCTGAAAACAAGTGTGGTTGATTTTCACACTAGATATTTTAGGTTTTACTATATATATATATATATATATATATATATATATATATATATATATATATATATATATATATAATTCAATAATTTATTTTTCGCGGACACCTTTTTTCCAAACTATTGGCAAATATAATAAAGCTCTACTCTGAAACCTAATTAACCCATTCATGCAATGAAATATTAATTTTAAAAATAATATGAAAATGCTATTTTAATTAGGCTTATATCCTAATCTTTTAGTACCCTAACATCGTCACAAAATTTGATGCAAACCATTATAAACTGATACGTCATATATTGTATTTTAACACGTTATATTTTAGGAGTTTTTTTTTCTCTATATTATCAATAAAAATAAAATAGTCAAACTTAATACTCGTATGGTCAAAAGATGTCTTAAATATGTTTCACTTGTTGAACTGTTTGCGTTGGAAGGTTAACCGTTACAGACCCATTTTGAAATAGTAGGCACTAATGGAATATTAGTCAGTTAAGTACCAGAGAGGATCAGGCTTAGGCGATCATGTATCGAAAGAAACATGACTGACTGTGTAGATTTTCCCGGAGTAGGTTACCATTACGTTCTGCGGTAGACTGGTTACTGACCAAGGCTATAGAATCCAATAAGTTTTATTATTTAACCCATAGCTGGAATAAGAAGATTCTGATAGATATTTGTGCGTAAATGAATTCAACGAGTTCAACTGGAATTTGAACTCGGCTCTCCGATTTCTCGTTCTGACGCACATCCCTGGAATATACAGAATATATACTTCGTATATACTTTTAAAAAATCCAGTATTAACTATGGGTTTCTGTTAAAGCCCATCAATTTATAAAATATGACGAAGAGGATGAATCAGTTAAACCATCGATATTCCAAAAACAAAGGAAAGTGCTGTGAAAACGAACAAATGTATTTAAAAAAAAGAAGAGTTTATGGTATTGTTTATACTGCCAGGAGTGTTGTCATTCCTTTTGAATATATTTGTTAATTATATCATGAAAGGTAGTGCATGTGATTTTGCTCCCTAAGTCAACATCCGTATCTAAAACTGATTTGGCTGCTAGGTCTTAACTTGAGTTCCGATGTGGATAGGAATACAACATAGTTTGGTGACTTTGGCAGTAGTACTCATTTTGCAATGTGCGTTATAGTACAGTAAATACCAGAAAAAGAATTCGGACACCCGAGTTCGAATACCATTTGAATTTGTTGCATTCACTTTTTTTTTAAATCGTATCACCCCGAGCAAGGCAGTAACGCCACTGATGTGCAGGCTGCTACGTAATAGTGAAAAGATTGGAAAAGAGAAAGCCGGAAACCACATCCTGAACAGGGAACAAGGGATGAACCTCTTAACCTGTTCAATAGACGTGGGCGGAGTGTGAACCGGGCAATAGATAGATCTATCTACACCAATTGAAAAAAAAAAAAACAAAGTGAGAAGATTGGAAAAGAGAAAGCCGGAAACCACATCCTAAACAGGGAACAAGGGATGAGCCTCTTCACCTGTTCAATAGACGTGGATAGAGTGTGAACCGGGCGATAAATAGATCTATCTACACCAATTGAAAAAAAAAACAAAGTGAGAAGATTGGAAAAGAGAAAGCCGGAAACCACATCCTAAACAGGAAACAAGGGATGAGCCTCTTCACCTGTTCAATAGACGTGGGTGGAGTGTGAACCGGGCGATAGATTGATCTGCGCAAATAGATAAGTATTAATCCGTCTCTTTTCCTTCCAGCTATGGTTTAATAGCAGGTCAGTTTCGGTTCTGCAGTTTTGGCTGGCAAACAGTCTACCGTAGGACGTAATGGCAAACTATTGCGGGAAAATCTTCTGTCCCAGACGTGATCACTAAAGTGTGTAACATGTATGGCAATTAATTGACTGACTAATTTTGCATTATATTTTAATAATGAGTGGGTTATTGAATTTTCTCCCGTCAGAGCTATTAGGACAGATAGTGATTTGGTAAAAAAAGAGACTTCTTTAGATACCACCGTTCTAGTTTGTTCTCTACTTTTGATATACTTACACTGAACGTTTCTTTTGTTTTCTATGTACTGAGTCCCTTCAGGATCATAGACGATCATGGCACTCTAAGTTTTTAGGAGTTTTACAGCCTTCGCTTAAGCTACCATCGTCAGTCCCGTTATCCATTGACACAAGTACGTCACGTAGTTGGTTCGATGCCATCCTCTCTCCCCCCCCTCTCTCTCTTCAGCTTACTCTTGATTCTGAGCATGTGTTCTTTTTGTCGCGTTTTTCTTTAAGACTTCCTCGTTGTTTACTCGATCCGTCCATGGAATTCTGACTTTCTTTCTCTAGAATCACATTAGTTTACCTCCGAAATTCTGCTAATATTTTACAATAGATTTGTATGTGGTGTATCAGGCTGGTACCTAGCGGATGTACGCTCGTATGTGTCAACTCACCGATTCATTTTCAGTAATGATTTTCTGTCTCCTCAGTCAATGAAGCTTAATGGTGATATGAATAATCCGTATAGATCATTGCCATAAAAGAGAATGGATATCACTGGGCAGTTCAGAATTCTTTTCTTTGTTTCGGCTTGGTTTTTTTTGTTTTTGTTTTTATAGCTTATCAATCTCACTGGGTTATTTACTGCCAATATTTTTATAATAGATTTGTATGAATAGAATAAGTATTCTTTGTAAGAAATCAGTTTGAAGTTTACGTTTCATTGGTTATTATCTTAAAGAGAGCTTTTGTCACTGTCTGGTTTTCATTGAGGTATTCTTTTCATGCATAGAGTTTGTAGAGAAATTAGTTTTATTGGCATTCTAAACATAGGCCCACTGTTTCAAGAAGTTATGTCATCCATTTTTGTTTTCTCGACGAAATCATACATGTTTATATTATACCGTGTTTGTCTTGAGAGATTAAGGACGCATATTCAGTTGATATATGTTTAATAGTGTAAACTGTCTTACATTTTTGGCACATTGGTTGATGTTCGTCGTTTAGTAAGTACGAGTGCGTTATACTCTTATGACCAATTTGTAAGCGGACTAGTATTAATTTCTTTGTTTTGAAGATTTTCTGAAAGCCGACTTTATTCTTCTAGTTTAGGCTGAATTATGACTATACGCCCAACTATACAGATGGTTTAATGTGAGGACAAAATAAGATTGGCAGCAGTGAGCCAAAATATGAGTGAAAAGCGACTTCCAAAGGGAAGCTCTATTCTCACCACGGAGATATGCACTAGTGGTAGCTCTCATCATCATCACAGAGAGCAATGTTTTTTTTTTTTTCATTTTTTTCCAAATTGTGGTTTTACCATTCTCCTCACGAGTAGACTCAATCTGATGAAGTATGGTTGTTGCTTTTTTTTTTTTAAATCATTTCACCCCGAGCAAGGCGGAAATGCCACTGATGTGCAGGGGGCTACATAAATGTAAAAAGCTTAATTAGAAAAGAGTGAGGAGTACAAACTAGTTAGAAAGGAACAATAGAAAGCTGAGAAAGCAGGTGCGATGATAGATACATAGGTGGAGAGAAAGGAAAGGTTATACGGGGGTGGGGAGAGAGCTAGAGTCCAGTGGTTAGTAGATGAGTATTGATTTGCATTTAAATTTCTGGAGGTTGTAGCCGTCAGGAAAGCAAGAATATGGGAGCGAGTTCCACAGGCGGGAAGTGCGAGAGAAGAAGCTGCAGGAGTAGAATTGTCGTCTGCATTTGGCTAACCTGACTGTGAATGGGTGGGGCCCAGTTGCAAGTCTGGTTGCACGAGTAAACACCTGTTGAGGAGGCTTCAGTGACTTAAGTTTGTCTGAGCAGAAGCCATGAAAGTATTTATAGAACAGACAAAGGGAGGCCACATTTCGACGATGGGGAAGTGGCTGCAGTCGAGCCGCCAGATCAGTACCTATCACATTGCAGACTCTCCTTTGGAGCCTGTCGAGAACACTGAGGAGAACGGCATGGGCGCGTGACCATAAATGGCAGCAGTACTCCATGCACGGACGGATGGTTGACTTGTATATATGCAGGATGGATTCAGGTGGAGAAAACATCCTGGATCGACATAGTGACCCAACTTTCTTAGCAGTAGATTTTGCTATGGATTCAATATAGTGGTTCCATTTGAGGTCTGAGGACAGGGTAAATAGTAAAACAGATATTTAACTTAAGTCGGTGTTACTATGGCCTTGTGACACATAAAAGTCACCATGGTACGCAGATATAATTTAGCCCCACATTATTACCGAGTAATTATAGCTTAACTATAGACTTCGTTCGTCTTTTTAGTTGAGATTTCGCTATTTCGTTAGATATTTTTCAATATTTTCCTGACCATTTTTATTATTATATTTTAGTTATATGTAAATATGTACAAAATCAATAAGAAACAGAGGAATTATCAGATCATTGCAAACAATTGTGCTTGATTTTCATAGTTAATAAAAATAACTACAACTTGACATCGATCATTTGTTTTGGCACCGATTTCTGGTGTGTCCTCAATTATAGCCTTGCATTGTTCAGTCGTAGGTTAGACCTTATTGATTGTTACCGTTCTGTCCACAATGCCTTAAAGTATGGAGGATAAAATGTTTCACTTGTTAGTCTCTATGGATTTCTGAAAAGAATAAGCGCTGGAACTGCGACATAAAATATTTCAGAAGGCTTATATAGACCAGGCTCCAGATTTTTTTCAAACTACAGTGTAACTAGATTTAAGCGTCTGATTCATATTATGTCTATATTATGTCAATGCGTATATATTTTTTTCTGTATGTTCATATAGAAGTATCGTTATAAAATATAATAATAGACACTCAAAAAATTCATGCACATAACACATTTTTTTTTCTCTCGGAAAGTACCTATTAAGTCATGGGAATCATTTATTTGGCTATACTAATGTGAGCGTTCGAATCATTCGCTTTTCATGAATGTAAGCGTGTCCTCAACGAGACAAAGTTGATTTTCCCTGATGGAATGCGACAACGTCGAGTCCCTTATGTTTAGTTCAAGTGATTACTGTTGATGCAGTAAGGGTGTGTTGAACTCGTGGAAATTCTCACCCCCACTCTTTATTCATTTTAAAATATTGTCATTTACTGCTGATAACTATTTCCAACTCTTTTCTTGACACTTCAGGAGTTTGTTTGCCTGGTTTTCTCCACATTACCGAGTCTCTATTGAACAATATGCACATGACTCCGTCACGGGTTTCTGTTTCTTCTTTCATAACCGTTTCATCATAAGAAAGGCAATACTGACACTGGTCGGCAAGTGGCTACACAAATGGAAAACAAAGAGAAAAATGAACAGGTTACAGGGGGTGTCAGAGAATGAAGAAGAGAAGGATGGGAATACGGGTGTGAAGAGAGTTACGTGAGAGTGGAGCGAAAAAGAAGAAAAGCAAGATACTGGGGGTATCAGGGAAATGATGGGTGTCATGGAGATAAGAGATGGAAATTGACGTTGCATTTAAAGTTTTGGAGACTGTAGTTATAAGCTATCAGAGAAGCAAATATATGGAAGGCTGGAAGTGCGACAAAAAAGCTAATAGTGTAGAAGTGGAGGATAGATTTGATTGATTTGACTGTAAAAAGTGAACCTAGTTGCTAGTATTTCAAGTAACGTCATGTAGAGAGAACATTAGAGAGCTAAGCATGTCGGAGCACTGAAAATATTTGTAGAAGAGACAGACAGAAGCCACATCTCGCCGACGACAAAGTGACTGGAATCGAACTGCCAGGTCGGAATCGATTACATTGCAGATTCTCTTTTGGATTTTGTCAAGAACCCCGAGAAGAATAGCAAAGGCGCCCGACTAGATATGACAACAGTATTTAATGCACTGGCGGATGTTAGATTTAAATATGTGCAAGATGGATTCAGATGTGTAAAACTTCTTAGCCCGACACATTGACTCAACCTTCCGAGCAGTAGATTTGGCTATTAATTCAATGTAGCCGTTCCATTTGAGGTTGCCTGAGTGAGTGAGGCCGAGGAGGCGCAGTGTATTGCTTTCAAATTTGATCCACACAAGGACTGTGGACTAGACTGTATCCTTGCATTTGTCATGAGTATAAATACTCCTGAACTATCTTCTGTTCCCTTCAAACTCCACAACAAATGCTGTGCTGATTTTCTTTTCCGG
This sequence comes from Ascarosepion bandense, assembly GCA_037127315.1. NCBI lineage: Eukaryota > Metazoa > Mollusca > Cephalopoda > Sepiida > Sepiidae > Ascarosepion > Ascarosepion bandense. Next base: position 145,262 of record JBBBDQ010002317.1, on the reverse strand, counting down.
ATTGTTAAAATTAAGCACCTCAGTTTACATTACTTTATTTTGGCTAAACAACAGTGATTTTGTTTCTTTAGGTCAGCTTCCAATGTGTTAACGTCTACGACTGAATGTGTCAGACTTTAGATAAAAACAGCGACGCTTGGGCTGTGGTTTTACATATCACAAAATCCAATAACATTTCAGCCAACACTCATATATATAGTGATCGATGGATAAATTGTCATCTTTGTATGCAAAAGAACAAGAAAAAACACTGAAATCTCATTTTATCAGATATATTTATCAAAATTGCACAAACATACCTTAAATAATAAATAACAAATGTATTCAATAAAATAGCTGTTAGCTTCAACCATGTCTTCGAGGGAACTTCAAAATCTCTTGCCACTCTTCTGCACGGTCCCGTGTTTTAGTTGGTGAATGCTCCCATAATCCTCAGTTTATCATTGGTGTTACAAGGAGCTTTGTTTTGTCTCTGCCTCTCAACTGTGCCCAAAACATCATAATGAAGGGGTGCAATCTGGGAAGGGACGATATGGTTGAAGAAACTGTTTCACTGCCATGACTGTGTAATCCTGCTTGTATGGCCTAATGAATGTCTTGATGCCAGGGAAAGGGTCATATTTGCTGAAATATTCTATTCTGAAATGCATGTCTTTTAAAGATTGACAACTGTATGCTGGCTTAAAATCTGAAGATGCTAAGAGACATCCTATTAATTATTCAAGAAGAAAGTGGGTGTGCGGCTAGTATAAAAGATAATGGTTTGTAATGAGAAATCGAAGAACATAGTTCGAATTTCTGCCGAGTTCGTTACATTGACTTAGATAAAAATAATTTGGATACAATGCTGATAGCAGATACGGAAAGGAAAATACAATAAACTCTACAGAAGGGAGTTGAAGAAAACGGAAAGAACGGACTACATATGTAATATAACAATCTAGGCCCACCCGAGGAAGTGAGGAAGCGGGGACGTTTTCCGGCCGTTGAAAGGAACGGATGGTTGTTTGACCTTATTTCCGGCAGTAGCGGAAATGGCTACAAGAGGCAAACAGAACAGGTGTCTCTGAGAATTACGTGGGCGTGCGTAGGCGAGGCAAAAAATCGGAAGTACCGGTTTGGAGATAAAAAGACCTCGGGCACGGATTTCACGACAGACCAGTCTGGGCAGAGAGACAGAGTCAGGCAGAGAGCCAGACCAGACCAGAGGAGCAACAGATACGACACCCCCCCCGTCAACCCTTGGAAGCGCGCTCTCACTCTCTGTTCACTAGGCTACACGGTTCATCGTTCATTAATAAAAATATAACTCATATTTTTATATATATGCGTGTTTGTCTGTTTATTGATATATAACACATATGATTTACCAGAAAACTGGATGCATGGTTTATCAATATAAAGAGGTGCCTACAATGCTAACTAGAGGCATTGGGTATTAAAATCAAGCAAGTACAAAAAATTAAATACTTGGGAAGTGTTCTAAAAGGAGACGAAAAAAACGATGATGAAATCCGAAGGTGAATCGACTTGGCAAAGGATGCATTTCAGAAGATGAGTAGAGTATTGGGAGACAGGATAATTTCACTGGAAACAAAGAAGAGAGCACTAGATGTTATGTGATGTTTTTTGTTTTCAATATTGCAATTTCACTAAAGATGAAAGAAGATTTGAAGTAACTGAAGTGTGATATTACAGAAGGATGCTAAGGATACTAAGGTCCGAGCATGTTAACAACAATGACGGTTTGGAGATTATAGAAACGAAATGGAAACTTACAATTATTATCAGGAAAGTACAACTGTAGTTCCCGGAACATGTACTGAGAGAGGGATTAGAGAATCTGATACTCTAAAGTCAGATAGAGAGAAAGAGAGCAAGGTTTGGAAAGAGTAACGGAAGAAAATATGCTAAGAATTACAAGTGAAAGGGAGATGTGGAAGGGCATGCTCGCCTACGTCCTAAAGGAACAGAGCTCATAAAAGAAGAAGATATTTACATAAATCTGTTTTTCTTGCTTTCATGTCGTTAATTAATATTCATAATAATCCGCTCTTTTTGAGCTCTGTGTTGTGGATATTGGCTCGGAATGAGAAATCGGACAGCTGAGTTCTAATTCTTGTTGGATTCGTAGCATTCACTTTTCAAAATTTAATAATGAATGGTCGTTAGATTTTTTTTCTCTTAATAGCTATTAGGACGGATAGTGAGTCTGAAAAAATGATTGCTCTCTATGATGATAGTAAGAGTTAGCACATGTGCCTGTCTCCGCAATTAAAAAAGAACTTCCGTTTAGGAGGCGTGTTTTACAATATTTTGGCTCACTGCTGACCATCCTATCTTTTCCTCACATTTTAAACCATCTGTATAGATGGGTGTATAGGTATGAATATATGAGATTCGAAGTCGACTTTTAGAAACTTTCAGAAGAAGAAATAATACTAGTCCGCTTTCAGATTGGCCATAACAAACAAACAAACAAGATTCATCAGTATGCCAAAAATGTAAAACGGCATACACTAGTAACATCTAATCTAAACTTATTTATAAATGGAACTTTGTCTGTGTGTGTGTCTGTGTCTGTGTGTATGCGTTACCTATAGACTCCGAAACGGCTGAACTGATTTTCTTGAAAATTTACACAGTTGCACTATAGGCCTCTACGAGTGTTCTTATCTAGGTTGCGTGTCGAGGTACCCCTGATAAATATCGAACATCGATAATCGAAAAAATCGAGTTATTGAAGGAGTGGTCCGATTTTAATCAAATTTGATACACTCATAGACAAAAACATAAGAAACGATATTCAGAAGTTTCAAGGTTGCAGTTCTTAGAATAGTGCAGAAAATTTGATATCGATACCAGGAAATGAAAATTTGACTTACATCCATTCATTTTTCTTTCAGTTTACGGTTTCGCTATAACTAGAAACAACTATTGCTTTTTAGTCTTTCATGCTAACGTCCAAAGAGTCTGAGCACCAGAACCATGGATTAGTTTTAAAGCTTTCATTACACCCGAGCAACGCCGGGCTATACTGATAGTATATATTTAGGAAACGGTCTTTTTTATTATAATAGAAAGATAGTTATGTTCCCTTTATTGAACAATTTTGAAACAATTAATGGCAATATATATATATATATGTGTGTGTGTGTGTGTGTGTGTGTGTGTCTGTGTGTGTGTGTGTGTGTGTCTGTGTGTGTGTGTGTGTCTGTGTGTCTGTCTGTTTGTCTTTGTGCGTGCGTGTGTGTGCGTGTGTGTGGTAATGTTTTTCTTATAAGTTTAAGCAGTTTTTATTATAAACTTATGATAAAATTATTACTATATATAATGCTCTACTAATTATCGAGCACTCTTATTAAAGTAAATCATTACAACCCATTATTTTGTACTACTTCTAAGATTATATATATATATATATATTACAAGAGTATCGAAACGATAAGGACAATTCTACTTTTTTATTGTTCATTGAAGACATTTGATTTAAGATCAAAATATGTATCTGATTTTAAGGGCTCAGAATTTTTACTTTTATTTTCCGATATGCAAATGTAAATGTGCGAAAGATCTTAGAACATATCAGATTTTAAATCATATCATCCCATAGAAACAGATTGGCTTAAAATGTATAACATTTAATATTTGGTTGCATAACATTTGCTTGCAATAAGTGCATCATTCTTGTGACGTATTGATGTCACTAAACTATTGTATTTTTCATTTGTGACGCTTTTCCTGGTTTTTATCGCACCCACTTTCTGTTCTTCTTCGTTTCCGGGTTTCTTTCGTTAGTTTGTTCCTCAGAGATGATAATACATGCTCTATTGTGTTAAGGTCCGATGATTGACTTGCTCGGTCTAAATCTGTCTATTTTTCCCTGATGAAGTCCTTTGTTGTATTTCTGTAAATATCATGCTGCGGGATAAACATCCACTCGTTTAATTTGGATGCATTCATCCGTTGACAGAGAAAGATGGTTCTATACACTTACCATCATGAATTATATCATTAGTAAATATGAATGGGCCTGCTCTAGAAGTTGCCAAAGAAGCCCAAACCAAGTCACTGCTTCCAGCATTTTCCACGGATGAGCTAGTATACTTTGGATCATAAGCAGATTCTTTCTTTCTTCACACTTTGGCATTTTCATCACTTTGGCAGAGATTAATCTTGGAGTTATCAGTCCATAAAACTTTCTTCCATATCTTTTGTGATGGATCGCTGTACTTCCTTGAAAATTCCAATCTGATCTTCCGATTCTTACTGCTGATGGGTGGTTTGTATCTTGTGATATGGCCTCTATATTTTGCTCTCGAAGCTTTTGTCAAAGAGCAAATTGTGATACCTTCGTCCCTGCTCTATTAGTGATATCACTGACTGTTGTTTTTTTTGTTTTTTTCACAGTTTTCACAATCTTTCTGTCATTAACTGCTATTGTTTTCTTTGTACATGTTCTATGTTTCTCAGTAAACTGACAGTCTCGGTCATGGTATGGCGGTAGAATGCAGTTGTTCCCAGGTCAACCCTGACCCGGAGTGGTAGAACCTGTTAGGGTCCCATCTATGGGCAAATAGTTAACCCCCAAACTGTGGTCAAAACACAATGAAAGTTTAAAAATACACTTTTATAGAAATATATACATAAAAATAGACTTTTATTAAAAAAATATACATTTTTTAAGAAAAAACATTATTCTCGGCAAAACATTTTTGAATACAAAACTAAAAAATATTTTCAGTTTTCTAAAATAAAAAAGAATAAAAACAAAAAATTCTTTAAAATCTGATTAAATCAACGTTCTCACTATACCCGAATATTAAAAAATATCTTAAAACTCTACATTTTTGGCATTAAATAACCCACAGAGATTGATATGCAATTAAACGAAACTCAAACTCAAACTAAGTCTCTTTCATTTTCAGCTCTGATCGATTTTCTTTTTGCAACTTCAAAATCGCTTGCTTTTTTTTTTATAGACAATATTCTTGTCTTCATGCTGGTTAATCATTTAACCAGAAATCCAGTCTTTACAGATGAAAGCTAAGGTTAAAACAGATTAGTTATTCAGATCTGTTTAATAATTACGCAATCAATCTAAAAGGCAACATCTCGGCAACACGTCAGTTTCTTGTTCAAGTAATGTTTAGTCACTTGAAAAATGGGTGGCTTCAAACAAAAGGTGATATGTACTAAGTTGTGTAACGCATCTAAATGAAAATGCCAGGAAAAAACGATGACATTCTGAACTCTTGTCTCATATTCATTTTTTGATGATAAACCCAAAGGTCATCAGGGAACAACAAAAACAAAGGAATCGACTATACCGTCCAACAATTTTGCAGTGAGACTGTATACATACTCTCACACACGCACTCCCATATGTGTGTGTGTGTGTATGTGTGTGTGTGTGTGTGTGTGTGTTGAAGCCTGCTGACGAGTAGACCAAACAATTGCAGAAAGTTCGTCTATAAAACTCTGGAGTAGAGATACCGAGTATAACATTAATGCATTAATCAACTATTGAGAAATGTTATATTTGTAATAATATTAACAATTATATGTATATTTTTTTTAAAATCATCTCACTCCAAGCAAGGCATTCCACTGCCACTATTGCGCAAGGTACTACATAGGGGAAGGTAAAGAGAAGGAGTGGTTAGACATAGGGAATGACAGGAGGAAGGTGACAGATGAGCAAGGATAGCGAGGATGAGGGTTGGGCAGATGGGAAGAGTGCTTGATAGAATGGGAGCAGGTTAGTGTGTTAGGAGGTGTCTATTGACCTTACATTTAAACTCCTGGAGATTGTAGCCATCGGGGAAGCAATCGTTTGGAAGAGAATTCCACAGTCGGGAAGTGCGAGGAAAGAAACTGTTGGAGTGGAAGTTACGGCTGCATTTTATCGGTTTCCCTGTAAAAGGGTGGGATCTAATTGCTAATCTAGTATCTCGTGCAAATTCGTATTTAGGGAGCACCAGTGATCTAAGTTCATTGGAGCAGAAGCCGTGGAAGTATTTATAGAAGAGACACAGGGAAGCCACGTCTCGCCGGTGGGAGAGAGACTGCAGGCGGTCTGCCAAGTCGGTATCTATCACATTACAGACCCTCCTCTGAACCTTATCGAGAAGCCCGAGGAGAACAGCAGGGGCACCCGACCAGATATGGCAGCAGTATTCAATGCACGGGCGGATGGTAGATTTATAAATGTACAGGATAGATTTCGACGGAAAAAACTTCCGGGCCCTACACAGAGAACCGACTTTCATAGCAGCGGATTTAGCAATGGATTCGATATAGTCATTCCATTTGAGGTCCGCTGAAAGTGTGAGACCAAGGAAGCGTAGTGTTTTACTCTCTGGGTGGCAAGCCTGGTCCATGCTAATGGGAGGTAGGTGAGATTATATATATATATATATATATATATATATATATGCGCAACAAATACAACATTGAGGAAGAAACTATCAAAGGGAAAATTTATAGATATACTAAACCTGTAGAAAAATATTTAAGATTTATTAATTTAGTTTACGAAGCAGAGCTCGCATCTCTCTAATCAGTAGATAATTATATTGTTGATTAGCAAATTCGTCTTCCCTTGTTCTCACGGCAATACCATTTTTATCTACTCCAGAAATTAAACGATGTAAAACGTATTTAGGGATAATAAATACATACACATATACCTGTGTGTGTGTGTGTTTGAGAGAGTGAGAGAGAGAGAGTGATTTAAAAGCAGGGAGACTTCTTTGAAAACAAAGAGAAGAGTACTGGACTGTTATGTGATATTTGTCCTTTTATAGACCTGCGAATGCTGGAAAACCGTCATAAAGAAAAGAAAGAAATGTCTTGCAAGAGTAATGCAGTTCTGCAGAAGGATGCTTAGGACACTATATAACAAACATGTTAGCAACAACGACGTTTTGGAGCACATGCAAACAAAAAAATGCATCTTATAATTGGCATCAGAAAGAGATAGCTGAGGTTTCTCGGAGACGTAATGTGGAAGGAAAGCTTGGTGAATTTAATACTCACATGATGGATAGGGGAAAAGAGAAACAAGGAAAAGCATCGCGAGACATATATGAGCTTGAGCAGGTGCATGGTTAAGCGGGGTTTGGAAGAGAAACCAAGAGGAAATATTAATAGCGACCAGGGATAGGGGCAAGTGGACATCCATGATTGCCAACGTTCTAAAATTACACGGCAAATAAAGTTTACTTGTATATCTAAAGTTATTTATAAATGGAACTTTGTCTGTGTGGGTGTGTGTGCCCGTTACCTATAAACTCCGAAACGGCTGAACCGATTTTCTTGAAAATTTACACAGTTGTACTATAAGCGTCTGCGAGTGTTCTTATCTAGGTTGCTTGTCGAGGTACCCCTGATAAATGTCGAACATCGACAATCGAAAAAAGGGGGTTATTGAAGGAGTGGTCCGATTTTAATCAAATTTAATACACTGATAGATAAAGACATAGGAAACGATATTGAGAAGTTTCAAGGTTGCACATCTTACAATAGCTCAGAAAATCGATAATATATATATAAAAGGCAATATGTTTGTTGTGTGTGTCTGTTTATCTACCTCTCTATCTACCTCTATGTATTTTTTCAGCCCTTTTATTTTAGATTTTGCTTCAGGTTTGGCTCTAAGTAGGTATAATTTTAGTTCTTAGTCTCATCCATGAAACCATATACGCAGAGGACTTATTTAGCCTTCAAAATTCAGTTTACGACGAAAAAAACTCCTTTGATATCGATACCAGGAAATCAAAATTTGACTTACTTCCATTCATTTTTCTTTCAGTTTACGGTTTCGCTTTAACTGGAAACAACTATTGCTTTTTAGTTTTTCGTGCCAAGGTCCAAAAAATCTTTACACCCAAGCAACGCCTGGCTATACTGCTAGTATCTTATAAGTGGATACGTCCTGTTTTTTAAAGACGGTAAATATTGTCTGTGCATTGACGAATCTTAATATAAAAATATGGTCCAAAAGGATTAGAACCTGTGTCCTCTTTTCTAATAGAAACTACAGTCCGATCCACTGTGCGAGTCTCGTAGACCACCGAGTACTTAAAAAGCCTAGTCTGCTTCTTTTAAGGAAAGCATTTCACCTTGTTTAGAATTCTTTTTTATCCTCGAAATTTGTCATAAATATTTTCGTATCCGAAACGTATTTTCGTATGCACATACTTGTAGATGGATACACAGACACATCGATCTGATAAAATAGAATGGTAAGAAATAATGTCACATAAACATCCATTTATTTCTCAGAAAAATGTGTGTGTGTGTTTGTATGTGTGTGTAGGCTTGGTAGAAAAATGCCCTATATAATTTTTTAGGAAATGGACTGAACAAGTGATTAATGATGAGGCTTTTGAGAAAAAAGAAACAAAAGAAAAAGTTATAAATAACATCAGGAAGTGACAGTTGAAGTTTCTGGAACACATAATGAGGAAGAAGGGCTTGGAAAATCTGATGCTCATATGGCCGACAGATAGAAAGAGGGACAAGGAAAACAGCAAATGGATGTTCGAACAGGGTTTGGAAGAAACCACAAAAAAATATTAAAAGATGCAAAGAACACGAAGATGCGGAGGTCATGATCGCCTACGTCCTGAAGGGACATAGCAGAGAAAAGATGAAAGAAGGAGAAAATTTTCGTAAAACATGTTTTATTTCGAAAAGTATAATTTTAAATCTAAGATACAATGGAAAAATTCTACATAGAATTTTTGTTGTCCCCCAATAAAATTATCCGGATATATCCTCGACTGACTTCTTTATTTCCTATACCCTTTGGCCATTTTCTTCCACTCTGATTGTTGAAGGATGACCGCATTCTAGGGATATCTGCCGCGGACACTGTATTCGTCAGTCTGAAATAAAAATTTCTGATGGTATCTATGAAATCGCGAGTTCCATTAACAGTGTGGCCATATCTGAATGTTTATCACGGACTGTCACACATCGTAATGGGATTCTAACTTATCAGGCTCATGCAGTGGCAGGCTTTGAGCTCTTCTAGGCTACACTTATTACTCTGAAATAAAACAGAAATCCTTCTACTTTATGGATCATGTTATATATTTTTCCATCAAATACTGTGATATTAACCACAGTAATAAGCAATATTCAATGGCTAGTTTCTTTTCCACCCACCCTTTAAATATATATAAATAATTGTAAATGAAAATAGAATGGTTCTTTTGTTAATACTACACAATAAAATGTGCATCAAATGAATTTATAGATATTTAATAATTACTTCCTTTCCTTGTAAAATTTGCAAAGAAATAATAACAAAAAATAACATTCTATTTTTATTTAGAATTATCCACTTGGCAATAAATAGTATGAAATACATCATTTCTTTTAAAACAGTGTGGTGGCCTAATAATTATAGCCGGTATATATATATATATATATATATATATATATATATATATATATATATATATATATATATGTCGGCCGGTTCACACTCCACCCACGTCTATTGAACAGGTGAAGAAGCTCATCCTTTGTTTCCTGGTTAGGATGTGGTTTCCGGCTTTCTCTTTTCCAATCTTTTTACTCTTACGTAGCCCCCTGCGCATCAGTGGCTTTATCGCCTTGCTTGGGGTGATGTGATTTTTTTTTAAAATATATATAATAGTGTAATACTTAGTTTTTGGTCCTAATAGGTTTAGACCAGTACACATTTGTATAAAAACCTGTTCGATACAACTGTATTGTAGAACTTTTGAATATGTTTCATTTTTAAACGAGTTATTTCGCTAACCAGTCACAATTTCTGTTCTTTCATTTAATAGAAAGAAAAATTAGAAATTATGACATACCCAAATAAAGATAAACTGTTAAATGAAAGAACAGAAATTATGACTAAATGCATCCACACTAAGAAATGCCTCTTAGGTTCATACAACTATGGATGAAAAGGGCATAATTCGTTTGAATTTAACCAATGCGCGTTCATAAATTCTCTGCCACGTGAACGTTTAAATAAAACACCTTTAGAAGAGCGTTCTTAAAAAGAGAAAAAAACGGTCAAACATAAAATCAATTATTAAAAATTGCCTGAAGACACCACTCATGGTAGAAACCTGGGTAGCGAAATAACTCGTTTAAACGGAATATATATATATATATATATATATATATATTCCGTTTAAACGAGTTATTTCGCTACCCAGGTTTCTATGGTTTCATCATTATGCTATATATATATATATATATATATATATATATATATATATAGCATAATGATGATCCACGTATACTGTCTTAATATGTGTAGGAAAAACTACTAAAAGTTGTAAGTTTAAAAATGTATTTTTAACAGTATTTATTTATTTCTATTTTATATATATATATATATATATATGATATTTCAGACCGGCCTCGGACTCTCTTTTTTGTGTCTGATTAAAGGCCGAGGCCGGTCTGAAATATCAAATATGTATATATAATAATAGGAATAAATAAATACTGTCAGTAAATACATTTTTGAACTTACAAATTTTTAGTTGTTTTTCCTATATATATATATACATATATATATATATATATATATATATATATATATTTAATGGTGAACAACCGTCGAGATTCGTGGTAAACTGTGGGAAAACCAAGAAAGTATTTTAAATATTTCTAAAGAAATTGAAACGCATTCTAAACAAATTGTAAGTATCTCGAAATAAAACAGATCTTTTCCCAATATTCACATCTTTGTTGTTATCACATCGTTTTGCATCGTTCTGTCATCTACCTGCTAAGGCCCTTCAAATATGTTATCCGCTGCCTTCCTCTGTCTCTTTTCCTCTATCTGGCCTGTCAGTATCAGGTACTCTAAAACTTTTACTATTGGCATGTCCCAGCAATTTCATTTGTCTGTTCCTGATGCTCACTATTAATTTTCTTTTCGTTACCATATTTTAAAATATAATTAATATCGACTTATTTGAAAATGTTATCACATCGTTTTGCATTGTTCTGTCATCTACCTGCTAAGGCCCTTCAAATATGTTATCCGCTGCCTTCCTCTGTCTCTTTTTCCTCTATCTGGCCTGTCAGTATCAGGTACTCTAAAACTTTTACTATTGGCATGTCCCAGGAATTTCATTTGTCTGTTCCTGATGCTCACTATTAATTTTCTTTTCGTTACCATATTTTAAAATATAATTAATATCGACTTATTTGAAAATGTTCACAACCTCGTGTTTTTATAACTGATTTTATTGTCAAGACATTGATTTCCAACTTAAAATCCATCATCTTATATATAAATGCAAGTACGCGTCTGTGTTCGTTATATTTTCGCGTCGATGTGTCAAATTTTTTAACATTTGAATGAGATTTTTATCCAGATAACATGGCGATCAAAAATGTGGTTGAAATCTGGGCTTACGGCGCCTTATCTAGTATTCTTCACCTGACAAGTTTGAATGACTGAAAATCTATAAGAAATGAAACTACACGCTTCGTTTATTTTCTCAGCTCAGACAGAAAACAAACAAAAGTTACTGAACAAAATGTTCTTTACTCCAAGACAATTCTTTGGCTTAAGGATTCGACGCCTCGAATAATATTTTTTTTTCTTTTTTACTCATAACACTTTTCAAGTGGAAGTGCCTTGAGGAAATGAAAGAATACTTTAAATTTTTATTTTTATTTTAATAATATGCAATTTTTTTGTCATTTATTCTTTGAGTAATTTTATTTTCCACTGTCTCACTTTTCTGAAAATTAAGATTATATTTTAAAATTCATGTAACGTATTATTTTGACGTTCCTGTTAATCATTTCAATTTCGAATTTTTTAGTTTTGAACAATACATCATTAAAATATTTTATATTATTTGCTGTAAAACTAATGCTCTTATTTTTATTTTTGTCCTCACAATATTTTAGTCCTTGTATTCTCTGATCCTCTTCCGTTGCTTGTCTATTCGTTAAAAGATTCCAAACTGAGTCCGTTATTTAACCTACGAGGCTAGATTGTTCTCGTTCCACTAAAAATATCTAAGAATATATCATTTTCAATTTTTCGTTTTTCTAAAGATTATTGGTTAAATCTTTTCCCACAAAATCGACCGTAGGGATTGTCAGGCCAATACAAACCTTCGTTGCATAGGTTGTGCTTCTCCAGGCTGCAATTAACCCCAATTTGTATGTTTCGGGGAAAAAAAGAGAAAAAAAAACTATATTAAGGAATAGCTATAATTTACACAGGAAAATATTTTTATTAAACATATCTTTTGAAGATGATTCAAAGCTACTTTAAAATCTGATAAAGTACAGACTGACAAAGGCAAATTAGTCGAGTATTAGTCGGAATTTATTCATCTATTTATTTACATGCTAATACCATTGGTATGATTCCAACTCTTCTACGCACAACTATGGCTAAAAAGTAAGACTTTGGTTTATAGCCTTTGGTAGCAACTGATCTAGAAGCAAGAACGTTCTAACTTCAAGCTATGTATCACAATTAATAATGAACTCTAAATATATAGGCTACTATAGAAGCCTGGCAGTTGTTTCGGAATATTTAAGTTATTAAATTATTGAACAGTATGTATTTAAATTATTAAATTAATTTAATTTTATATTTATCTAATATTTTTTCTATTAGAATTTTTATTTTATTTCAAACAAAATCCAAGATTCCGGTTAGAATGTTATATAATCTTTTGAATCCTCATGTGGGTATAGGTAAAATAGTTTTAAAATGTTTTTAAAATACATAACAGGCATTCAAATTCTTTATTCTCATTTTAAAATTTAAACTTCGATGTTTTTTTTTCACATATATAATAAAAATATCGTTATTTACTTTCGAATATGAAAGTCTAAACAGATCAATAAACAGATCAATTACTTTTCTATTAGTTTTAATAATGATTTATAAAATTGTTTTATTAGACTCGTTTTATTTTTAGTAAAAAATTGTTCTTTTTATCATAGTAAAAGCGTCTTTCAAATCCGTCGGATAAAAATTCAATGTTTATTCCATTGAGGTTATTGACGTCTGTCAGAAGAATTCAAATAAATATGTGTCACTTAAAACAGACACAGAAGATTATTGGTATTATTGTAGCTATCTCTCTACCACAAATGATAATGGCGAATTAAATTTTTGTGAGGCAGTGTTGAAATATTTTCAGCTCGATCCACTTCCCAAGATCTGGCTACTTTTAGTTGCTTAATATAACGAGGACGGATGTGCCTTCTAGTCCAGTGGATATCAGCTCGGAACGAGAAATCGGGGTGCCGAGTTCAATTTTCAGTTGAATTCCCTGCATTCACCCACGCGCAAATACCCTTGGGAAACGTATTAATTTGTATCTTTCCTCCAGTTATGGGTTAAGTAACAGGAGAGATTAAGTTCTATGACCTTGGCTCGCAACCAGTCTACCGTAAAAAGTAATAGCAACCTACTGCAGCATAATCTACCTCGTCACTCATGTCCCATTCAAGACATGATCGCCCAAGCATGTATCACGTATTGCACTTAACTGACAGACTGAATATGATCAGGGCAGTAAATAGTTAGTCAGTCAAATTTTTTCCTATAGGCAATAAATACGGAATTCTTAAACAGACGAAAATATTTCAAAGAAAAAAAAATTCTAATGAATGGAACGTAGTGCTTAAAAAAAAAACAAAAAAAAACAAACAAACCTGGATTCTATTTTTTATCAGTTCACGTCAAACAAAATTCTAGGGAGTGAATAAATAACAAAAAGACTTTAGGAGGAACTGGAAACCAAATTTTAAACAGATAATAGCTAAAAGTTTACTAATATTCAAAAGAACGGCCAAGAATGTGGGATAGACAATAGACGAAACTATCTATTATTGAGGAGGAAAAATAATTATTAAATAATATTTCAGTGTTTATGTGGAGACGTTAGAATTATAGAGTTTAATAGAAACAGGAATCCAGTACTAAAATAATAAAGAAAAGAAATTCTACTCCTCTTCAAAACAACGAAGAAGTGTGTGAACCAGACGAAAGGTGAACCTATCTATTATGAATTGATAAATTATAAATAATGCAGACATAGAAGCGTTCAAGTAAAATACTGAACCAATGATAATAATGCTACTAATTTGAGTTCTAGTGACGAACGCAACATTAATAAACGACGAAATGAAATAGGGAATTTTATCTCAAATGGCGGAATATGCGCAATAGGTAGTTCTCGAATAATTCCGTTTTGTTAGAATCTGTAAATAATCAGAAAAATCAGTTAAGTGCTATACGTGTTACGCTCTTGGGTAATCATGTCTTTCGAGACATAACTGGCTGGGCAGTAGTTTGTCATTACATTCTGCGGTAGATTGGCTGCCAACTAATCCTATAGAAATCAATCTGTCCTGCTATTTAAGATATAGCAAAAGAGAGAGAAGCGACGGATTCATACCCTTTCAAAGAGTATTTGTGCATATGTAAATATAACAAATTCAACTCGAATTCGAACTCGGCTCTCCGATCTCTCGTTTCGATCCGATATTCACTGCACCACGACTCACACCCACACAAAATAATCAGAATAATACACAGGTCATAAGAACACTAGAAAATAAATTCGCATTTTTTCAGATTTAATGTTGTTTTAATAATAAAATTTTGTACTGAGCATTTAACATTAAGCTTTACAAACGTTTTATCTAAATCTAAATTTATTTATAAATGGAACTTTGTCTGTGTGTGTCTGTGTGTCCGTTATCTATAGACTCCGAAACGGCTGAACCGATTTTCTTGAAAATTTACACAGTGGTACTATAAGCGTCTGCGAGTGTTCTTAGCTAGGTTTTGTGTCGAAGTACCCCCGAAAATCGATGATCGAATACATCGGGTTATTGAAGGAGTGGTCCGATTTTAATCAAATTTGATACACTCATAGAAAAAGACATCAGAAAATATATTCAGAAGTTTCAAGGTTGCAATTCTTAAAATAGTGCAGAAAATTGATAATATAAATATATAAAAGGCAATATGTTTGTGTGTGTGTCCGTTTATCTGCCTGTATGTTTGTATTTTTTCGCCCTTTTATTTTAGATTTTGCTTCGGGTTTGGCTCTAAGTAGGTATAATTGTAGTTCTTAATCTCATCTATGATACCATTTACTCAGAGCACTTATTTAGCCTTCAAAATTCAGTTTACGACGAAAAAAACTTATTTGATATCGATACCAGGAAATCACAATTTGACTTAGATCCATTCATTTTTTTCAGTCTACGGTTTCGCTTTAACTGGAAACAACTATTGCTTTTTAGTCTGTCGTGCCAACGTCCAAAGAGTCTGACCTCCAGGACCATGGATTAGTTTTAAAGCTTTCATTACAGTTAGCAATAAGTCTAGATGTGCAGTTCTGGATACCTGATATATGACTTAGTTCATAATGTTCAATGTGTGAGGAACTGGCTGGTAAAACGACTCACTCCCCAAACCAAATGTGTAATGTTTTATGGTCACAGAGCCTAAGTAATAATGAACAGTTGTAATCTCAATAAGACTCCTTACTTTAAACATCTATTTGGGCAAAAACCTCAAGTGACACTCCTATATACTTCTTCTTCTTCTTCTTCTTCTTCTTCTTCTATGTGCCCTGTCACTTCAGGACGTAGGCGAGCATGGTTCTCCACGTCTCCCTTTCCCTGTTGGCTCTTAGTATGTTTGCTTTTGTTACACCTCGCAACCCCCGTTCCGTCATCCGCCTGATCAGGCCCTGCAAATATGTTATCCGCTGCCTTCCTCTGTCTCTTTTTCCTTCTATCTGGCCTCTCGGTATTAGGTTCTCCAAGCTCTTCTTTCTCATTGCATGTCCTGATAACTTCAGTTGTCTCTTCCTGATGCTCAGTATTAATTTCCTTTTCGTTGCCATTTTTCCTAACACCTCATCGTTGCTTGCTTGCTCAGTCCACGATATCCGCAGTATCATTCTGTAGAACCACATTTCCGCTGCTTCAAGTTTTGTCCTCATTTTCGATGATATTGTTCAGCATTTACTGTCGTATTGAAGAACTGACATCATATAGCAATCCAGCACTCTTTTTTTTTTTTGTTTCTAGTGAAATTTTTCTGTGTTAGTACTCTAATCAGCTTTTGGAACGCGTCCTTTGGCATGACAATTTGCCTTCGGATCTCTGTCGCACTTTCCCTTTCCTGTTATAACACTTCTTAGAACCATCACTAATGATGCTGGAAAGGTATTCGATTCCTTGTACCGCCCCAGAAACCGCCTGACTTCATCTCACATGATCTATGTTTAACAGAATCAGATACCAGAAAAAATGAATTTGCCGAAATATATCAAACCACTTTACACGGTCATTGGACGCACAAACCTTACCTGCCGGATGTTACCATAATGACCGCCGGATCCCCGAAGATAAGAGCACGCATCCAAAGACTTGTTTACCAGCCAGCAATCTCTGACCGCACAATTAATATCATCTTTGATTTGGAAAAAATACGTGGATTATCCACGTCTTTTTTTGTTCAGCGTCTTCATGTGTAAAAGATACTTTAAATTTTTGGAATGTCTAAAAGAGCTGGTCATTGTTCCTGGATATGCGGTATAAAGTTGTTTAATTCTATCTCTTTTATCAGACTTGCTAGCGTTTTCGGGCTTTCTCTATCTAGTAGCAGAGTTTTTTATGAGGTAACTATCAAGGGGTAGGAGTGGAAACTGGTGTGGCTGGAGTGGAAAGTAATGTAACGGAAAGGATGTTTCCCAGTTTGAATTGCCTGTTGGATTTTTTCCCGGTTTGGCTTGTACTTATTTTGTAAATCAGTAAATGCTGCTTTTGTTGTAGCGTACGATGCCGGGGCGTCCCCTTTAATGCTGCTAGAGGGCGTGGGGCTGTCGGTGTCTTTGGCTCTGAGTACATCAAGGGACTGAGGTTCAGCTGTTTGCGCTTCCTTCTGCTCCTAACAACAACACACCATTCACTTCCTTTTTCCTTACTCGCACTTGTGGAAGGCTTCAGATTTTGTGAAAATGTCGCCCAAGACCGCTGAGAAACTATCATTATCGAAATAGAAGTCTATAGTGGTCGACTGCATACGGAAATCCAAACGTGTTCATCTCTGTAAAGAAAGAGGTAAACTTATCAATCTTCCGCCCTTCCAACATGTTGCTTTTTGCCAGGTCACGATTACCGGTCTTTGCCGTGTGTAAAAGTTGAAGCATTTGGGGATAGAGACGAAGGTGAAACGATCGTGCATTTTATCAAACTTTATTTCTCGTTCAGGTTGTACCAAATATTTGGCCAGATTGACAAGCTAAATGATCTGTTATATGCGAGGGGGGCCTTGTATATCACACCTTGGTCCTGTGACGTTGCTTGTACTCAGACTGCAATGTAAGGTCTTTTGTTGCAAACTCGAGACTAGCGTGGAAGCAATATGTCCCACAAGTAAAAAACCGTACCTTTAATTACTCTTTGAGTTTTAACCCCAAGGGCCATCTGTGTCTTTCGAGGCGCAATAAATTTTGCGCGAATGCTTAGCCACCAGGAAAACCGACACCAGTTTTCTTTTTGGACTTTACTTCTGAGGTTTTTTCCCCAAAGCCCATCGTCAATCAAATACCCATAACCTTTGGTTCTTTACAAATATTCCAAGATGCTAATGATACAATTTGAGCAGGGGACTTCTATTATGAAAACCATTTCCCGGCTGTCATATTCTACTGTGGCTTGTCTAAATTATGTTTATTCTGGTTATCTTCATTACGTCTCTACTTTTGCCTCTTGTTTTAGGACTTTTGCATAAATTCCTCGTATGAACCCACTTAATATATATATATATATATATATATATATATATATATATATATTACTTTAATCTTGTGGGTCTGCCTTCGAAGTAGACCCAAATATGTACTTATTCATCAGCCAACTTTTGTGGGCCATATTTAAATTCAAACTAATGCCAGACAAGAGAATATTTTTTCGTAGTAAACTGAAAGTGGATAAGAAAAGAGAAAAAGAAAACGTCAGCAAGAAGAAAAATCTAAAAAATTTTTAAAAATTTCCTAACACACAAGAAATGTGATAAAAATTAAAAAACAAGTATATATATTACCTTAAGAAAAAGAACGGTCTGACTTAAAGTAAGTAATAAACCTACTAACTTAAAATGATTCAAATAAAAATAAGACAATGAAAAATAAAATTCTCCCAAACGACGAAAAAGAAAATAACTTTAGCCAGAAGAGAAAAAAATGAAAAACAAGGCGAAAGACAAAAAGAAATTAAAGTATGAAAGTTCGAAAATAAAGTTTTTGGAAAGAAACCAAAAAAAGAAAACCAAAAAGACGAAACAGAAAAAGTGTTTAAAAACAATAAACTTTAAAAAATAGAAACAAAAGTCTAGAAAAAAATATCGGTGGAACCCGAAGTGGAAAACTTAAAAATCAAGAGAATTTTGTACTAACGTACAAACAATAAAGTTTTGTTTGTTTGTTTGTTGTTTTTCAGAAAGTTATATTAAACATTTTTGCAAAATAAATTAGAAAAATAAACGTAAACTATAAACGTATATACAGTAAGACAAAACCAGTAATATGGTAAGACTTTATCTTTAGAGAAAATAATAAATATGGCGGCCAATACCAACGTAAAAAACGCCTGAAAGTAAAAATACAAAAGTTAAATTAAATAAAAAACACGGATAAATTAAAAATAAATCTCAATAAACTTTTTATTTTAGTTAAAAAATATTTTACGCGTTGTCCAAATAGTAGTAAATTCATTGAGCAATAACGTTCGAAACGAGACTTCAACCACCAGTTGTATCAACTGCTATTTATATGGTGGAGATTTGCGTATGAATACAACAGGATGTCCAACATTGGTATTATATCAAATGCGAATCCTCCCGTGATGGATATGAGGTTACCTTTTTAAGTCAAATCTCTGAGTCAGATAGATCATTTGATACTGTGTCACGAGACTGACTACGAAGTCTATTAGTTAGCCCAGTATATATTAGGGCCGTATGGAAATTAAATTTGATTCAGTCTATCTGGTAATTTTATCTTAAATCACATAATGTAGAGTAGGAGAGTTATCTTCCTTATACTGATGACACTAAATGGTAGAAATTTTCTGATGAGAATAACGAAATCTTTAAAATGTGGTGACGAATCCAAGAAGGAGAAAAACAGAATTTCCGCAAGATAGAAGAATACAAATATCTGATAAATTTGCAATAATCATCATGACGCAGCAAATTAGATTTTTTGTAATTTTTTAATATTTTATAATATATCTGACATGTAGATATTATGTAATTTCTGGACACTATTATATTATTATATAATACATGCACACATACATACATACATACATACAAAGGCATTTATACATATATTTATATGTATGAGTGTGTGTGTGTGTGTGTGTGTGTGTGTGTGTGTGTGTGAAGGTATCTCAGACTAGAAACCCGTGTAGTCTGGTGTTAAACCTTTATGATTCATGATATATTTTCGCTCTAGTTGCTTCTTAATGAATTTTATATTGACCACTATTTTATTAATTCATACCTTTGGGAGCAGTTGATTCCTCGTTCTCTACATTATATATATATATATATATATATATATATATATATATATGCTTGTGTTTGTGTTTTATATTCATTAGCATTTTTTCTATCGTTACAAATAAAAAAAATAATCGAGATTCAACTATGAATATAAAATCGTTTAAAAATTTTACCCTGCTCACTTCATTTATCCATAAAATCAGATTTGGTAAAGTGTCTGTCAAATTTAATCAGCTAAGCGTTGGAAATACGCTACTGATTATCTTGCTCAAGATTATTCACATGCAGACGTCATAGTAACGTCAAAGTACTCGGGAGAGAAGAGGATTACATTGTCAATTAGTAAATTGAAATTCGATCTTATGAATCAGAAAAATAAGTTTGAGTAAGAATTAATTCTTCTGAAAGAAATTTTCCCGCTGAAATTTTCTGCGGCATATATATATATATAAAGAGAGATAGGTAGAATAATTATTGAAATACAGAGATAGATAAATAGATAAGGTAACTATCGAAACAGATAGATAAGACATCAATAGAGGTAGTATATATATATATAGAGAGAGAGAGATAGAGTGAGAGATAAAGAGAGAAAGTTAGAATATATATATATATATATATATATATATATATATATATATATTAACACGTACATGACCACGCTATTACAACATATATATATAAAAATCCATTTGGGCTAATTTTCACGTTCTAATGGACACTAGCTATTTGTCAACCGTTATTTTTGAAGCATAAAAAATTTACAGTAATTCTTAGAAACACAGTTTTGCGGTTATTTTTCGTTACCATAACTCACACCCCTGAAAATGATCTCAGAAAGAGATTAAAAGTACTTGGGTCCATTGAGAAATGAATGATAATAACATCTGTCAACGTTACAGCTCATTTCTGACATCTTTCAAATATAATACGCGAAAGATTATCCATGAGTATGAACGGATTTTATTAAAAATAAGCATACACAATTTTTGCAATTTTTTTAATCTGACATTTGCAATAGATAGATAGATAGATAGATAGATAGATAGATAGATAGATAGATAGATATCATTCAGTGTGTGTAGCTGACCATGTAGATGAACTTTTCTTCCATATATAAGCAAATAAATTGATTACATAAATGATAATTAACCATCTGTACAGATGGTCTAGTTGCTTGTTAAGCAAAATGCAACTATGTAAACCAATGTTGAATTAACATATATTGTAACTAATTTTTGAGTGTGTGTATTTGAGCACACGAATATGAGTGTATACATCCACATAAGTATATGTGTCTGTCTATAATGAAGTTGACCAGGCATTTTGTTAATATTGCACAATAACATATGCATCAAATTAATTTATAAATATTTAATAATTAACTATATTGCAGTTTCATCAGTGAAAGAATAAGGACAATTAGGGTGATTCGGACGAGTTCATCTTTTCTTCCTTGCCTTGCAATATTTAGCAAAGTAATAACAACAAAAGAACCTTTCTATTTTCATTTGGCAATAAATACTAAAATAGTATGAAATACATCATTTCTTTAAAAAAACAAAAGCTGGGGTGGCCTAATAATTATGACCGGTAGTGTAAATTTTTTGAACACAACTTTTGCATGCAACTAAATATATTTTGTGTGCAGGTGTATGCTTTCAACTACGAATAATACCTATCATTGGTGATTTTACTATAAAATGTATAATGTGTAATTCTACTGTATAATGTAAAATTTGTAATTTTACTATACAATGTATAATTTGTAATTCTACTATAAAACGTATAATTTGTAATTTTACTATACAATGTATAATTTGTAATTCTACTATAAAACGTATAATTTGTAATTTTACTATAAAATGAATAATTTATAATTCTGCTATAAAATATATTCCTGCTCATTTTACTTTGGTCATGTTATGACAAATATATATTGTTGGTTATTATACTATTATAAATATGTATTGCAAAGATGCAGTTCCCACTTTCATATTATTTTGTTTTTGCTTAGGGATTCACAATTTGCCCACAACTGGGACCGCAACAGGACCACCCCGGTACATTGGGGATCTGAGAACAAACAGCAATTAAAAGGTGGTTCCATCCTCATTAAAATATTTAATCTTCTGGTCAAAGAGCTTGCTGCCTAGAGCAATTTATTGTAAATTTAAATTAGACAAAAGTGACAAGGTGCCTCAGATTTTTACCTAAACTGGTTTTAATAAATCACCTAACATATCTACACATAGATAAACAGATTAATATAGTTATCTACTATTTCATATACTGATGGTTTACTCAATGCAAAGACTAACACTCATAACAATCCAATGACAGGTCGAAATTCAGAACCAAGCAAATGCACAAATTTAGCTATCTGCGAAGAGTTATAAGAAGCAAGGAAAAAGGTTATATAGAAATGCGAAAGCGTATTAAAATAAAGAATATATGCCTTACAAAATTAAATTAGAAAACAGGAAACAGAAGTAAATCTTCGAGTTCGAATCCAAGTCGAATTCGTTTCATTCATTTACGTATAAATACACTTGAGAAATTATTAATTATTAATCCATCTCTTCAACCTCTAGTTCAGTTGAATAGCAGAACATATTGTCTTCTTTAGTCTTGGTTGGCAACCAGTCTACCGCAGAAAATTATGGCAACTTACTGCGGAAAAACATCTGTCTATTCAGCAATGTCTCGGAAGAGACATACTCAGCCAAGCGTATATCACGTATGGTAACTAACTGACTCACAGATGTAATAATAATCATCATATATAGCAGTGATTACTAGATAATTCCCTTTCGGGGAATACATGTATATTTTTATATCTCAGTTTCAAGGTGTCAAATTATTGCATGTGTGTCTTCCATAGATATCAATGCAAATGATTAATTTATAGAAAACGTATGACTACAGGGCCGTTTGATACGATTAAATTCGCGAATTTTTTTTTTTCGTAAATCACATGAATAAGGATTTATATACTGTTAAAATCTTTTCTGAATTAACCTTTTATATTCTTCAAAGATCCCGCAGTAATAGTGGCGCCATTTTTGTGGACGCTATTTTGCATGCACACAAGCTAAAACAAGCTTGTTGGCACCTCTGAGAGTGCATATAATTTTGTTGATAACCAATATTTTACTCCAGACTCGAAATATATTGCACAAATGTTATCAAGCACAGCTTCACCAAGTTCGGAATGCGCTTAAATGTCTTTTAATGGTAAGATTATATCTTTTAAATGCCTATGCAGCCCTCTTAAATATTCCAGCCACCAGTGAGGTATGTAATCCCAATTTCGTATAACAGAGGGCAGTAGCATCAAGTGGTGAATCTTGGATTGCAAGTAAGAAAAGGAGTTAAAATACACGTCATCAATGTAGGCTGCAACTAAGAAATGAAGTAAATGTCTTTATTTAATTCGCTATTTAGAGCTATATCAACTCTTTTGCTGTTTTTGTCATATTAGAGCTGTGAATTGTTTAAACCGAAGATATAACGAAATTTATAAAAATCGTCAATATTATTCAAGGATTAGCCAATGTAAAAAAAAAGAAGTCAAAGTGGACATTGCCCAAAATTTTGTTTAAAAATACAACATTCTAATTTGAATGAATATTGTTTTTGTTAGATAATTGCAGATGATTTTATATTATGTTACTTAATTCAAAAACACCTCAAATATTTCAATCGCGTTCATGATTATGATTATTGTAATGCATGTATATTTGCAAGGAAGTGTAAAATAAAAGAATAACCTTAATTTTTATTTCAGCAACAGCAGCATCCCAAAGAGTAACGTTTCTATATCTCTTGCACGTAACTGCTGATTTATGGTGATTTCATGGCTCATTTGCTTTATTATTGTCATATTAATACTAACAAACTAAATATTTTGGTCGGTAAAAAATATATGATGATTAGCCCACAGGTTAAATTTTTATTTTATAGTTTTTGGCAACAGACATGCATATTTTTTCTTTTATGGGCCTTGATCTTTCAGTAAGTGGTCGGCTATTATAATAATAACAAGCAATGGTAAAACTAACCGTTTCAGTACTGGAAACATTCGGCATGAATTAACCAAAGAGTTAATGCTAATATGGATTTCTGAAAGCAGTTAGACTCCTCTAGACTCTTAAACGTTATAGCTCTTTTTAATATTAATGACAGTCTTATTCCAAACATTTTGTTTTTGGTAGTATAGAAGGCTAACATCTTTATTTTCGGAATATTTTCTCTTCTAGTTACATATGCTACTCATTTTTACTGTAGCTGTTGTTAGAAATCTTCAAGTAGCGTTCTTTCTTCTTTTTTTTTTTTTATAAGCGTTTCACCCCGAGCAAGGCATGTCACTGCCACTACTGTGCAGGGGGCTACGTAGAGAGGAGAAAGGCTGATTAAATATAGGAAATGACAGAGGGTGGGTGATAGGCGGGTGATAGGCGGGTTTTTTATTTGGTAAATTTCTTTATTTAGGATTTGGTAGCGTCAATCTGTAGAGTGTGATAAAATATCGTACACTAACATTTTTAGAATTAATTCATTTGTAACCATTTTAACCTGTGATCTGGTTACATATAGTTAATAGTTTATATATCTCGTTTAGAGATGTCGAATCATTGATTGGATTTTCAGAAATTTCTGACATTAGCTACTCTAAAGAACTGTTGGTCATTTAGTTTCTTTGCTTTGTCAAGGTAATGAGAAATTTTCAGTCGTCAGAAATTAATCAGGTGTTATATCATTAATGCGATGTTAATAATCGTACTAAAGTGAAAGCATTTTATTTGATTTTTTTTTTTATAAGCGTTTCACCCCGAGCAAGGCATGTCACTGCCACTACTGTGCAGGGGGCTACGTAGAGTGGAGAAAGGCTGATTAAATATAGGAAATAACAGAGGGTGGGTGATAGGCGGGTGAGGATACCGAGAATGAGGGTTGGGTAGATGAGAGTGTTGTGAGAATAGTTGGGAGTTAGTGTGATAGGAGGTGTCTATTGACCCTACATTTAAACACCTGGAGATTGTAACTGTCGGGAAAGCAGACTTGTGGAAGGGAGTTCCACAGGCGGGAAGCGCGAGAACAGAAGCTGTTGGAGTAGAATTTACGGTTACATCTTATTTGTTTAACTGTAAAAGGGTGGGACCTAGTTGCTAATCTAGTATCTCGTGTAAATTCGTGCTTAGGCGGCACCAGTGATCTAAGCTCATCGGAGCAGAAGCCATGAAAGTTCTTGTAGAAGAGGCACAGGGAAGCTACATCACGCCGGTGTGAGAGCGGCTGCAGCCGGTCTGCCAAGTCAGTATCAACCACGTTACAGATCCTCCTTTGTATTTTGTCAAGAAGCCCAAGGAGAGCAGCAGGGGCACCCGACCAGATATGGCAGCAATAAAATGATTGCTAATAACTGTACAGTAAAATGCACTTTAAATAATATAAATTGTGAATGAAGTGGTTGTCAATAGTTATAAATTAGAGAGATGATTAGTAATATAATTGGGCTATTATGTCTTAAAACTTATCCCATAGTGGTCACTAAGCATAAATTTCTAAAGTATCGTATGATTCGCAAATATCCGTTTTGCAACAATGATTTATGCCATCAGTTTTATTTGTTTTATCTCTACTGTCAGAAAGGACCAGTTCTTGACGCCCCTTTTTTCCTTCTTCTTCTTCTTAATGCTCTGGATTTAAAATCTCCAAACTGACTCCACTATAGTTTTATTTTTCATTTATTATTTTTAGAAGATTAAGAAATTCTTTTACTGGGTTTTTGATTGTAGCCATTCTGTCTTGTCGAAGCAAGCTGGAAAAATGAATTACCACTTTAGCTTCCACCTAAAAT
Source organism: Ascarosepion bandense (assembly GCA_037127315.1). NCBI lineage: Eukaryota > Metazoa > Mollusca > Cephalopoda > Sepiida > Sepiidae > Ascarosepion > Ascarosepion bandense. The sequence goes on along the minus strand of JBBBDQ010002317.1, from coordinate 119,814 downwards.
ATTCAAGTTCTTTTTATCCTTTTGCTTACTTTTTATTTTTTTCTACTTCTGTTGATTTATCTTTTATTTATATATCTATTTGTCTATTGATTGGTCATTCTTCCTTGATATCGATATTTGTAGATCTATTTACCGAGCTATTTATCTACTTTACTGCTGATTTTTTATTTATTTTTTGTTAATTAACTGTTATTATTTATTCATCGCCTACTTTGTTGGCTTTGTGTTTCATTGTTTTAATATCATTTTGATTCTAAGCTTTTTAACTTTTTAAAGATTTCTTTTCGTTTATTCAACAAACATTTCTTGCAGACTTTCTTTTCGAAATTCTTTCCGTTTTTCTTTTCGTTTGCGAATAAACTTTATGTCTCTCTTGTCACCTTAGTTCATATCTCCTTTCCTTTCATTATGATAAATTCTGTTTCTTTTTCTTCTTCTTTTCGTGTTTTTCTCTTTCTTTTTCTAATCTTATTTCAACCTTTTCTCTTTATTTTCTCATGAGTTTTTAGCTCTGTTCTTTGAAACTGATTACTTGCCAAATTCACCATTTTATTGGCTTCATTTATTTCCCTCAGTTTCTTTACTTTTTTTTCATATATTTCTTTGCTATATATCTTAGATATGCGTGGAGGTTTCCAGCACCTTTTTTAAAAGTGAAGATTGAATGCAAAATTAAACGTCTTTTTTTTTTTTTTGCTTGAAAGATTTTATGCACAAGTATTATTTAATATTACTTTCTCTTTTCATTATTCGTCTTATGTGATGATGCATTTGAGTTTCTAAAAAGCATTATTTTCTTTATTAAATTCTAAAGCCGTTTTACTTTATTTTATTTTGTTTTTCTTAGGATTCAACGGTTTATTCATTTCTTTCTCTTTCGCTTCGCTTGTAATCCCGCTGGACATAACTGAATCCAGTCTTTGATTTTGCCTCATTTTATGATTACAATATATTTATTTTCGAAATATCCTGCTTTACAATTTGTATTTTCTATTGCTTTTCCCTCGTGTAAACAATTTTGATGTTTTAGCATGCTTTCCAAAGCAGTGACTCCACTCAACCTAATATATTTTTGTCTCTATTTGTTTACACACACACACACACACACACACACACACACACACATATATATATATATATATATATATATATAAACTAAGCTATTATCAATGTATATATCTGTCTTTCTGTCGCCTTTCTTTACATTCTCCATTTCTCTCAAGATAGACTGACAGATAGCTTGAGTAGACTATAGAAATAATAGTTGAGAAAAAAATAAATAAAATATTTTGAGTTATAGATAATTTCCGTTTTTGTTTACCCACTTTAATATTTAAAAAACGATGCAAATTATGTTTTACTCAATGATATATTAACAGTTATTTACAAGGACACGTTCCCTTCTATCAAACCGCAATTTGACACGTTTTGAATAAAGTTTCGAGGATTTTAATTTGAAAAAGTTTCCGACTCTCATTTGAATCGGGTTTTTATTAGGGAATAGTTTCCTCATCCAAACGTTTTACACGAACGAAAAATGTAAAAATCGGCTTGCACAATGCTAGGTGAATATATCGAGTGAAATAGAAAAGCCTTAATTAAATTCAATGTTTCTTGTGTTATTCTTAGAGTACAATGCCTTGCGTTGTCAAGAGAACGAGAAGAAAAAGAAGAAGAGGAAAGCGAAGAAAGAAAAAAGCCATAAAAATCCCGAATACCACTTCACTCTACGTAAAATCTCTATGAATATGATGAGTTTTTAAGCACATCTTAGACGTGTTACAAGGCCTAAATTATGCGGTTGCTATTGAGGGTTGAACTCACTACTCATTTGCAATGATTCTAACAAGGCAAGCTTGATAACCATTTTACTACCTCGAGGTGTCTAATGTTCTATATGAATATGTATTGCTTGACATAAAAGATTTATTAAAGCCGCGTGCTCTCTGTCATGTTATATGTGCTTTGGACAAGCTTCCGTGATTGCATTTTTTATATACCTGCATTTACATATGCAAAAGGAATGCATAGTTCTATATGATTATTTGTGTAGCTTTACTAAGCACCTTGCATCACTTTTTGTAACTCTGTATCTTTCTCTTGTAGCTGCTTCAAATGCATCTACCCGTCAACTAAGATTTTCAGAAATTCCATAAGACATACTTCATAGTCACCTCTGCCAATGCTTTTCTAAAGGCACTACTATTTACTTCCAGACAGCTGATTAATAAGGAATAAATTCGATTTGACTCAATCATCTTTCAACAGCCAGTAAGGTCTTTAATTCTGTCTGTATATTCTGAAGATTATCTAAAGCAATCCATTCCCACGCATTTACACGCAGAAACAACTTCAATGGCCACTTCCCGCCCGTTTTATTACTAAATAAGTCTTCATTGCAGATCTGTTTTGTGCGACGCATAGCATAAACTTGATGCGGTTTCTAAAAAGAATCTTTCTAGATAGTTGACGTGATGCCTTCTTTTAATTCTGAGTGCATAATTGATTGTTTACGGATTATAAATATTTTTAGAGATTATTAAAAGCCAGAAAATATTATTAGAATGTAAGAATATTATGAAGAAAATAATGATATACTGATACATGTCCAACAGATATAAATGACATTAATTTGAAAAATTCTTCTTCTTCTTCTTCTTCTTCTTCTTCTTCTTCTTCTTCTTCTTCTTCTTCTTCTTCTTCTTTATGTCTCCAGTCAGGACGTAGGCGATCATGGATTCCACTTGACTCTGTCTCTGGTCGCTCTCTTCTTCCTCTTTGTATTTCTCCCAAACCCCGCTCTACAATCTATTTGCTTAAGTATATCAAGTAGATCACGTGCAACTTTTCGCTGTCTCTCTTTCCGTCTATCCGCCCTGTGAGTATTAAATTTTCCAGGACATCCTTCTTCATTACATGTCCCAGAAACGTCATCTGTCTCTTCCTTATATTAAGTATGAGTTTTATCATCGTTTTTATTCTCTCCAGTACCTCGTCTTTAGTCACATACTCAGTCCTTGGTATCTTCAGCATTCTTCTGTAAAGCCACATTTCTGCTGCCTCAAGCATCACTTTTATTCTTGAGGAGATCGTCCAACATTCACTACCATACAGAATCTAGCACTCTCTTCTTTGTTTCCCACGGAATTTTCCTGTCTTTCAGTAATCTGGTTAGTTTTTGAAATGCGTCCTTGGCAATGGCAATGAGTCTTTGGATCTCGACATAGAAATTTTCATCCTCTTTCAGTACGCTTCCCAGGTATTTAAATTTCTTTACTTGTTTTATTTTCGTTCCTCCGACTTGTAGTTGGCATTTTGGAGTCTTATTTTTGCTGATGACCATGCATTCAGTTTTCTTGAAGTTTATGCTTAGTCTTTTTTCTCGCTTTCTGTTGCTACGTTCTGTAGGATGTCCTGTATTCTTCTTTTCCGTGTCTGTTATCAACACTGTGTCAACCGCATATTTGACGACCATCTCGGGGCTGGCGCGAAATGAGTCACACGCTTTGGCGACCATGTCTTTGTCCATAGCGGCGAACGTCTCCTTGATGGCAGCTTTCAGAGAGTCAACCGTGTTCTGGGAGTGCTTGTTGGTCTTGGCCTCGATCAGGCCCCAGAAAAAATAGTCGGCGATATTGATGAGGAACATTACTATGGGTCGTTTTCACTTTGTGTGCGGAGTCCTGCTGGAAGATGTAGGGTCATCCAGCGGCGATCTTGTCCATCCAAGACTACACCACGCTCCTCAGCACCTCCTGGTAAATCTCAGCGGTGACTCTCATGCCATTTTGAAAGAACGGGGGCATGACGTCCTCTTTGCTGGAGATGACGCCACGTACCATGACTGAGAAGGGAAGCTTTGTATACTTCCAGACGAGAACCTCATCGATGTCTTTGCAGATCAACCTGTCGTTCTGCCTGTTGCTCGTCTGTCCTGGATGAAATTCTTTTCATCAGAGAAGAACTTCAGTATTCTTTCAAAAGGGTAGATGACACCACCAGTTACTACCGCGTCAATAGTAAATCTGATAAGGCTGACAAAGTAAGCCTGGCTCCTGCTCTTGAAATGGAGATCCAATCAGTGGTTACCTGGAGCAAGTAATGGCTCGTAAAATTTTATTACTCCAAAACAAAACTGCTCTCTTGTAACCACCATGGAGCAAATTTCCTGCTAGCCATTAACATGGCTGATGCAATTCTTCTTGAGAGCAACACACTGCACTTTCTTAGCTGCACTTTTTCAACCGATCGGAAGTTGAATAAATATACTGGATCTATAGCTGCATTTACTGCTAAGAAGGTTAGATGTCTGTGTCGACAAGCAAATTTTTCTTATAACAATGCATCTCGCATATTTATAAATATTTTTTGCATTATCCGTTCATTGAATACTGTTGCCATATCAGGTCGGGTGCTCCTGCTATGCATCTCTATGTTCTCGAAAAATCCAAAGAAGAATCTGCAATGCGATCGGTCCTGACTGGGCATCTCAACTTCAGTCGCATTCTCACTGACATAATATGTGTTTTCTAAAAGTATTTTTTATGACAACTGCTCTGATGAGGTTTTTTTGTCTGGTACCCTGTCTAGGATGTGCGTTGTGGTACAGTGGATATCGGCTCGGAACGAGAAACCGGGGAGCCGAGTTCGAATTCCAGTTGAATCCATTGTATTCACTTACGCGCAAATATCCTTGGGAAAGGTATTAATCCGTCTCTTCCTTCCAGTTATGGGTTAAATAGCAGGACAGATTGGAATCTATAGTCTTGGTCGGCAACCAGTCTACCGCAGAAAGCAATGGCAACCTACTGCGGGATAATGTTCTGCCCAGTCAGTCATGTCTCTTTCGAGACATGATCGCCCAAGCGTGTATCACGTATGGCACTTAACTAACTTACTGACCCTATCTAAGCAAATTTTAGCGTGGTACTCAATTGGCATCTAGATCCCACAGTTTCACAGTTAAAAACGGTTAAATGCAACTGCCACTTCAACTCCAATAGATTTTTTTCTCGCACTTTGTGCCTGTGTAACTTCCTTCCGTTTACTTGCTTCACTGTTAGTAACAATTAGCAAAAATTTCAATGAAACATCAATTGCCATTTTATTATCTTATTGAATCCCATTCATCTTTTATCGTTTTTTTTTTTTTTCAATAGCCGCTGTACCCAGTCTTTTCTCTCATTGTAGTCCCATTGCGCACTAATTGCGTTCGCGCCTTGCTAGGGGTGGAATTATTAAATTAAAAAAGTAACATAAAATATATCTATTAACCATACACATAAAAACCTGTTTCGTTGTATCACAGTTCATCAGTGTGGATCGAAATTCAACCGACGTACTGTCCGTCAAATTGCATACTCAATAAGCTATCGACGCATGGCGGAAGGAGGAGGAAATTTAAAATTGTTATATATATATGTAGTGTATACACATACCAGGCTTCAAAAGTGCTACACAAAGATCCGAAGGCGAATTTGAATGGTGAAGGACGCATTTCAAAAACTGAGCAGAGTATTAAGTGACAGGAAATTAAAAAAAAAAGAATCAAAGTGAATATTGCATTGCTATATGATGACAGTTCTTCCAATATGGCAGTGAATGCTAGACAATCTCATCAAAGATGAAAGAAAAACTTGAATCATCTTAAACGTGGTTCTACAGAAAGCTGCTGCAGATATCATGGATCGAGCACAGGAGCAATGATGGAATTTTGGAAAGGAGGGAAACGAAAAGGAATTTATTATTGAGTATCCATCTTACACATATATAAATCTACCATCAGCCCGTGTATTGAATACTGATGGCACATCTGATCGGGTGCCCTTGCGATTCGCCTCGTGGTTCTTGACAAAACCCAACGGAGAATGCTTGATCGATACCGATTTGGCAGCTCGAGCTACTAGATTAGCAACGAGGCCCTACCCTTTTACAGTGAAACCGATAAAATGTAACCGCATTTCTACTCTAACAGCTTCTTTTCCCGCCTATGGAATTCCCTAATTGTTTCCCAAACAGCTACAATCTTCAATAATTTAAATTTTAAGTCAATAGTCATCTCTCTCTCTCTCTCTCTCTCTCTCTCTCTCTCTCTCTTTCTCTCTCTCTCTCTTTCTCTCTCTCTCTCTCTCTCTCCTTAACTCGCACAACAGACCTCAAGTGGAATGACTATATCGAATCCATAGCTAAATCCGTTGCTAAGAAGTCGCTTCTTTGTGCAGGGCAAGGAAGTTTTTTTTCCGCCTGAAGCCATCCTGCACATGTATAAATCTACCATCCGACCGTGCATTGAATACTTACATCATATCTGGTCGCATGCCCCTGCTATCCACCTAAAGGTCCTTGACAAAATCCATCGGAGAATCAGTCATGGGATAGATCCCGACTTAGCAGCTCGAATATATTCACTTTCTCACCGGCGTAATCTGGCTTTCCTGTGTCTCTTCTACAAATATTTTCACCACTTCTACTCCGATGAACTTAGATCTCTGGTGACTCCTATGTATGAATTTATTCGAGTCACAAGATTAGCAACTGGGTCCCACCCTTGTAATGTGAAAGCATCGTAAACAAACATATCTGCTCTGAAATGTATCGTAATGTCAACAAATGCAAACATGTTACGGAAATCAACGAATTTTGACGAAACTTGGTTATAAGCAACCGACATTTTGAAATGAATTGTTTGAACATTATTAGATATGTTTGTTTACGATGGATAAAAAATTGTGTTATATAGGCTTCATAAAAACCTCGTTTAGACTGGAGGCTATTCGTGGTCGAGAGGTCTAAGATGTTACCAGATCAAATGGTAGCTTCCCCTATATAGACAGGGGTCGCAAGGTTTGAATCCTGCCGAATGGCACACATTTTCGTAATAAGAATTTATCGTAAATAATCAGGCCTGTAGAAATAAATATATAATATTGTTTCATTATGAACAAAATATCTACTTAAATACGAGTATCGATAAAAAATAATGTTTAAACAATTCATTTCAAATTGTCGGTTGCTTATAACCAAGTTTCGTTAAAATTCGTTGATTTCCGTAATATATATATGTATATGTATACATATGTATATATATATATATATATATATATATATATATATATGCATATATATCTATATATATGTATATGTATATATATGTGTATATATATGTACGTATATATATGTATGTATATATATAAGTATGTATATATATGTATATATATATATGTGTATGTATATATACGTATATATATGTAAATATATATATGTATATATATGTATATATATATGTATATTTATATGTATATATATGTATATATATATACATATATGTATATATATGTATATATATATGTGTATATATGCCACATAATTGCGTAAAACGAGTATGAACCTTTTATTGAAAGATTTATGTTATTCGTTCCATGTTGTCATCAGCAACTTATGTGAATCTTGCACATTATGAAATCATTTTTTCCATTTTCGTATGTGTCGTGTAACAAAAGATAAGCCGCTGTAGTTAGTTTTCAGCTGAAAAAAGCTCATGCAAAATTATAGAGCTAATGAAAGATCAGTCATGAGCACAATGTGAGCCCCAAGCCACCTGCGACTCAATTGGCTTTCTGAATTGCACGCATAATTTCACTAGAAAATCTTTCTATTTAGCTTTTTGTTTCATTTCGTTCTCACTTGTTCACTCACACATTCCCTTGTGTAACCACATACATAAACAATAATTAACCACAATATTTCATGAATGTTGTAAATTTTGTTGAAGATAAAGCTGCCAGAATGTAAAACCATTGGTGATTTTTATTAAAAATATAGATACGTGGAAACATAATTTTGATTCAGAACTAGGAAACATCAATTATAATATTTTTTCTCTAGAAATAAAAATACTTCTTTTACGAATATTTTTTATATTCAAATGGATAAATTGGAAATAAATAACACGCTGCAGTGTGTGTTAATCACTCTGTCATCAGTGATAAAATTATATAATGTGTTCAGTTTTGTATTACTATTATCGAAGTAATCTTTTCTCTAAAGAAAGAAAATCGATTTTTCCATTTTTATGGCAATAGCTTATGCGATTGGTTTTTTGTTGGAAAAATGGCAGTGCATTTTTAATGAAAAACAACTTTTTTTTTAGCAGTGACGTCCACCGTTCGATAAATGCTGCCTATGTCTCTATTAAATGATAAAATTATGATAATATGCACATTTTTAAGTAGGAATTATTTCATCATATTAGCATGATTGTAAGTCGTTTTGGTAGATCTTTATTGTTTAACAGTATCTTGATTTTTTGCACTTAAATAAGATTAAAATTTCTGCTGAAACCACGATTAAATTTTCTGCTGAAACCACGATTAAAATTTTTGCTGAAACCAGGATGAAGATTGTGAAATAGTAGTGGGTCAGATGGCTGGGGAAAGCTATGAAAGAAAGATCGTAAGAATCTTGTTAGACAATCCAAAATTAACAGCCAGACAAGTAAAAATGAAGTTTTACTTGATACAGTACGCGGTGTATTATGAAAACCAACTAGAATGAATTTATAGCCGCCAAAAAGAAAACATCATTAACGAGAAAAATATCTTAATAGAAGATTAAAGGCTTCAAAAGAACATCTAACAGAATGCTGGAAAGTGGCCAAAAGTTATTTTTAATGATAAATGGAACATAGCGTTACATTCTGATATAAAAGAATATGTAAAACCCGTGGGAGAAAGAAACTGTGTAAGAAACACTATGAAGATGGCAGATCTTAATGATGGGGGTTGCATCAAAAGCGATGATAAAATAGAGTTGCTAAAAGTTGATGAAAATCTAAAACAACCAAAACAATATAATTTTACTACAATCCAATCTTGGGTGAGCATTGTGATATAGGCTCGGAACGAGAAATCGAGCAGCCGAGTTCGAATACCAGTTGAATTCATTGCATTCACTTACGGGCAGATATCCTTGGGAAAGGTATTAAACCCTCTCTTGCCTTCAGTTATGGATTAAATAACAGGACAGATTGGGTTCTATAGCCTTGGCTTACAACCAGTTTATCGCAGAAAGTAATAGCACCCTACTGCGGATTAATCTTCTGTCCAGTCAGTCATGTCTCTTTCGAGTCATGATCGCCCAAGCGTATATCCCGTATGATACCTAACTGTCTGACAATCCAATCTTCTGCAAATCTATGAACATGAATTTATTTTCAGAATAACGGTGTTGCTTGCTACACATCATGTGCAAGTAAAATATTTATTGTAGAGGAAGACGTTCAACTATGGTAAGACTTGCCAGCACTAAATCTTGATCTCACTATAGTTTTAACATTGAATGGAAAATGAAGAAATATATGCTCCAAGGAAAGCTACGCATTCTCCAATAGTTTGGGGATTACTCTCAAGAAGAATGAGAAAGAATTCCATGTGTGGACTTCGTCCCAATTAATACCAAATCTAATTAAGGCAATTATTCGATCCAAAATCAGCAAAATTTACCACAATGCAATTTTGGTTATAAGAAAGCGCATGTTCTACAAGAAGAGTTTCTTTTTAACTTAAGAAAGGAGTTGAGATATTAATATGTGGTAAACTGTGTGCAGTTTTTCAAAGATAATAAAATTCATTAGGAAAAGCATATTTCTAATGCCTAAAGATTTTGAGTTTAAGTTGAAAAAGAATAAATAATTAACCGATGTGGCCCAAAACCTCAGTATATATTTATATGTTTTTATGTTTTGTGTGCATGTGAATGTGTCCGTGCGTGTATATATTATTATGATTATTTTCATATATATATATATATATATACTCATTTTTGGACTCAGCCGCATGTAGTACAGTAGTAAACAGGTGAATACATCCGAGTCATTTATAACACAGCATGTTATTAGTAGCAGGAATTGTGTGGTTGGACTGATACTTTTACTATTCTAGCAAAGTCCCATTCACTTTTTCATTTAAAGGTGCTGGAGAGTCCATATATATAAGATCCCGAAGGCCTTCTCTCTGTAAACTGAAATAATGCCTTTTGGGTCTGAGTGTGATTGGGCTATAGTTTTCCATAATTCCTTTTTCTTCCCGTCAATTCTTATTTCATCTTTTCGTCCACGCTAAGAAAATCTTAGAAATAAAAACTTAATAAGCTCTGGGCGAAACCAGTTGTTTTATTAGTTTTTTGTATGCCATCAAAATTCCAATTATTCCTAGCTAATATTAAATTTTGCCCAGTAAAGAATTTGTATATATATATATATATATATATATATATATATATATATATACTAGCAGTATAGACGTTGCTCGGGTGTAATGAAAGCTTTAAAAATAATCCATGGTCCTGGAGCTCAACTCTTTGGACGTTGGCACGAAAGTCTAAAAAGCAATAGTTGTTTCCAGTGAAAGCAAAACCTAGACTGAAAGAAAAATGAATGGATGTAAGTCAAATTTTGATTTCCTGGTATCGATATCAAATAAGTTTTTGTCGCCGTAAACTGAATTTTGAAGGCTACATACGTCCTCTGAGTAAATGGTATTATGGCTGAGATTAAGAACTACAATTATACCTACTTAGAGGCAAACCCGAAGCAAAAATTAAAATAAAAGGGCTGAAAAAAATACATACTGGCAGATTAACAGGCACACACACAAACATCTTGTATTTTATATTTATAAATTATCGATTTTCTGCACCGTTGTAAGAACTGCAACCTTGAAACTTCTGAATATCATTTCTTATGTCTTTGTCTATGAGTGTATCAAATTTGATTAAAATTAGACCACTCCTTCAATTACCCGGTTTTTTCAATTATCGATTTTCGTTATTTATCGGGGGTACCTCAACACAAAACCTAGTTAAGAACACTTGCAGACGCTTATAGTACAACTGTGTAAATTTTCAAGAAAATCTGTTCAGCCGTTTCGGCGTCTATAGGTAACGGAGACACACACACAGACACACACACACAAATTTCCATTTATAAATAAGTTTATATATATATATATATATATATATATATATATATATATATATATATATATATATCTGTAAATTCAAGTAAAATTTAGAGGGAGATTAGTTATTTTTAACATGTCAGATTAAATAAATTTCAAACATTGTGTCTGCTTGCTTTTAATAAAATCCCTTCATACTCACGGATAATCTTTCGCGTATTATAACTGAAAAATGTCAGCAATGAGCCGTAACGTTGACAGATGTTATCGTCATTCATTTTTCATTGTTCTTAAGCACTTTCAATCTTCTTTCGAGATCATCTTCAGGAGTGTGAGTTGTGGTAAAAAAAGATAACCGCAAAACCGTGTTGTTAAAAATTACTGTAATTTTTTTTTTCTTGCTTCAAACATAACTATTGACAAATTATTTAGGTTTCATTAGAACGTGAAAATTATTCAAAATTGATTTTTTTATTGTGGTAATATCATGGTAATGCACATATTAAAGCATGAAAAATCTGGTTTTTTTTTACAAACATTTTACAACATTAATATAGTAGAATCATAGCTGATTCTATAAATTGAAGGCTTAAGTTTTTTTTATGACTATTACCTCGAGAATTTGTACTGTTGTTGTTGTCTTGGTGTAGGATAGTTCTTATCGGTCATTATATTTTATATTGTGAATGTAGGCAGGAATGTTATAAATGTCTAGAAATTGACAAATAGTCAGACAAGTGTAATGTAAGATGTCCTGTTAATGTAGTTTTTGTAAATCCAACATATATATTTGTTTTTGTTTTTTTTGTCTGAGATACATTCTCTCGAAGGACATTTGAATTGATATACAGTGTCAGTTTTAATGAAAGATATGAGTTATGGGGGAGTAGTTATTATTTTAATTAGTAGTATTGTATTTTAATAATATAATATTAATTTTAATTTTTATATTAGGATCAACGAGATATATATTAGTACAAATGAGGCTTTTTATGATTTTTTTCATCCTGCTTGATGTTATCGTGCATCTGGTTGCTATAGAAGAGTTTGATATGTTTAGGGACTTCTGTGGAAGTACCATATTTTGTTTGATGTGTGTTGAGGTTTTTGAAATATCGTCATATTTCTTCATCTACATTGTGGTTTGAGAAATTATTATTAATGAGAGTCTGCTTAATATTTTTTATTTCATAGTAAAATATGTTTTTTATGAAGGAGTTGATTTCTGCTCGGTTCATTAAATTATATATAAGTGCTATTTTGTCGTAGTTAAGGCATTCACTCTCAAAGCTGAGTGTGCAAGTTGCTGGTTGTTTTTTTTATATGGAAGGTAGTAAATATGTTATTGTTTGTGTTTATTGAAAGAGATTTTTTGAACTTGAGGACAGATTTCTTTTGAAAATATTTTTTGCGTTCTGTTATTTCTTCTATATTTTTAACTAAGTTAAGATATCATCAACATATCGTACGCAGATGGAGGGGTTTTGCTGGTGCTAAATGTATTTTTCTAGGTTAGCCATGTAGAAGTTACTGAAGGTTGGACTTAGAACTGAGTCCATTGAAACACCGTCCCGTTGCAAATATATATTATATCCGCGATCATAGAATGGGACATCAGTGCTACAGGTTAAAATTAGAATATTTTAGTGTTTTAGGTTTATTTTCCGTTGGGCAGAGAATTATTATTATATATATTTTTATAATAATGTCAATGGTTTCTCTAACAGGAAAATTAGTGAACAAATTTTCAACATCAAGTGATGCTATTGTTTCATTATTACATTTTTCTGTTTTTAATATTTGCATAAGTTCAAAAGATAATTTAATGCTGTGTTTGTTAGGTATGTATCTTGTAATTAACTGGTTAAGCGTTTTAGTTAATATACAAGTGGGTTATTGTGATAAAATGGGGCGTGGGCGAAAGTTAGGCTTGTGTGTTTTGATAGAAACATACATGTATTTATGGTCCCTGCTTATTTTGGTATGTTTGATATTGTCTTGCTCTACATTGTTAGCTATGATTAATTTATTAATCTTTGATTTTAGCTAAATGACAGGGTTAATGGTAAATTATTTAAATTTGCGTGATCATCAAGTAACAGTTCTATTTTTGAGTTGCAGTCAGACTTGTTTAAAACAAGAATGATGTCAGATTTATCAGCTTTCTTTACTAGTATTTTTGGGTGGTTGTGAAATTCGTTTTCGCATTATAATTGAAAGATAATAGTGTTGATTCTGTGTCTACATATACGTGAAGCCAAAAAATGTACAGCAATTTTTAGCAACGCATTTTTGTGGTTATTTTTGTTACCACAAACCACACCCCTGAAAATGATCTCCAAAGAAGATTGAAAGTACTTGGAAACATTGAGAAATGAATGATAATATCATATGTCAACGCTACAGCTCAATTCTGACATATTTCAATTATAATGCGCGAAAGATTATCCGTGATTATGAACAGATTTTATACAAAATAATCACGTTTGCAATTTTTTTAATCTGACATGTTAAAAAGAAAATTTACTGCTTAAATACACACACACACACACACACTCATATATATATATATATATATATATATATATATATATATATATATATAAATATCTCCTTAAAAGCGATCGAAAAGGGAGATTTTATTTTGATTTTTATTAATATATATATATATATATATAAGTATTTAAATAGATTATATAACCTGCATTGTTCAAATCTAGTCGGCCGTAATATATATATATATATATATATATATATATGGAGAGAGAGAGAGAGAGAGAGAGATAGAGAGAGAGAGATTGGTGGGCGGTAGAAAAAGTGATTCGATCCATGCCTGTTTTTTTTTTTTTGTTTGGTGGGTAGTATTTTAGTAGATTGGTTTATACAGTTGTCAGTCGAATTATATATATATATATATATATATATATATATATATATATATATATATATATATATTTACCTAGCTACATTAAGATAGATAGATAGATAGATAGATAGATAGATAGATAGATAGTGTTTGTTATTTCTCCTTTACATTTTATCTAAAGGTCAACAATATTGGGCGGAGACTTTCGGGGTTTTGCGGCAAGGAATGCGTGCAAATGTGTCCCTGTCTCTGCTAAATCTAATTTTACTTTTGCCTTGGTTTTTATACTAGAATAGGAAGCGGAAAGGTCAAAGCTAACAAGAGATGAAAGTTGCATAGTATACAATTACTTTACCACTTTGAAACAGAAGCATTGACTTCTATTACCTGTTAAATTTTCGCTAACTTTCAATCTTTGTGTGTAGGACATGTATGAAGAAAGAGTTATATAAATGGATGCAAATACAAATGAATAAATTGATACAACTATTTTTTCAGAAATATATAGTTGGAATGATTGACCAACGTTTATTCTTAAAGAACACTTTCATAAACTTATACATATGCAGCAATGTCAAAAACATTAGGAAGCCAAAAATGCTAGCAATGGGATACTGAAAGAAAAGAGTTTTAAGACAATAAGTCTTTGCAATGAAGTGTTCTACATCAATAATAGAGCCTTCATAGAATTAATATAAGTACAAGTTTGTCATTTTGCTGATTGGAGTTACTTTCAGCATTTCGACTCCAGCGTACGTGGAGTTGCCCGTCTACTCTTCAAAGTGTATCAACGATGATAATATACATGCTAAAAAGTCTACCCATGGCCCAGAGATAGAATCACCGACTGACGCCACTTCGGTCTGGTTTCAATCCTGGGTTAAAAGCAATCGGAATCTAAACGTACTGATGAGTTGTGATACAGCGAATCAGATCTGTCTGCGGATGACAATATATATATATATATATATATATATATATATATATATATATATGTGTGTGTGTGTGTGTGTGTGTGTGTGTGTTGGGCGTGTATAATGATAATATACACGCTAAAAAGTCTGCCTCCTTCTACTGAGCGCCCGTAGCTCAGAGGTAGACTCGCCGACTGACGCTAATTCGGTTGGGTTTCAATCCTGGTTAAAAAGCAATCGGCTGTCTAACTGATGAGCTGTGATACAGCAAAAACAGTTCTGTCTGCGGATGACTATATATATATATATATATATATATATATATATATATATATATATTAGCATAGGGGTAGACACTCCGACTGACACCAAATCGGTCGAGTTTTGATCTCGGCTGGGAGCAAGTGGATGTCTAATCACACGGAACCAGGCTTGTATAGGGATGACTATATATATATTATCCACTGTTTTTCGCACCACTCTGAGTTTCATGCATTTAAGCAATCCTCGAGTGTATATCATATGATACTATTATTTTTTCGATTTGAATTATTCATTAGCGTTCGTTTCTTAAAGTTCGTTATGGGTAGAAAATCTTTTCTTTATAATATTTTATATATTCATATTTATTAAATGTATAATCAAGTTAGGTTAATATCAAGACCTAAAAATAGAAGAAGATACTAAAAACGTAGTGGTGAAAAAAAAAATTAGACGACATATCGATATAAATATTTTGCTGTCATTTTTGACAGCCCGGGCCCATTCGTAAGAGATATTGACGATATTAACATTCGCAGGACATACTGAAGTCAGCAGGAGGAAAGAGGAGACTGGCGTAGTTGGTTTAAACCGTATATGAATAGCAGAGTGGGAACAAAGTCGGTCAACAAAATGCCAAAAGTTGCTTAGAAATACAAAGGAAAAGAAGTAGTGGAGAGCCATGATTGTTCATGTACTGACGAGTTAAGACATATAAAAGAATAAAAAGCCAGTTACATTTGTTATTTTTAAGTTTTATGCGAATACGTATTATTATATATATTATTATATCCACAAACTTGCCTTTTTCGGATAGAATTTTTTCAAATGTTTATTTTTACTAATATTTCTTATTGCCTCTTAATTCTAGAAAATATTGTAAATTTTATATAATTGCTTCTTTTATTAGCCTTCGAGACATTAAGTCATGATCGTGAGGTATAATATAAATTGCACACATATGTGTGGTCAGTGCAAGGTAGCCTGAAGGAACACACCCTTTAGGTTAATTTTAATTCCAATTTTTCTTTTACCTAGACTGGGTGCCACTTCAAGAAAAGATATCACAGAGGGCCCTTCTATTTGATCCATAGTGTGAGGTCAGATAGATAAAATATAAATATTCAACAAATGTATTTAAACATATTGGCTCTGTTAGAATTCGAACCCTGTTCGCCAAATATCTCTTTCCCGATCACTAACCGTTACATCTTCATCCACTTCTAGATCTTCAGAATGGCTAAAACTATCATCGTCCCACCGAAACAGCAGGCATTTTCCAGACACATCTTGAAAATTCAGTTGACTTTTCGCCATGCCCTGAACTAGTAAAAAAGAAACAACATACGAAATATTTTTAGTCCAGTTTGCTAAAAAAAAACAAATAAAAATTAATAGTAAGAAAATTGTTAATAGGTAATATATTTTGCATTGTACGAAAATAAGCAACGGTGCAAAAGAAATGAAATAATATTTAAGGTATAATATAAATATGGATAATTTTCTGTTACCAAGAACTCTAGTCATAAGACTCCATAACTGTAGTCCATACTGCATAAGACGAAGGTTCTATTTTCGAGAAAGATAGCATCTCAACTGAGGCACTTTAAATTTTGTTTCAAAATGAAAGCAGCTCAGGAAACACTAGGGTCTTTAATATTTGAGGATCTTCCATATCTGACACATGGACTACCCTGCATAATTGTTTTATTTAAGGGCTTTCTCAATTCTGAATGCACTGGCAATCCGGGGGACATCCAGATAAAATTGCTCCAGCACACTTTAAAAAATGGAAGACATTGTCAAAAGTTATTACAAAATGATTACTTCATGTGAATTGGAAAAAACAAACACGCAAGCAAAAAATGTGTGTGTTCAAAACTGTTCACATCTTTTACAGGCAAAACTTATCAATATTGAAATCACGTTATCTAATATTACTCAGGTGCTGTGTACGCGGTTGCCTCTTTCCAAATACGTTTGATCCTTACAGCATTTTGTCTAAGTTCGTAAAGGCTCCTGGACGATTTCTTTGATGTTAGGATTAGATTTCCGTTCGGAACGTTTTCGAAATACAGCTAGGATAAACATCTCCCACTGGAGGCAAAAAATATAAAGATAAATGAGAACTTAGCGTATTCCTCTCTATTCGGCTACTTATCATTTTAGTAGTATGATAAATTTGACCTCAGTGAACTGAGCACTGATCTCAGAGATACAGAACAAATTCCAGTAATTCTACAATTTATTATATTTCTTTGATAAAATAAATTCTATCAGTTATCTGTTCGGATTGGAATATCAGTGAAAAGTGTATTTAGGTAAAGCAATATAAAATCTTTATGAGCCACCTAACTTCAAAATGTATTTTCCTGTGCCAACTCTGATATAAACCACTAAAATGGACTGGTAGGTAAATAGGTTTGAATAGATAGATAGATAGATAGATAGATAGATAGATAGATAGATAGATAGATAGATAGATAGATAGATAATGAACAATGCTAGATAGATAGATAAGGAACAATGCTAGCGAGATAGATAATGAACAAAGCTAGCTAGCTTCATAATGAACAAAGCTAGCTAGCTAGATAATGAACTAAGCTAGCTAGCTAGCTAGCTAGATAGATAGATAGATAGATAGATAGATAGATAGATAGATAGATAGATAATGAACAAAGCTAGATAGAGAGATAGATAATGAACGAAGATAGATTGATAGATAGATAGATAGATAGATAGATAGATAGATAGATAGATAGATAATGAACAAAGCTAGATAGAGAGATAGATAATGAACAAAGATAGATAGATAGATAGATAGATAGATAGATAGATAGATAGATAGATAGATAATGAACAAAGCTAGATAGAGAGATAGATAATGAACAAAGATAGATAGATAGATAGATAGATAGATAGATAGATAGATAGATAGATAGATAGATTATTGAACAAATCTAGCTAGATAGATAATGAACAAAGATAGATAGATAGATAGATAGATAGATAGATTATGAACAAAGATAGATAGACAATGAACAAAGATAGATAGATAGATAGATAGATAGATAGATAGATAGATAGATAGATTATGAACAAAGATAGATAGACAATGAACAAAGATAGATAGATAGATAGATAGATAGATAGATAGATAGATAGATAGATAGATAGATAGAACAAAGATAGATAGATTATGAACAAATATAGATAATGAACAAGATAGATAATGAACAGATAGATAGATAGATAGATAGATAGATAGATAGATAGATAGATAGATAGATAGAACAAAGATAGATATATAGGTAAATGATTAGGAGACAGGGTCCAGTATCTACATAAAAATGCCTCTTCCCCATTTTCAGCAATCGTTTCCAAAAATTAGTTTAATTCGGATATAAAAGTTAATTCAATTTTCATATCATTAGAAAGAACATAATCATGGAAATAACTTGTATATAATGCGATTTCCAGCCAATATAGACAGAGTTATGTGAGCTTACATTTGTTTTCTTTCAGCCCAGAATTAACTAAAATCAATAAACATAATATCTGAATATTTCCTACATCTGTATTCTAAAAACAGACACAAATTTAACCAATTACTGAAATACAATTAAATGTTCTATATTTATTGCATCGAGAATTGTATCTGAAGACACGTAGAAAGCAATTATCGAAAATCTAAGAAATTGCTTATCCCCTTGCATAATTTAATCTTGATCATTCAGTAAAGAATAAAATTATCGATTCCACAATTCTCCTTTACATTTCAAAGTCAATGATTGTCATTTAAAACTAACCCGATTACAATATTCATTCTTACAATAACATATTGGCATAATTCATGCAAACGAGAGTGCCATCATCTGTTCCCCAAAAGCGTAAGCATTTCAATTGAAATTTATGAATATTCACTTAACGCAAATAGTGTGAGGTGTGGGTAGTTCAATCGTTAGCAACTCAAAAGGGGAAATCATCCAGCCAAGATTTTTGTGTCCCAATGAATATATACCTTGGTTGAATCAAGTGACTTTACTAAAGAGTTGTAAATTCAATAGCTGATTACAGCAGAGGTGACAAAAAATCTCAGAGAGTTTAGTCAAAGGGGGATAACTGATGTTGAGACGGCTGGAAGAAGCACTGATCATTGAACTAGAACAATCTTCCACCGTCAACGAAATAAACGGTTTACTTTGAAATTCCAATCACTGGAAGAAGACCGGAGTGTACAAATGTTTAAACGTTGTGAATATGGCAACAGAGATGGGGACATCAGGCCGAACAATGTAAGTGTTGAAAATAAGAGAAGGACAACTCTTAATTCCATGCATGCTGGTGGTTATTGGCAGACATTTTGTCATATTGTGCACGAGTTCTCTGTATTCAGCCCTTCCAGAATGTGTGGTTGATGTGCCTAGTGGATATAGACTTTGGGTAGATCCCGTGACTTGACCCTAATGGTTGTGAGTGCAAAATCAGGTTACAGCAGTGGTGGACAAATAACTCGCAGGATTAGGGGGAGATAACTCATGACTACTAGCAAATAAGACTCTGAGCAAAGGTATGGAGTTCATATACACCAGTGATTTTAATAAAGGGTGCGGTCCAAAATTCCTAGCAGCTGAAGAAGGCCGAAACGTCGTACAAATAGCAACAAAGACGAGGACAATAGCCCGAATAATGTAAATACTGTAACTATAACACTCATCTCATAAGCACAGACAAATATTCAGTACAAAGTAAAATAAAATGTATCCGTGATAAGTCATTGGCTAAATAAAATATTCCGATTACTTTTATATAATTTATGTACGAAAACGAAAAAAAAAAAAAAGATAGCATGAAAAATAAATAACTTAACCATTTTGTTTGTCATTTTTAATGAAACTTGCATAACAGATGAATTACTACTTAAATACAATATATATTGATTTCACGACAAATAACCTTCAGATGTAAATGCACATACCAAAGTAAGTTTCTTTCTATTTTATAATCATGTTTATATAACAGATAATATATTTAGTGAGTTTCTAAAAATATTTGTTATTACGCTGACTGATCATTTTTTTTTATATTCCATAATGTCCATTTAAGAAAGCACGTTCTTGAGTTCATGATGAGAAATAATTACAAATTGTTCAGAATCGGCGCTGGGTTATCGGCAATCGATTTATTTTGGAATTGGTTCAATTACTGCTTCTTAGTCCAAATAAAACATGAGATATAATAAATTTCACTCAATGACTACCACTTAATAAATTCCAACGCTTTATATATATATATCAATGTATTTTCAAAGAATCATTATTTTATATATAATTGTACACTGATCTACATATTATACACACAGAGAGAAGCCGACGCGCGTACACACACACACACACACACACACACACACACACACACACACACACACACATATTACAATCCAGTATGAAATTAACCTTACAAATTAATAAGGATACAGGAGAAGAAAGCTGTCCAAATTGACTAAAGACGCAAACATCAGCAGGCAAGGTTTTGGTCTTCGGATTTTGGGATTTTGTTCATCGATTACCTTGAGAAAAGCAGAACCATCAATAGCGAATATTATATAGCATTATTCGGGAGTTTGAAGGAAGAAATAACCAAAAACACGGTAACAAATGAAGAAGAAAAACATACCGTGTCACAAGTCGATCGCAGCGATAGTAAAACTACATAAATTGGATTACGAATTGCTTCCGCATCACTCTATTTTTCAGATTTGGCCCCAAACGCATGTGTCGTGAAGATTGTTGTGCAGTAAGGTTACCAATTCTTACTGCGATAGTCTGGTTAACAACCAACTCTATAGAACCCAGTCTGTCCAGCTATTTACCCATAGATGGGGGTGGAGATGAGATTAATTCGTACATTTCCCAATGGTATGAAATCAGCATGTCAGTGAATGTAATTAATTCAACTGGAATTTGAACTCGGCTATCCGATTCCTTAATCCGGGTAATCTTAACTGTGTCTCCCAACATCCCTTAATGTGTAAAACTTTCAGTAACCACGTAGTATACATTTTAGGGTTTTTCTCTTAAAATTACCTTCCGGCTGTTTGCAGATTTTTTTTTAATTGTATCACTCCAAGCAAGGCGGGAACGCCACTGATGTGTAGGGGACTACATAAGAGTAAAAGGGTTAGAGGAGAATGAGGAGAAGTACGAACCAGTTAGAAAGGAGCAAGAGAAGGATGGGAATTCAGCTGTGATGATAGTTGCGAAGGTGAGAGAAAGGAAAGGGATCTACAGGACAGTATGGAAAGAAGTAGGGTCAAGTAGTTAAGAGTTGAGAATTGACCTTACATTTAAATTCCTGGAGGTTGTAGCTGTCAGGATCACAAAAAGAATGCTCCAGAGAAAGAGATTTGAATCCAATGAAGACATGATATCGGAAACTGAGGCATATTTTATGGCCAAAAAAAAAAACCATCGAATTGTTAGAGAAGTGTCAAAATCAGCGTATCACCCTAGAAGCAGACTATGTTGATGAATAAAGTTGAATTTTACCTAAACTTTGTTGTTTTATTAGTTAGGTCCAGGATTTATTGAGTGATGTGTTATTCTAAAATGTTCCTATTGGAGTTTCCCGGCCAAATACCAATCGCTAAAGCATACCGCTTCCCAATTTCTGGCGGAGTGAATTTTGTTTCTCAAAAAAAAAAGTGCCCAACACAACTATACTGAGCTCTTAAAATCTGAACAAAACAATGTGCATGCGGGTAATTAAAAATATAAAATAGGGACTATAGGTAATGGTTTATAAGAAATTGTTTTCTTCATTAAAAACAGGGTCGAATATTAACGCCAGTCTCCTTACCTATCAAATTAGTATTTATAGAAAATATTTCTTAGCATTGCCAAATCATTATTCTTTACTGCAAAGACATTGCACAAACGTTTACAATGAATTTCATACTCTCATCCTCAATGAGAATGAGTATTCTTACTGACATTGAACCTTCTTAGCATATATAATAAACTTTATTTAAACCACAAGAAAAATAATATTAATTTTATAGTAACTATATTAATTCTAATTATATGAATTGAAACAATAATAAAAATATAATCCATTGAACCGTTTGTAAGTAAAATATATATTTCGTACAATAAACAAATCAAAACTCTCAGACTCCTAAAGACTAACAATTCTCGACAAAACTTTGCAAAATATTAATTTCTCATACCATTTCGCTTGTTGTTTTCGAGGCCGTCTCAGTCGATGAAAACGGATAGATTGTTCATAACACAAAATCTCTCTTGGGAATCGTGACCCTTCATCTTTCGACGTCACTTCTAATTTCTGTCAGATATTGGTTTAAAATACAACAAATCTGCCAAACCCAACAGAAAGAAATGACTAAAAGTTTCTGGCAGCCCTCCACGCAAAAGCTCCTTATCAATAATGAACCTTATTTTATTCTAGGTGCGTGTAGAAATTTCCTTTGAACTGGAAGGTAATTTTAAGAGAGAAACCGTAAAATCTATACTACATGGTTACTGAAAGTTTTACAGATTAAGGGATGTTGGAAGGCATAGTTAAGATTGCCTGGATTGAGGAATCGGATACCCGAGTTCAAATTCCAGTTGAATTAAATACATTCACTTACATGCTGATTTCATATCCTTGGGAAATGTACGAATTAATCTCATCTCCACCCCCATCTATGGGTAAATAGCTGGACAGACTGGGTTCTATAGACTTGGTTGTGAACCAGTCCATTGCAGTAAGAATTGGTAACCTTACTGCACAGCAATCTTCACGACACATTCAGTTGGAGACCACTTGTGGAGCCAAAGATTTCTCATTAAGAGACTGACGCCAAATCGGTCGAGTTTCGAGTCTGGGTTGTGTAGCAATCGGAGTCTAACAGTACTGATGAGCTGTGATACAGCGAAACAGATCTGTCTGCGGATGACAATAATATATATATATATATATATATATATATATATATATGTAGACGCACACACACACACACACACACACATATATATAATTAAATTTATTTTTAATGAAAAATACATTTTTAATTCTGTGTGCGTGTGTCTGTACGTGTATATACATATATATAGAGAGAAAGACGCACCCCCCAACACACATATATATATAATTCTTCCAAAACGAAGCTGCTGTCAATTAACCACCACAGACAACCGCACCTCCCTCCCATTAGCATGGAACAGGCTTGCCTCCCAGAGAGTAAAACACTACGCCTGCTTGGCCTGACACTCTCAGCGAACCTCAAGTGGAATGAATACGTCGAATCCATTGCTAAATCCGCTGCTATGAAAGTCGGCTCTCTGTGCAGGGCCCGGAAATTCTTTCCGCCTGAATCTATCCTGCACTCATATAAATCTACCATCCTCCACGTGTTTTGAATACTGCTGCCACATCTGGTCGGGTGCCCCTGCTATTCTCCTCGGGGTTCTTGACAAAATACAGCGAAGAATCTGTAATGTGATTGATACCGACTTGGCTGACAGTCGGCAGTCACTCTCTCACCGGCATGACGTGGCTTCCCTGTGTCTCTTCTATAATTACTTTCATGGCTTCTGCTCTGATGAACTTAAATCACTGGAGCCCCCTAGGTGTGAATTTGCACGAGATGCTAGATTGGCAACTAGGTCCCACCCTTTTGCAGTGAAACCGATAAAATGTAACCGCAATTTCTACTCCAGAGCTTCTTTTCTCGCACTTCCCGCCTGTGGAGTTCCCTTCCGCATGCTTGCTTCCCCGACGGCTACAACTTCCAGGAGTTTAAATGTAGGGTTAATAGACACCTCCTAACACACTAACTCACACCCATCCTCTTCAACTCTCTCCCTATGTACATCCTAACTCGTCTATCAGCCTCCTTCTGACATTTCTTATACCCAATCGCTCTATGTAACCCCCTGCGCTATAGTGACAGTGGAATGCCTTGCTTGGGGTGACATGATTTTTTAAAAAATTATATAATTAAATTTGTCTTTTAATTAAAAGTCCATTGCACATTGAACATTGCCTGATCACGTGGTAGAAATCTGGAAACAGAAATTTCCGTATCGCAATGTAGTTTTAATTTAAAAAACAAATTTAATTATATAATTATATTATGCTCTACAATATTTCTTGTATTGAGCACCTTTATAAAAATAAAAGTAAATGTCGGAATATTCGGAATTTTAAAACTGTTGATTCTTTACAACTGGATTTATATATATATATATATATATATATATATATATATGTGTGTGTGTGTGTGTGTGTGTGTGTGTGTGTGTGTAGCCCTGACGTGTAAGAACATCATAACTATGTTTTCACTCAAATTTGAATTCGGCTTGATCTACCCAACTAAAGAAACAAACTCTTTCTACTTATATATATATATATATATATATATATATATATATATGAAATGATTTGTTTGAACATTAATTTTGATCGATACTCGTATTTAAGTAGATATTCTGTTTATAATCAAACAGTATTATATATTTATTTCTACCGGCCTGATTATTTACGATAAATTTTTCTTGCGAAAATGTGTGTCATTTGGCAGGATTTTCGTAACAAATATTTATTTTAAATAATCAGGCGAGTAAAAATAAATATATGACACTGTTTGGTTATAAAAAGAATATCTACTTAAATACGAGTATCGATCAAAAATAATGTTCAAACAAATCATTTCAAATTGTCGGTTTTTTATAACTAGTTTCGTTAATCTTAGTTAATTTCCGTTATATATATATATATATATATATATATATATATATATATATATATATATATATATATATATATATATATATATATATATATATATATATATATATATGCATGGTACGCTAAAAGTTTACCTTCTTCTACCGAGCGCCCATAGCTCAGAGGTAGACTCACCGACTGACGCCAATTCGGTTGGGTTTCAATCCTGGGTTAACAGCAATCGGATGTCTTATCGTATTGATAAGCTGTGATACAGCGAAACTGATCTGTCTACGGATGACTATATATATATATATATATATATATATATATAGGATGATTGAAATGCAACTCATTATTTTATGGATGGGTGGCCAGAGAGGAGCCCTGTGACTTTTTTGTGGAGGGTATGGTTTTAAGGAGCAAGTCCACTATAGCAAACTAAGATTTTAGAAGTATTTAAAGAGCGAAAACAAGAATACATATGGACAATATTTCTGGGCGACTGGAGTAGCTGGCAGTGAATCCTAATTCTTGTATCGAATTTAAAATAAAACCTCATGCTAAACGCTTTCTCCCAATAACCAGTTCTAGTAAAATTATAATTAATAATCAAATTACAGTTATTTTAATATTATTTATATTTTAGAATGTATATAGAAAAATAAGTTAGATGGATGTCAATATACCTAATACGTATTATTTAATAAATAAATTTGGCTTAATTTCACATACTTAGTATCCACTATAATCACCGTTGATGTAATAAAAATGTCGATTTTAAAAATAAATCCATTCACGCGCGGTGTTTAGAACTGTCGCAATATATCAACATATATTTAATCTTATTTATACGAAACTAAGTGCCTATACTTACAAGTATTAACTGTCAAGTGTAATTGATGTTCATGTGCGATGCAGGAAACGAGATAAATTTTAGTAGAAAACAATCGGTGTACTTTTTTCTTCTTCATGCTGTTATGATTTCTTTTCGTTTTAGATTCTTTGACGTTCGCATGATTTTTCGGATTTACAAATCCTTCGGAAAAGACCCAGAAGACGAAATTTTGTGATCATACGGTACAAGTGGTCGAAAAAGCGTTCAAGAAAATCCATTTTTGCTACCAAAGTTGCGGCACGCAAAAATATCAAATCTCGCATAAGTGAACAAGAAGATGAAACAATAGTTTAATTGCAGTAATGAAATATAAAAATATGCTCTTCTGAATGAATAAGTTCGATTCTGAAAAATAAAAAAGCGAAAAACTCTCCAGCCACACGCGGTCCAAGTAATTAAACTGTTTTAGAATTTAATAAAATCCATCCTCAAGTCTATGTACGTATATATGAGAATGTTAAGTGCAACGTGTATCTAATCATAGATATTTTCACATTTTGAAGTGAAAGTTTTTGTATCTAAACTTATTTATAAATGGAACGTTCTCTGTGTGTGTGTATGTGTGTGTGTGTGTATGTCCGTTACCTATAGACTCCGAAACGGCTGAACCAATTTTCTTGAAAATTTACACAGATGTACTATAAGCGTATGCGAGTGTTCTTAGCTAGATTTTGTATCGAGGTACCCCCGATAAATATCGAGAATTGATAATCGAAAAAATCGGGTTATAGAAGGAATGATCCGATTTTAAACAAATTTGATACACTCATAGAAAAAGACATAAGAAACGACATTCAAAAGTTTCAAGGTTGCAGTTCTTACAATAGTGCAGAAAATCGATAATATATATAAGAAAGGCAAGATGTTTGTGTGTGTGTCTGTTTATCTGCCTATATGTCCGTATTTTTTACAGCCCTTATATTTTATTTTCTGTTTCGGGTTTGGCTCTAAGTAAGTAGAATTGTAGTTCTTAGTCTCAGCCATGATACCATTTACTCAGAGAATTTATTTAGCCTTCAAAATTCAGTTTACGACGAAAAAACTTATTTGATATCGATACCAGGAAATCAAAATTTGACTTACATCCATTCATTTTTCTTTCAGTGTACGGTTTCGCTTTAACTGGAAACAACTATTGCTTTTTAGTCTTTTGTGCCAACGTTCAAAAGTCTGAACTCCAGGACCATGGATTAATTTTAAAGCTTTCATTACACCCGAGCAACGCCGGGCTATACTGCCAGTTCAAATATACACCCTAACCCTGATTTACTTATCTGGCATGTTTACCTATAAATTTTCTAAATAATCTAAAGCTTAATCCCCAGACTTCTGAATTATATATTTGCCAAGCTTAGTTGACAGTCACAAATATCTGGTTGGATATTGTCATCGGCCCTTATAAAAAGAGAAAAGATGAAGAAAATAACGGGATTGAGTGCCTTTTAATTCGCCTATGAATCAACGAATCAGCATTTAGCAAGAAGCCGAAGTCATTTACTTTAAAAAAAGATTTTATCCCTCAAACATTTTCAGTAGGAACTATTGCTTTTTATTGAACACTTGCGGCCTGAAACCGTTCGATATTAGCAAGTAAAAAAATCGATGCCTCTCTCTAACTCATTTCTTCTCCCATTCTTTCTTTCACAAGCACGCGATAAAATTATCCACTGAAAGCAATGCAATTACCTACTGAAATTCAATACAGTCAATAAGGAGCATATATGTTCCATTAACTGGTCAAAAAGCGTATATCTTCATTGCCAGGAAGGGGCAAAGACAAACCAACTTCGGTATATTAGTCTCAAGAAGGCCGTGGAAAGTAACGTTGCTTATTCAACCGACTCGACCGGCTACAGAACAGTGAGAGTGGTTACTAATCCTCTATTACATATACATACCTAGCACATATAATGCTGTGATGATGAATTGCAAATCAACCGTAATTGCTGTAAATTAAATTGCTTATAACATTACAAGAAACGAGAATGTATGGTCATCAGAAAACCGACGAGCCCAAAACGCCAATTACAGGTTGGGGATACTAAAATCAAGCAAGTACAAAAATTTAAGTACTTGGGAAGTGTTCTAACAGAAGACGGAAAGTGTGAGACTGAAATCCGAAAGCGAGTTGGAATGGTCAAGGACGCATTCTTGAAGTTGAGCAGTGTATTAAGACACAGGAAAATTTTGCTAGAAACAAAAAAGAGAGTACTGGATTGCTATGTGATATCTGTCCTTCAATATGGCAGTAGATGTCTGACAATATCATCAAAGATGAAGGAAAAAAATTGAAGCAACTGAAATGTGGCTCTACAAAAAGATGTTGCGAATATAGATCGGTAATTTCAGCAATGATATGGTTTAAGAAAGGAGGATAACGAAAATGAAATTAATACTAAGAATCCGGAAGAGACAGCTGAGGTTATTGGGCCATGTGAAGAGGAAGAAAGGCTGGGAGAATCTGATACTCACAGGTCAGACAGAGGGAAAGAGAGACAGGTAAAAACAGCGGATAACATATTTGAAGGGCCCGAGCAAGTGGATGACTGAGCGATGTTTGAGAGAGGTAACAGGAGAAAGTAAGCTAAGAAATACCATGGATAGGAAAACGTGGAAAGCCATGATCGCCTACGTTCTGAAGAGATATGGCCCATAAAAGAAAAAGAAATCAATAAGAACTAATAATCCTGAAGAGATATGGCCCATAAAAGAAAAAGAAATCAATAAGAACTAATAATCCTGTAGGAGGTGTAGTCGTTCCGTCAGGCAACTGGTTGAGATTGAAAAAGATTTAATGAATGCTTTCAATAAATAAAATAATTTCAAAATGAAATTAATTATGAAGAGGATTTAAGCAATAGGACACTTTTCAATAGATGCCACCCTAGCTAGAGGGAGGCATTCGCTGACAAAAACACCAAGTCCATGCATATGGACATTGGAGTCCTTCCTGAAGAGGGAAAGGTAACCAGGAACGCCCAACTCAGAAGAGGGGATAGAATGGTCAAGGTTAGTTTCACATAGGGCAAAGATATCAGGTGAGTTAGTTTGAAGGAATGATTCTACGCTGTAAAAGTTAGTACGGATACCTCGTATGTTTGTGAAGGAGACGCAGACAGGTTTGGGCGTTTTCTGACTAGCTGGTTTAGTTTTGCTATTTTGTTTGCTTGTTTTCATAGTGATTTAGTTAGAGAGATAGATCTAGAGTAGAATCAGTCGGTCACTATTTGCAGCATGTGAAGGATGGAGACTGGCGCAGCCTGCAACATAATGTGACGTCGGGTTTGCCCACTGGGGGTTCATGCAGAGCCGCCCGTCCATGCGCGATATGGCACTACAGGAACTCCGATATTATTCAACTGTTGATCAGAGCAGCCTCCCAAGACGCTACGCAAGATTTCGGGCTCGTAATTTACTATATTATAAATACTATTTTACTATATTATTGTACTTTTTTTACTATATTATTAATATTGTACTTTTAGAAAAAATATGGAAATTGTTAGAACAATATTGTCATATTGCAAGTAATTCTAAATAACTATACATTAAGAATAGTTAAGTAGCTTTTTATTTTAGATGATCGTATAGCGCCACTGTTTACAAAAACCAACGATTAACTTATAGAAGAATGACAGTGCTTAATATTTCAAGCAGCGATTAAAAAACTGCGCAAAAGCTGTCATTTCCTGGGTAATGCGTAGTTAAGAATTTTTTTCCTTCAGAAGGTTGCGTATCGACATTTTTTCAAACAGTAAAGATTATTTTGTTACTCTGAATAATTCATAAAATAAAGAAAGGTTGTATCTTAAATATTCAATCACCACTCAGCGAAATTGCCATATGTAGTTTATAGAGTCTTAGAAGATTGTGTAATTATGACAGTAACAACAATGAAAATGGGTAACGAAGAGCAAATAATTCAATGGATAATGAAAAAGCTACATCATAGATATTTTTTCTGATGTCTTTTGTAATCGTGTCGCCCCAAGGAAGGCATTTTACTGCCACTTTTGAGCAGGGTGTTATAGAGGAAGAAAGTTATGAGAAAGAGTGACAGGTTGCAGGGGATGTCAGGAAGAGGGTAAGAGAAGGATAAGAATACTGATGAAAGTGGAGTGGACGAAAAGAGGAGCATGAGAGAGAGAGGATGCAATTTAGTGAGATAGGAGATGACTATTTACATTTGAATTCTTGAAGATTGTATCTGTCTGTAAAGCAAGTTAACGGAAGGGAATTCCACAGGTGGGAAGATGCGAGAAAAGAAGCTTAGTCAAGTCTCAGAATTTTACTAAAACAACTCTCATTTCTCAAGTAATGTACAGTTAAGTACCATCGTTGTATCAGAAGAGTGAATAGCTCCAGGGTTTACAACAATTAAATGAAATTCTGTTTGAATTTTTAAGTTGAGGAGTTATCATTATTTATACTGTTTTCATGTGGTCTATTGCCCTCATCTTTCTTTTGTTATCATAACGTTTCGGTCGTTGTGCTGTCGAGTCTTATTTAGGTGCATGGTGGTCCAAGTAAACCTACAGGGAATTCTGTATTAAATTCTTTATTTATCTACAGAAGTAGAAGTTACACTCCTTATGTTTAAGGATTTCTTTTTAAGTTTTTTTTATTTTTGAGTGCTTCTCTTTTATTGCTGGTCATGTTTCCACTGAGATTAAGTGCACACTAGATCCGTTATTGCCCTGTTTTCTCAATGTGTACAAGTACACAATCCTCAGAAGATTGAAGTAACAACTACAAAATTCACGAAACAACGTTGTGAGGTATTTGGCTATGGTTCTACAGGACAATTCTCTATGGAGAACTTGATTCCTTAACCCTAAATCTTCAGCTGAGGAGTGGCGTTGCAACTAACTGACTGCATTTACATATTTTTGTTAGAGCTGCTGTAGATGTAATTTCTGTCATTTGCCTTTCTCTATTTTTTATTTAATTTTCGACTGAAGATTTATACCTGATTAATCTACATATAAATGTATTTTTGCTTTAGAAGATCGTATAGCATCAAGGTTTATAATAAATAAAATTGGGATAGCTGTCCGAATAATTAATAGAATAATCAAGTCTGCAATCTGAAGGTTTAGTCAGTGCACAGAAATCGATTTGCTAAAGTTTTCAGCTTTTTCAATATGGAACTTGGTTACTCTTCTTCATTCTTTGTTTATGGAGACATTGCAATGCCAAGCTTTGAATAGTATTCATGAGAAGGCAAAATCAAGAGTAGCATTTGAAACACTTTCTTTCACGCTCGAATGAGCCGCACATTCTTAAGAGAACAACCCCTGATACACGTCGGCAACATTTATGGATTTAATTGCAATGGTATGCGTGCGTGCAGAATCTTAACGTTTGCGGATAGCACCTTGAGAGGGAAAGACACGTCAGAGAGCTATGTGCACAGAAGAACTGTTTTAAACGTGAACCGATGATATCCTATAATATTAATACCTTCTACTTCCATGATGACTAAAAGATAACTCTCACGTAAAAGACATCTTCGACGCTCTCAGCCTGATGCATTTACACTTCTTGCGAATAAAACTTATGTTGTAATTATTTATCATTGCTAATTATCGCTAAGGTTGCTAATTCTGTAGTTTCACTCTGTTACAGTTCACCACGCTTGGTGCTACTGCTATGGTTTCCGGAATAAGTCTTTTACGGGATTGGTTTGTTAAACGTATGTACAACCTGTTTTAAATCCAGAGTTGTTCTTATATTTAGACCAAAACTAAAAATCCCAGTTAGTAACCTACTGAGCCATAGGTGGTTAAAGATAATTTGGGTTAATACCGTTCCCAAGAAAAGTCTGGATTTTCAAATCGAGACGCTAATATAACTTTTCCCACGGACAAACATTACACTACCCGTATATGCTAATTATCACTACGCCTTATAAAAATTATTAATTATTAAATTATCGTCACTTTCTTTGTTCTAATCATTTCACCTCGAGCAAGGCAGGATATCCACTGGTGCACAGGGGTTTACATAGAGAGAGAGAGAGAACAAGGTACATGGAGTGTCTAAAAAGGATAAGAGATGGATGGTATTCTAGGACATAGAAGATAACAGTTTACATTGCCTTTAAACTTTTTGAGATTGGAGCTATCAGGGAAGCAAATAAACGGAAGAGATTTCCCCTAGTGGGAAAGGTGAGAAAAGAAATTGTTCGTGTAAAAGGTGTGGTTACATTTAGCTATTTTGACGGTAAAAATGTGGGACCTTGATCCCAATCTAATAGCATATGTAAATTCATATGATCGTTAGATCCTCAAAAGATACTCGTCAGAGCAATAGTCTATCTAAACATGGTGTTTTGATAAAAAAAAAAGAAGCACTTATCTCCTAACCGCCTTTTCATTCAGTTAGTCTGAAAATCTCACGACTGAAACTATTAAATTCAAAGTTGTTCTCTAAAGCCAGCAGTCAGGTTAGCCAAATGCAGACGACAATTCTACTCCTGCAGCTTCTTCTCCCGAACTTCCCGCCTGTGAAACTCGCTCCCATATTCTTGCTTTCCTGACGGCTACAACCTCCATAAATTTAAATGCAAAGTCAATACTCATCTACTAACCACTGGACTCTAGCACTCTCCCCACCCCCGTATAACCTTCCCTTTCTCTCCACCTATGTACCTGTCATCGCACTTGCTTTCACAGCTTTCTATTGCTCCTTTCTAACTAGTTTGTACTCCTCACTCTTTTCTAATTAATCTTTTTACAGTTATGTAGCCCCCTGCATATCAGTGGCATTTCCGCCTTGCTCGGGGTAAAATGATTACAAAAAAAATATCTTGTTGCTTAATGCATGATTGTTGCTTACACAGAAAAAAACGAATATCAAATGTTGCTGGTTACACATACTAAACACTAGACTCAACGCTCCACATATGAGTCGAGTTGATAATCTAGCTTCGTGTGTATGTAGTTTAAAAAGATGAGCGTTTTTTCTACACTAACTGTCGAACATAGACTTGTCCATTCAATATGTATAGGAACACGGTTCGCAAAATATGTCGTAATCGTACCGTTTAGTCGTAAATATTGCTGCTCTGAACTACGGTATTCGATATTGTTCTGATATTAATTCATGTCTTTCATATGGACAAGCCTGACGAACCGACCGAGACAACGCAAAAGTGTGCGACCGCTCTTCGTTCACCTGTAACACAGTAATGAAGGAGCGATACAGGAGATGCTTGCAGAACTCGGGTTTGAATCAGGCATATGCAGGACAGTAACAAGGTACCGGAGTTCAACCCTATCGAGCGCCTTGGGCTGATCCAAATTGATCAGCAAGGCTTGCTCGTCATCTTTTCCATCCATTAGGATTGTGCAGATTAGATGCAAGCTGCTCTGAATTGTTTGGCCCTTCACAGTACACGTCTGCTTGGGTTTCAGCAGAATATCGGAAACTGACTGCAAACGCTCCGTCAGTATCTTGGGCTAAATTTTTAATTCTGGGTCGCCGCTTTTTTTCTGGAAGATGAATGCGTATATATTCAAGGAGCGCGAATACTTACAAATAATTATAATTTAAAATATATCTTAAAATCACGTCGTCTTTATTAAGGATATAAGCACTGCAACATTTCACTACAGAAACATTATCACGCATTTACACCAGTTAGGAATAATTTGAGGAAAGCGAGGAGACAGAAAGTTCTAACATTTTATACTAAAAAGAAGGTCGCTATGACGGACAACTCTAGCAACAATAACTCAGGTTATAAAAAAGGTACCAAGTAAATAAATGGAGAAGTCAACGAGACTATGTGGAAAATGAGTCAGTTATTCTGATTATGGAACATCATGTCAAAGGTGAGCAGAAGAAAAAGTAATAGTAGGAATAGAAACAACTTCTCGGATCCAAATAGTAATGAGGATCTGAAGGTGTGTGCGACTAGAATGGAGTAAAATTAGGAAATTTATCATAGGGACAATCCGACGATGAGAGTTCTGACGAGGACCATAGTAGTATAGATCGCTTAGTAGGTGTATGTTCGGAACGATGGCGGAAACGAGTGAACGATGTCGAAGAATACGGTTGTATGATAGGCGCAGCGACTGTCGATTCAGCAGACCTTTTAACTCGCTGAATTTAGAAAAAGGAAAAAGGTCATATGTAGTATAGACGAAAAGAGTAGGAAAAGAAGATATAATAGACTTAGTCAACACGCTTAAAATGTTTTAAACGAAATTGCATTGTCATTTAAGCGTAAGTGAACCAATTAGTATTAAGAGATAAGATTAGTAGAACTTAAAAAAATTGTTTAGTATGGAGACAGTGGAGACCGAGCACTCCAAACTAGATCACACACAAACACACGCGCGTACGTGCGCAAGAACTGTGAACTGAAGACATATACAAAGAAATTTTTACTAAAAAAATGAATTGACAATTATGTGGGTTTGTCAGAGAGAAACGAAAAGACACTTCCAAATATCAATGCACTTTTTGATATGTGAGGCTTTGAACAATTGCAGCTGGAGGTGTCCTCGACCAAATCCAACAGAGAATCTTTAATGTGATCGATCCCGACATGGTAGCTAGGACACAGTCGCTTTCTCACCGATGCAATGTGGCTTCCCTGTGTCTCTTCTACAAATACGTTCACGGCTTCTGCTCCGATAAACTTAGCTCAATAGTACCTCCTGTATATGAATTTCCTCGAGCCACAAGATTAGCAACTAGGTCCCACCCTTTTAATGTGTAACCAATAAATTATAAACGCAAATTCTACTCCAACAGCTTCTTTTCTCTCACTTCCCGCCTGTGGAATTCCCTTCTGCATACTTGCTTTCCCGACAGCTATAATCCCCAAGAATTTAAATGTAAAGTCTATAGTCATCTTCTGTCTCACTAACTTACATCCTCTCTCTCATGCTTTTTTCTTCGCCCACCCCACTCTCATCAGTATTCTCTTCCTTCTTCTACTCTCTTCCTGACACACCCTGCAACCTCTCATTCCTTCTCATAACAGTCCTTCTATGTAACCCCTTCTACTTTAACAGCTTTCGTTTCTCTCACTTCCCGCCTGTGGAATTCCCTTCCTCATACTTGCTTCCCCGACAGCTACAATCTCCAGGAGTTTAAATGTAAGGTCAATAGACATCTCCTAACACACTAACACGCATCTATTCTCTCAAATACTCTTCCCATCTACATCCTTACCCGTCTATCACCCTCCTTCTGACATTTCTTATATCTAACCCCTGTTTCTCACCATCTTCCCCTATGTAACCCCCAGCGCAATAGTGGCAGTGGAATGCCTTGCTTGGGGTGAAATGATTTAAAAAAACAAAACAAAAATCAGTGGCAGCAAAACGTCTTGCTTGGAGCGACACGATTATAAAAAAAAAAGAATCATGCAGCTGGTGCTTACATCTTCTGCATTTATGCAAGTTTTGGTGGAATCAGAATTACCATGTTTTATATTAATGTGCATTCCTGTAAAATTTATCAGTTGTTATACCATATGTTCTGAATGTATGTTTCGTTACGTAGTGTGATATTTCATTTAACACGTGAATATGGCGCTGTTTCTTGAGGCATATCGAGAGATGGTCCAATGATCTAGAAGTCACACAGCAGGAAATCTCGATAAATCTGAAGCGTCGATATGACTCCCATATCGAGGCTTGTGACAGGCTAATATACCCAGCAAACGGATGCTGAATCAATACTCATACCGTTTTATGTCGTAATCGTGAGGAAGCAGAGATGACACAGAATGGAACAGTAAGCAAAAAAAGTAATGGCTATCATGCACCCCTTACAAATGGCCACTGACTGAAAATCCCCTTGATTATTATGTGTAAGGCCTTGTTAAGCGAGAAACCAACAAAACTCTTTTGACACCAATGATAAACTGAAGGCAAAAGTTATGGCAGCATTCTCCAATTGAGAAAAGGAGACGTCTAGAAGTGTTGCATAGATTCCGAAATCAACAGGAGGCTGTGGTTGAAGCCAATGGCAATTTCATTAAACAAATTTACTCTTTTGTATTTAAAAATAACTTAGTGTAATTTGGGAGAATGTATTTGTTAAAATGAGATGTCAGTGATATTTTTGTTTCTGCGTAATTTAGATGAAACTTCATCCATCTCATCCTGTATTTAGCTTATTTTTAAAATTAACATTATATGAATATTGGGTTACGATATTGGAAAGAATACGCAAAAGAGGACCCGCGTCACGTACGGATATGCTAGTCAAAACAAGTTATATTCGGATTTTCTATGTTGGAAGTGGAGAAACTTTGAATACCTCAGTGTGGGTATTTCTGAAACTTGTCTCGATCCGAATATTTGTTAGTTGTCTCATGTCAATAAAAGCAACGAGGAAACTAGCAGTCAGCGAGACTCGATCTTGTAAAGTCGTTCCTTTTCAGCATTTTTTCATAAAGTTGCGTGTCACAAATCCCGGGGCTGTGTTATTTTGTGTTCGCTCTTCTGTTTTAATTCTCTACCAGTTGCTTCGTCGATAATGAGAGAGTAATCTGTTAGATATTTCACATAACCCCAGCACATCCTTAACGTATTTTACAAGCGATATTTGCAAAAGGTTTTAAATAAAAAATTCGTAAAATATAACCTATTTTTGTAAATTCTAATAATTCGACTATCAGTGTGTAGGCTTCAGTTAATAATGATTTTTTAAAGGTGTTGACATTTCTGTGGATATGCGGAAATCAAATCATTTATATTATTTTGCAAGAACTGGCCTAGGCAAACATAGCAAAAAGAAATATTTTCAATGTCAAAATTGATTCGACCTATTTTTATCAGAATGCTAATCTTTTATGGATGGAATAGTTATTAGTCTTTAACAAAAGTTCGCTACTCCAGTTAAAAAATACGTATTTCCCTTTCGAAAGTTATGCGTACAAGAGAAGCCTCAGTTGGTATCAAAACATGAATAATTTTGGTAAATCTATATTTCATTACTGGTAATTGTAATAAAAACAGACTAAGCATTGTTAGAAAACCAAATGCCTGATCAGAAATGTGAAGGCGTCTATGGAGAAAATAATTTTTTTTCTGAAACTGAGTAAAGTTTCGAAGAAATCGGTGACCACACGCCGGCGTAGTCGCCTGTTGCACAAAGTAACATTTCTTGGGATAAAATCTTTCGGAGTGAACCACCTTTCTTGTTAAATAAATAATGAGAGAATAAGGGTGATTCATCCCTGTGGATATAGTAAGTTGGGTCTTGACTGTAAAATTCTAAGCTAGTAACAATTTGAGAAAAGACCACTCACTGGACATATCGCTGGCATATGAAACAGAGAAAATCAAGAAATAAAATAAATGTTAAAGGCTGTGCAACGTTTTACTGAGAGTAGCAAATAAGCAGAAGCTGTGAAGAATCCTGACCGTTCATGTCATAAAGGAAAAAACAGAGCGAACAATTTTAATATGAATATAAATATAGAAGATATATTATCAGTCCATCATCCTTATCATAGTTGAATTAATACGGTTAATTTTTTTTAATAGAATTGCCTGTTTGATGAATTGGACAAATGCATGCATAGAAAAGAATACTAAAATGTCAGTCAATCAAGTGCCACACGTGATACACGCTTTGGGCGATCATATCTCGAAAGAGACATGACTGAGTGAGCACAAAATTGTCCTGCAGTACGTTGCCATTGCTTTCTGCGGTAAACTGGTTGCCAGCCATGGCTATAGAACCCAATCTGTTCTACTATTTAACCCATAACCTGAGGGAAGATACGGATTAATACCTTTCCAAAGGGTATTTGTGCGTAAGTGAATGTGAGGAAGTCAAGTGGAATTTGAACTTGGCTCCCCGATTTGTCGTTCCGAGTCGATATCCACTACACCACAATACACATCATTACTGAAAAGTAAAAAATCTGATTGAAATCCAAAAATAAATGGTCGCCACCCTACAAACACTATCTCACAGACGAAACATCGCAAACCTCTCGCTGCCTTATGACTCTTTCTACGCTAAATGTTCTGACGAAATACATTTCATATTTTCACTAGTTCAGACATTTAATACTAAGACACACCATGCAATCTACATAGTTGTGAAACATCAGCGTTCTCTTTGTTTTCCATTGGTCCGAAGGAACTTCCATTTGGAGAACATTTTCACAAGAGCTGCTGCTTTGTGGAACAAGACGAGTCTTCCAAAGTTACGAAAGCCTTAAAGTCTTTAAGACCAGGTTCAACCTTTATTTATCCTACATGTCTTTATAATCCAAGCGTCTTACCCACTCCTCTTCCGTCTATAAAACAACTATGTGGTAACCATCTACAGTGAGTAGCTTTGGAGCGTTGTATTGAGTTAAACATAATGTAAGAAATATTGCAATAAAGGAAGGAACGAATTAAAGAAGGAAGGAATAGATTTCTCAATGCAAAAACTGAGACTTATATCAGCAAGGTGATTAACGTAATTGTTTATTTCGTACCGATGCAAATAAAAATAGACACAACAGCTGAAGCGGTAATTTGAAATCGGCTCGCCATTTTTCCATTCCACACAGATATAGGTTAAACCATCCGATCAGCCATATCATGGACTAATCATATTACTTTGAGAGTGTACTGAACCCGATTCGTACTGGATCTGTAGAAAAGAAATAAATAGAAAGTTTGTGGGGGCTCTTCAACACTTATGATCTTGTGCCAGACTAAAGTAAAATTATTAACAACAATAGATAGACATTAAGAGAGAGATAGAGAGAGGAGAGAGAGACTGACAATTCTCTAAGAATGAAAGTCGCACATAAACAGAATGTTTAAAAAAAGGTAAAAATGCCGGACAAGTGGACAAAAGTCGATCGAAGATCAAAATACAGCCAGCAGAAAACAACAATAGGGAGAGATTCTTGCTGCGTGTATACAACTCTTGCACCACGCCATCCAGTGTCTTTTTCCGCCATAATTTCGCCCCGGGAGCGTGACTGAGTCAAAAAGGCCATTGAATTGTGGTACTCACCCCGTAAATAGAATGGCATTTTTCTTGTACACAGAGGCCACTTTTAGATTGAGTGAAACATGCGACTATTGTTAGCTAATCAATGACGCGGTCGACGTGAGATTTAGGATTAGCACGTTTTATTCTTTTACCGGGCATTTTTTTTCTTTTTCTTCTTTTGGCTGGTAGTCAGAGAACGATGTTTATGTTTGGAAAAAATGATTGCTGCCGGGAACTTATTTTATCCTGCTTCGCACCTCTACCCTGACCTTGACCCTGCTTTCGGCAACCCTCAGTCAACTCACACTAGCTATCCTCTCTCTCCATCTTTTTCAACATTTAAACCTCTTGACCAATTCTCGACTTCTTTCGTTCTCCTTCAAGCTTCTGCAAGGTTGAAATGATTGATTAGTAATATATTAATATATTAATCTGTAGACTTTAAAAAATACAAAAGTAAAATGCACTCATTCTGACGATATGAATCCTATTATGATCAAAAATAAATGTGGCCAGATCAAGCGATGATTACATTGCGCCAAACAACAAAATGGGATAGATCTCCTTCAGCTAGATAAAGGGGATTAAAAGATAAGTATATAAAATTATGGGTTTTAAATAGAATCGAACTCTGATCTTTACTACCTGTGGGGAATACCTAAAAAATCTCACAGCCATTAGTTACATTTTAGACGGAGTAACTCTCAGGTGCGGTTCTAATTTCTTTTTCATTGACAAACTATGCTTGCACATTGAACGAGTGTTACATTTTAGTTTAGTTTTATTATTACTATATTTTACTAATTAACTCAACGTTGAAAGCATGTATGTCATATTGTGTGTGGATTCAAAATCTTTGCATAACTTTAGTTCTATTAAAATAATTTATTACTAATTATACTAAGAAGCAGAAGATTCGATGACAGCTCTTGACAAACTAATAAAGTGGCGTTTTATGCTCCCCCTACATACACACACAGACACACTCAGACACACATATATCTAAACTTATTTATAAATGGAACGTTGTCTGTGTGTGTGTATGTGTGTTTGTGTATGTCCGTTGCCTATAGACTCCGAAACGGTTGAACCAATTTTCTTGAAAATTTACACAGTTGTACTATAAGAGTCTGCACGTGTTCTTAGCTAGGTTTTGTGTCGAGGCACCTCCGCTAAATATCAAAAATCGATAATCGAATAAATCGGGTTATAGAAGGAGTGATCCGATTTTAATCAAATTTGATACACTAATAGAAAAAGACATAAGAAACTATATTCAGAAGTTTCAAGGTTGCAGTTCTTACAATAGTGCAGAAAATCGATAATATATGTATATATATATATAAAGGCAAGATGTTTGTGTGTGTAACTGTTTATCTGCCTGTATGTCTATATTTTTTCAGCCCTTTTATTTTAGTTTTTGCTTCGGGTTTGAGTCTAAGTAGGTTACGCTTTAACTGGAAACAACCATTGCTTTTTCGTCTTTTGTGCCAACGTCCAAAGAGTCTGAGCTCCAGGACTATGGATTAGTTTTAAAGCTTTCATTACACCCGAGCAACGCCGTGATATACTGCTAGTATATTAATAAATATACATATTATACTACCTTTAAGGCACGTCTCAGAGTTTCATGCATAAGCAATCATTAGTTGTATATTACAAATGGAACATTTTTCGATTTTAAAGTTCATTTAATTAATTATGTACATGTTCTAAAAATAATTTATAATATATATATATATATATATATATATATATATATATATATATATATATATATGGCTGTAAATAAGTATTTAGTTTTTTGTTAACTCGCACGATTTTAGTTTCCTATTTCATTTTTGGGTTTCAATATAAACCTGATTAATAAATGAAAAAAAAAACCACACCCAAGATTTATGATTTATATCAAAATATCCGGCGCCACCAACTTCCAGCTCCTCTAAGAAATCAAAACGACATAGACTAGTCACTAGATAATAAAAATTTACATGGTTAAATCTGTCTAGAAATCAAAGACACGCATTTACCAACCACTATAAAAAACACCATCTCCAAAAATTCCAACGGTCAGAGACTTGTTCCCCAATAACTAACAACCAACAACACCTGTAACAAAACTAAACAAATTTAAGGAAAGAGGCTTTCCACTACTTTTCACACCGCCTGATGTGACATTGAAGTTTCAATGTCGAAAAAAAACGTACCTTTGTCGTAGATATAAATAGAAAAATTATGTTCTAAAATATAAGTTATAATAAATATTCACAGCTGTATGTATTATATATCGAGCACTGTTTTAAATTAATGTTTTGGACGTTTTAAGAATTCTTTGCAGAATTCGTTCTGTATTCACTCGGATATATATATATATATATATATATATATATATATATATATATACTTTCCTTAAATAAGTTCTTGGCAGTACAAAAACCAAGAAGGACACGAGATACAGTAAATTTCATAAATACAGGCATTTTAAAGATGGAAAAATAAAAAATGCGAAACACGAAAACGACCGACCGGTTTCAATCAGGACGACTAGGAATTTAATAATATATAATAAATATATATAAACAGTAATAAATCCAGGAAAAGATTTGGTAAATAATCCCAATGGATTCTAGTAATATTAGTTTAAATATTAAAATTGTTCCAACAGAGAACTCAATATAAATTTAATTTACAGAACAGATATTTAATTATTTCACGTATAAATTCATTTTTTACATATGAAGGATATCCATTTCTACAGGTACTATGAACCCGCGTTATCAACCCCATTTTTTGTCTGGTTTGGGTTGATAACGAGGGTTCTTAGAACTTGTAGAAATGGCTATTCCTCAAATGTAGGATAATAAATTTCCATATGAATACACACACACATATACACACACACATACACACACACAAAAAAATATATATATATATATAATTATATATATATAATTATATATATATACAATTATATATATATATATATATATATATATATATGTGTGTGTGTGTGTATGTAACACCACAACGGACCGTCCGAACAATTTTCTCCGGCGGCCGTTCTCCACGCTGTGATGTTTGCCGGGAGTTTGTTGAAAATGTCGGAGCCTCAAGCTGGGGGGTACAAGATTGAACTATAAGGAACGAACTTCCACAACTTCGATGAGTTGAAAGGATGTTTTATTTCGTTTAGACTAGAGCTAACCTTTTCGGTTGGGGCAGGCGAATGTGACACACAGCTCTAACTCTAATTAATGGAGATCAACAAATCCGAACTGACCGAAACAAGACGAACGGAGGTTCCTACTTCAAGCACGCGCCCGGCTGAACTCACTTTTAACTCACTAACTAACTTCTATTTATTTAAAATGAATCCGGAAATCCGGAAATGCTTTAGACCACCGGTGATAATCATTGGCGACTGTAAGTCTGAAATTTCAGTTATCTTTTTTTTTATCTTAATAAATCTTCCGCCGGAAAATTATTAATGGGTGGTCAAGATACAGTAAAAGACAGCCTTTGACCTGGTCATTCGAAAACCCACCCCACGAACTTTCATGAACTTTATTTCTTTATCACATTAAATCACTGAGTCAAATATTTACCAGAAGAGTGGTAGGATTTAAAACAGTAATCGGATACCCTTGGTCTCTTCCACAATTTTCCTCATAAAAGAAAAAGCGTTTATTTATTTATTTTTTCTCTTCTTTTTCACTTTTGTTTAATATGTTTTTAAACTATTTTCTATTCTAATCTATTATAATAAAATACATATTTTACAAAGCACCTTAATATACGCTTAGTTATCGTGTCACATATATATATACATTCATATTTCAGTACTATGAATTGTAATTCATCAGGCGATGGTTCACCCTCTAATTATTCCCCTATTTTAAATAAACTTAACTTTGTATTGGTTAATCTAGACCTACTCATAGGAAAATTCTTAATTCTATCCCCAGCAGTTCCTAAACCTCGTGGCTCCAAGCAAGGCATTTTACTGCCACTGTGCAGGGGGTTACAGAGAAGGAATGTTATGAGAAAGAGTGACCTGTTACAGCGGGTGTCAGGAAGAGGGTATGATAATGAAGAGAATGTTGATGAGAGTGGGGTGAACGAAGAAAATAGCATATATATATATATATATATATATATATGTGTGTGTGTGTGTGTGTGTGTGTGTGTGCGTTGTGTTTCTATCTATCTATCTATCTATCTATCTATCTATCTATCTGTCATGTTTATTAAGAGTAAGAACAAATAGAGTAAAGTACATTATAGAGTAAATATTGTTCTTAAATTTCCATAAAAAACGCCTGACAAAGTACGATTAATAATAATGTAGCATAATAGCTTTTGTGTAGTGATGTAAAATGTTTTCATTACAACTTCTTCTATGTGCCCCTGTCACTTCGGGACATAGGCGATTATGGTCTTCCACGTTTCCCTATCCCTGGTGGCTTTGAGCAAGCCTTCTCCTGTTACACCATGCAATCCTCGTTCCGTCATCCACCTGATCAAGCCTTCCAAATATGTCATCCGCTGCTTTCCTCTGTCTCTTTTTTCCTCTATCTGGCCTGTTAGTATCAGGTTCTCTAAGCCCTCCTTCCTCATTGCTTGTCCCAGGAACTTCAGCTGTCTCTTCCTGACACTCAGTAATAATTTCCTTTTCGTTTCCACCATTTCCAGGACCTCATCATTGCTCACTTGCTCGACCCATGATATTCGCAGCATCCTTCTGTAGAATCACATTTCAGTTGCTTCAAGTTTTTCCTTCATCTTTGATGGTATTGCCCAGCATTCACTGCCATATTGAACGACGGACAGCATGTAGCAATCCACTACTCTCTTCCTAGTTTGTAGCGAAACTACTTATAATAAAAATATTACAATATTAATATATGACTCTACTTTATATTCAGTGCTTTTAAAAAGTAAATGCTACGAACTGTGAACTTTTACTCCATTTGTTCTTACTCTTACACACACACACTCATACACACACACACACACACACACACACACACACACACACACACATATATATATATATATATATATATATATATATATATATATATATATATATTCCATCTCTTATCAAAGCAGTAAACTGGTGAGAAATACCTCGAACTTTTCTTCCGAGAATTGTTTGCAAACCGACTACAGAAGATCATAATGGCGTGAAATAATTACTGGTCCAGGCGAGAAATTGCTTTTAACAGCTAAATCATTGAGCGAAAATAACAAAAAAGAAACCGAAGTAAAGAAATAAATGATAAACTAATTTTCTTGTTGATGGCCTATGTAACACAGATTTCATATAATGTTTGCAAAAAAAAAAAAAAAAAAAACATAAAAAGATAAATCTATAATGAAGCTTTGTTTTTAATTAATTTTTTACTTTCTTTCATTCATCTTATTTTTGGAGAGTATACCTCTGCCTGCAAATCGTTGTTCTACGACTTTTACGTCAGCAGCCCGAAAAAGAAGGAGTCTGTGGCCTGATTGACGCTCGCATCATTTCTGCGCGATTACCAATTTGACGACAGAGGATACACCAACTGTTAGAACTCAAATAAACCATATTTTCCACATTAAGTAGAAGTTGTCAGTCAAGCTCTTCTGGCAGAGAACGACATACAAGAGCTCGTTTACGAACTGAGATTCGTTTTAGAGAGACAAATAAGTTCAATGTCTTCTGGCAGAGTTCGACTCAGTTGGTTCTCCATCTACAGGAGGAGACTTGTCGGAG
Source organism: Ascarosepion bandense (assembly GCA_037127315.1). Taxonomy (NCBI): domain Eukaryota; kingdom Metazoa; phylum Mollusca; class Cephalopoda; order Sepiida; family Sepiidae; genus Ascarosepion; species Ascarosepion bandense. The sequence continues at coordinate 75,452 of JBBBDQ010002317.1, read as the reverse complement.
AAGAAAAAACGAGTTAAATGCCCAATCCAGGCGTATGCGGAAGCTGAGAAAATTTTAACCTTGGCCCAAATATCGAAGCTCGGTTTCCACGCTTAAAGCCCGACTTTCAGTCGGGGAGACTCCGGATAAATATACATATACTCCTCATTTCTCCGAGCGATAAATTCTATTTACTTATATACACAGTTATTGAAAAGTAACTTATTATTTTATATATGCTGTATTTAGACTGGAGAATGTATCATACATAAAATAGGGAGCTATTTTTCAATCACCCTTTAAAATAATATTAATCCGTATAATAATTTAGAAATTATACTATTCACTTTTCTACTCTCTCACTGTTTAGAGTGCATTATGTCAAACACTTATCCCGCTTTTTTTCTTTCTTTCTTTCTTTCTCTCACTCTCTCTCTCTGTCTCTCTCTCACTCAGTTCTCTTACACACCACTTTTCTTCCTCCATATATCTTTTGCTGTTCTCTCACTACACTTCCTCTCTCTTCTCCTTTCTCATTCTATCATATATATGAACGTTAAATAACCAAAAAATAAATAAAGAAAGAGACAGACTTTTCAGAAAATGAGACCTAATCCCATATTGTGCAGGGAATATAGTCTTTGTTTCTTTACCATGTTGCCAAATTATCGATTGTAGACTTTTCTTAAATCATTTAACTCCTCGCAAGGCAATAAAGCCGCTAAGATGCAAGAAGTTACTGAGTGTTAGTGAATATAAGAAAAACTACTAATAAGGAGAGAGGACAAAAATAAGAAACAGTAAGAACTAAAAAGATGACTATAAACCTTACATTTCAATTTTTAAAGATCAAAGTTGACTGAGAAGCATGAAACCGGGAGAGAATTCCGCAATTGATAAGTACGAGACATGAATCTGTTAATTATGTTAGTACTATAATAAAATTAAGAGAAATGTACTAAAAATGGTTACTAAAAAATCAATGATTATAACAATTCTACAACTAAAACGTTCGTAGCCTATTAACCCTCTAGGGCCATTCGTATCATATTTGATACAGTATGAAAACAAGCCTTGAAAGAAATATTTTCCTGAAAATTTTTTTAAGAGAAATATTTTATAAATTTCAAATGAAAGCAGTACTGACTGCTCAGTCAATGAATACCAAATGTTTCCTTATAGGGAAATACCAAATGTTTCCTTATAGGGAAATACTGTATCAAATATGATACGAATGGCCCTAGAGGGTTAATTTAATTTTCAAATATCCCTTTATTATCACTACATTCTTTTATTATTTCTTACTGTCTGAAGTGCTAGAATTTTGTCACTGCCGAACCTTGTTATAGCTACACTACTCCTTTATATGTTAAATCATACACTCACTTCAACTGATATGATTTCTATAATTAGAGGAGGAAGAAAATACATCTAACACCTTTAATATTTTGACGCAATCATTTAAAATAAAGAAACCATAAGACCATGCTACTGATGTCGTCAGTAACTAAATCGTTTGCTCACCTGGGCTCTTCTGATGCTGAGAGTGTCTATGGTACGGCATCGCTGGACTGAGGCTTCCTAAACTGGAAACGGTCAGGGCAGAGGATTTCAGGACTGAATCACTAACACGGCTCCAGGATCAAATAAAGGTGGAGGTTTGAGGGTCTCGGCTGTATTTTGACCTGTGCGATGGGTTCTGCCAAGTTGCCAAAAACCCCTTACGCATAAAGGAATTAATTCCTGGATTTATATGGATTGGGTTCTGAGCCGTGCATTAACCTTCCGGTCTCATCCAATCATCGAGCAGTTGATGATGCTGGTTATAAAAACTTTATTTCTTTTGCCTTTCAAGAAAAAATCCGTATTCAACATCCATACATTAATCTCTGTTAGAAATACAGTTCACTTGTTTGAAATACGTATAAAAGGCATAAAGCATTCGCAAATACAGGAATTTACTAACCTTAATTTTGTAAGACTCAAAGCTTATTCGCAAAGTGAAAATGAAACTCTCTAATCTGTTGCTAATTTGTTAAAGCTTTCATTCAGAGTAACTGGAGGCAGGTCCAGACTTTTATCAAAGATCCAGCATTAAATTCTTTTCAGATAGTATACCGACGCCATTGTTCAAGTTTTAATGTAAATTAAGTGAATTATACAGATAAAATCTCTGCTTGCGAAACATGGACAGTCTATAGCAGTCATGCAAAACAACTGAATGACTTCCATGTGAGGTGTTTGCGTGCCCTCCTCAATATCAAATGGCACCATAATATTCCAGACTCAGAAGTGCTGGAATGTGCCAAGTGTGACAGCATTCACGCCATGCTTCTGCTCTCTGAACTTTGGTGGGCTGATCATACACACCGCATGGAGGACAGTCGACTACCGAAGAGGCTATTTTTTGGTGAACTCTCCACAGGGAAACGTTCGCTTGGCCACCCAAAGTTGAGGTACAAACACAGTTTAAAGAAGGACCTTAAGTGCTGTGACATTCGATAATCTTTCTGGGAGTCCATTGCTAAAGATAGAGCTGCCTGGAGATCTCAAGTCAAATCTCGAGTTGCAAAATTTGAAGAGGGTCGCATCAGTGCCCTCAAAGAGAAACGCCAGTAAAAGAAGGAGCAAAAAAGCTCCATCAACCAGTTTGGGTCTGCTCCCTGCATCTCCTGTTCCTGCTGCAAAAGGTTCTTCCGTGCAAAGATTGGCCGTATCAACCACTTCCGCACCCACCCAAATCCTTAGTGACCAGAAGTCATGGTCATCTTCGCCTGCAAAGGACGAACATCATCATATAAATAAAATCTATCAAAACAAAAATTAAGTGATGCTAACCTTTAGGTGAGTGATTCATTGTGCCTTTTTGGTCTAAGATTTTCCGCTGACATGAAGTGTAAAGAGTATATTGAATTAATTACTTAGTAGGCAGCTAAGAAAGTTGTTTCACTATATCGTACTAGTTGACTTTTCTCGTCATAATCTGGCCTATATATCTATTAGCCTATCATACGTCCTTACTTTGTATATTGCTGCCATATCTGGTCTGGTGATCATGCTATATAAACAGAGATTCTTCATGTAATCCAAAGAATAATCTGAAATTTTATTAGTCCTGACCAAGCATCTCAGCTTCAGTCTTTCTCTAAACCTCCGTAACGTAGCTTCCCGGTGCTTTTTCCATAAATACCCACATGGCAATTGTGTTGATGAACTTTACAATATGATACTTAGGTTTTATTAATTTAAGCGCAGTAGTAAACAAATTCCAGTTAAATTCATTGCATTCACTTACGCACAAATACCCTTGGGAAAAGTACTGATCCGTCTCTTCCCTTCAGTTATGGATTAAATAATATGACAGATTGGGTTTTATAGCATTGGCTGGCAACCAGTCTACCGGAGAAAGTAATGGCAACCTACTGCGAGATAATCTTCTGCCCAGTCAGTCATGACTCATTCGAGACATGATTGCCCAAGCGTGTATCACGTATGGCACTTAACTGACTGAGTTAAATGGCATCAAGGTATCATTTTATAGTTCAAATAGCTGAATGTAACAGGAAGTTCTATGCTGACAGTCTTTGCTATCGCGCTAGTCGATTATGGATCGCTCCGGTTTCTTGCTTCCTAGTTAACTTTGATTTTCAAATATCTAAATGCAATGTCAATCGTTGTCTTCTGTCTTCTTGATTCTTGTTCTTTTATTGTACTCTCTCATTAATAGTAGTTTATATTTCATATTCTCTAACTCTAAGTAAATCCTTGAGACGAAGCAAAGTTGTTGCCTTGTATGGGGTGAAATGATAAAAATAAGAGTAACAAAAGATTTTCTATTTAAAACACGTTATTGTTGCTTTATTTAAAGTAATTTTAAAACAATTTTCTCTATCAATTCCTCCAATTACGGAACATTTTAGCTCTAATTGCGCTTAGTTGGCCAATCCCATTACGACGATTATTTTTAAATCTTGTTATATTTTTCTCTATTTTCTTTTTCTTTCATTCTTTCAATCTCTCTATTTCTCTCTCTCTTTATATATATATATATATATATATATATATATATATATATATAGTGTGTGTCTGTGCGTATCTGTGTGTATGTGTGTTTGCGTAACTATATCATGGATTGTGTGTCTAAAAACATCATTCAGGTGCGCTAGAATGATTCAACTCAACTTTCATTATCTCGAACTAATTTTGGTTAAGGGATAGTTAAAAAAGAATTGATTGTTTTCCTCCATTCTCAAATTATGGCAGCTGCTACTTCGATTTGGACGAAAGAACTTCAGTGCATGAATACAGAGCTAAACTGATTTAATTCCATTATTACAGAGAAACCATGAAATAGCCTATATACATTTATCTAATGATCTCACAAGTGCTGTTCAGTTTTTATTTGACAAGAATCAAAAAGCTATGTACGACTATATAATAAGTGTAATGCTTACTATGGAATTTCGGCTAACGTAATGATTTTCGGTCGAGTAAGTAGAAATTGTAATGAGGCTTAGTGTTAAATTGCTGCTTTCTTTCAGAAGATTACTGGTAGAAAGGCATTTTAGGCGAGCAGAGATTTTTGTCATAGAGTGCTCAATATCAAGATACCGGTAGAGAGTTAATATAATTAATGTGAAAAAATTTGTCACTTAGCTGAGAAGTTTGTCATTTCGCTGAGCAGTATTGTATCAGTCATGCCGACTTCAAAGTTTCGTGAAGGCATTATTGTGACGTCTTTACTCTTCAAGTTTTTAAAGTCATTTCTACAAAAGAATAAAAAATCCTGAAGAATTCTCTTTCGGATGCGATTCCTCTTTTATGCAAGTTTCGTAAAAAAGTAGATATAAAAGAGGAATTGCTAAGTACTGACCAGGCTCGATGTTGTGACCGTTTGGGTATACCAGGTGCTGTAAACGTAAGGCCCTCCAGGTTTGGGGGTTGGCAGCAGGGCTAACAAATCTGCCCCATAAAAAAACAGTTTGTTACGGAAACAGTTACAAAGATTTACTGCCCTACACACCGTTGGATGTAAAAGGGTGAGATGGTGATACTAATTTTAAAGATTAAATATATTCCAATGAAAATCACAATAAAACATTGAAAAACTTAATCATATATCCAGCAGGATTTTCAGAAATCTGTTTTTTTTTATTATCATAATCTGATAGACAAGATAAATTGCTATTAAGTTCTCTTTGTGCATTTACCATTAAATATTCAAACGCTTGTTTTTTAATGATTGCAATTCTCATTTTTCTAAATTACCAGAGTTATAACGAACGTATTATATTTGAATGAGTAATTAAATTAACTGCATTAAAGGCCATACTGGCAGTCATTTATATATATATGTGTGCGTGTGAGTGTGTGTGTGTGTGTGTGAGAGAGAGAGAGAGTGAGAGAGAGAGAGAGAGAGTGTGTGTGTGTGTGTGTGTGTGTGTGTGTGTGTGTGTGTGTGTGTGTGTGTGTGTGTGTTTGCTGGCATAATTAGGTGGGAAGATTTATTGAGAAAAGTTTCATTAAATTCAACCGACAAATTAAGTATGTTTAATTTTTTTATTGTATTATTTCAATTTTCAAATAAAGCAACGTTAACTTATTCAACGGTAACCAGATGCGCGATATGACTCGAGATGAAAATCCGTTAGAAATATAATTTGCGATTACATTTGACTTAATTATTCCATTAAATTACTTTGATTTATCATTTGCTAAAACATTTTAAAATATCTTATGAAATATTCAGAAACAACTCCTCCGATGTTTAAATAATGGCTTTTATTCATTCTCCTGCTCTTTGAAAGATTTCATTTCCAGTGTCAAGAAACCATTATATTCCTCCCTACGACACATAAACACGATCTCGGTGGTTAACTTGTCATTTATCGGAGATTAGTGCAATACATGAATATATCGACCATCTCATTGCAAGTAACTAAAATACAAATATTATCACGAGGCAAATATTAGTAGAAAATATTTTTAAAAAACCCTATAGAGTGCTCACTGCAAGGAAAGACTCACAATACTCGCAGATATTATTATACAAAAAGAAAAAAACAATCCAAATTAAATGTAAATATATTTAACGGGAGAAGCATGTGTTTAAAATGTACATAAAATATTTATATGCCTATAAAAGATTAGGTATAGACACTTTGATGGACTTTTTTGGCAAAACCGTGCACTGTCTATATACACTTCCGGCCATAAATATTAGGCCATCCCAGTTTTTTTTAAAAAAGAAATGATGTACTTCATACAATTTTTAGTATTTTTTGACAAATAATTGTAAATGAAAATAAAATGGTTCTTTTGTTATTATTATTATTTTGAAAACTTTTATAAGGCAAGGAAGCTAAGATGAACTCGTCCGAATAATCCTAAATTTTCTTCTTTCTTTACTTGTCAAAACTGCAATATAGGTAATTATTAATTATTTATAAATTCATTCGATGCACATGTTATTGCGCAGTATTAACAAAAGAACCATTCTATTTTCATTTTCAATTATTCACTTGATTATTATTGATTATAATAATAAAAAAATAGTATGAAATAAAAAAATAGTATGAAATACATCATTTTTTTAAACACTGGGGTGGCATACTAATTATGACCGGTAGTAAGTATATATATATATATATATATATATATATATATATATATATATATGAAATGATTTGTTTGAACATTATTTTTGATCGATATTCGTATTTAAGTAGATATTTTGTTAATGATCAAACAGTATCATATATTTATTTCTACTGGGCTGATTATTTACGATAAATATTTGTTACAAATGTAATGTGCCATTCGGCAGGATTCGAAATTGCGACCCCTATCCACAAAGGTAGAAACCAGCCCGGTAGAAATAAGTACATAATACTGTTTGATTATGAACAGAATATCTACTTAAGTACATGTATCGATCAAAAATACTGTTCAAACAAATCATTTCAAATATCGCTTGTTTATAACCAGTTTCGTTAATATTCGTTAATTTCCGTAATATATATATAGTCATCCGCAGACAGAAATCAATCAGAAATAGTTATTGGAGATAAGACATTTATATTCACATGGTTACTTCTGTATAATACTTGTTTATTTTGCATCATCATCATTATTATTATCATTATTATAATATTATTTTTCTTATTTGATGTTACATTATCTTGCTTAAACTGACATAGTAGGAAGCACTCAATCAATTTCTACACGTACATTAATTTATTTTTTTGTACAAACAACATTATGGGATTGCCAGGTTCAATGAAATAGAATATTGGGCGCTTATATTACTTAAATCTCTGTTGTCTTTAACTACTTAACACTTCGTTATCATGACCTGCTTAACATCGTGTTACCATTAGCTCTGCACACTGAACGACAACACTCCCAATTTTTGGCAACAAATTTTAATCATCATCTATTTTTAGCACAAAAATGCTGATGCCTTACTACTTATTACTTATTACTTACTTATTACTTATTACTTACTACTTATTACTTATTACTTACTTATTACTTATTACTTATTACTTACTACTTATTACTTATTACTTACTTATTACTTATTACTTACTACTTATTACTTATTACTTACTTATTACTTATTACTTATTACTTACTTATTACTTATTACTTATTACTTACTACTTATTACTTACTTATTACTTATTACTTATTACTTACTACTTACTACTTATTACTTATTACTTACTTATTACTTATTACTTATTACTTATTACTTACTTACTTACTTATTACTTACTTATTACTTATTACTTATTACTTACTACTTATTACTTACTTATTACTTATTACTTATTACTTATTACTTACTACTTATTACTTATTACTTACTTATTACTTATTACTTATTACTTACTTATTACTTATTACTTATTACTTACTACTTATTACTTACTTATTACTTATTACTTATTACTTATTACTTACTACTTATTACTTATTACTTACTTATTACTTATTACTTATTACTTACTACTTACTACTTATTACTTACTTATTACTTATTACTTATTACTTACTACTTATTACTTATTACTTACTTATTACTTATTACTTATTACTTATTACTTATTACTTACTTATTACTTACTACTTACTTGATCAAAATCAAAAAATCAGATTTTATTTTAAACGAATACCAATCTGAGCACATTTGCAAAATGGAATGAATTCTCCAACTCAAGTTAATATCACGGAATAGTCACACGCTTCTCCACTACAATTTAATTTTTAAAAATCAGAGCACTGTGAAATTATAAAGTTACATCAAATAAAAATTACTCTTAAAAAAGATTCTTAAAGATTCCAATTGCATTTTCAAATGATTTTCTCGTATTTTCACACATGATGATATATAAAAAGAAAATTTTCTAACATATATATATATATATATATATATATACACGAGTGGGTGTGTATGTGTGTGTGTGTGTGAGAGAGAGAGAGAGAGAGAGTGTGTGTGTGTTTTTAATTGTGATAATGTTTAGCACCATGGTTGTTTGTTGTATTTTCAGTGGTTTTACTGCTAAAATGGATTTTCACAAGCAGGTTTTTTTTTCATCTAACTCTGAGAAAACTTCTCACGAAACTCCAAAGTCGGTATGAACCTGCTCAGTTAAAAGAACAAACTCTTTGTAATGATAGGATTTAATATTTATATACTCAACATTAACAGGAAGAATTTAATAGGTGAGCTTAAAATAATTAAAAGAGAATCAACATTCGTATTTCACTTCCATAATAATCAATAATTTAAGAAATGTATTTTCCTTCATAATAGATTCCCTCAGCTCATCCTTTTCTCTTCAGTTCTAGTTACTTTTTAAAGAGGTTTTTCACAGCGCTAGATAAGGTTTCTGCATTTCCCAAATAATGCTTTCAATCATTCTACTCCGAAGAACTGTTGCCAATCTTTCCGTTCCAATACATTCCGTTTATACACGGCAGTTTTCAGTTTAACCCACAAATATTCGATCGAATTTTGGTCAAATGATTGAGAAGGTCGCTCCATTACCACCACCACCTTCTTCTTCTTCTTCTTCTTCTTCTTCTTCTTCTTCTTCTTCTACCATTCTGAGGCAGTTTTCAAAATATATTTCGGGCCGTTGTTTTGTTGGAAGACGAATGCCCTGTCAATGTCTAAGTTGGATAGCAGAGGATATTGTTTTCTGCAAAGAATGTGTTAATCATTTAGCGAATCCATTTTCGCGTTAACTGCCGCGCTAAGGAAAACCCATAAAGCGATGTGTTCATCACTATCTGGATTTTTGTAATTTGTTTTTGTTTTTTGTTTTTTTAATCGTGTCACCCCAAGGAAGGCATTCCACTGCCACTATAGCGCAGGGGGTTACATAGAGAGATTGGGTAAAGGAAATGTCAGAAGGAGGGTGATAGACGACTTAGGATGTACATAGGGAGAGAATTGGAGAGAGAGGGTGTGAGTTAGTGTGTTAGGAGGTGTCTATTGACCCTATTTTTAAACTCCTGGAGGTTGTAGCCGTCGGGGAAGCAAGCATGCGGTAGGGAATTCCACAGGCGGGAAGATCGAGAGTGAGGTCGTTTCGGACATAATTTCTACCTGATGTTTGTTAGTGTTACCACATCTTTTTCGCTTCAACCTTTCAGGTTTGAAAAAAAATTTGTTAGCAATTAGTGCCATATAGAACATTATTTCTATTCCTGAAAGTCATCTTACACTATTTCTACATAGTTTTTTTTATCTTAATCGCTTGTCCAGATAATTAAATGTACTGCTCCCTCTGTCTTTCAATTAATTGCTATGACAGCATTTTGATCATAAATTTATAATTCTGGTTCCAGTATCTTCATATATATATATATATATATATATATATATATATATATATTGCCGTATTTCTGCCTTGATTCTACCACAAGCTTCATTCAGTGGAGGCTTAATTATAAGTTTATTATAGAGTCGTAAATGATAATTGCCCAATGCATTATATCGACCCTGGTCTTTTTTGTAATGTTAGTAAGATAGATATAGTGAGATCCTCTTGTATTTCACCGCTGTCTTATTTTTTCTTTTACTTCAGTAAATATATCAATCTCTAATATCTTCTACGGCTGTTAACTTATCTATTACAATATTATCTGGATAATGTGCATTTTCATGACAGTGCTGCTCTGGCTGTAAATCACTTTTACATGTTGCATCTCTTTTGAGTTTCTCATATTGCAATATAACACTGAGCTTCTTAAACTTTTGTAATGTTAATCCTCTTGACGGGAGGCAATTTTTCCTAAAATAAGATCCTCTGTAATTCTAGATTGCAAAAATTATTATTTATTTACGATTACGTAAATTATCTAATTTTAATTTTCCCTTCATGCTTTTCGAAGTTTTTCACTTCGTCAAACCAAGTGTTTTAATTATTAATTAGCCATTCTCTCTGCATTTATGTATCTAATTTTCTTCGCCGTAGTTATACGATCCAAATCCATCACACCTTCTGAACACCCATATGTAAATATATGTAAATATTAGTTGATAATAACAATAATGATATAGGTAGTATTGACCTATTGATATATTTAAAGTTACATAAATCAGCATAAGCAAATGTGAACAGAATTTATCCAACGTTCTCATGAACTATCTATAACAATAGTTACTATATAAAAAATAACGGAAATTAACTTATCAGAGTTTGACTTTAAGTTTCGTATTTCCAGAATTTTCAGCACCCATAAAAGAATGATTGTATTAATAATTATACAATATATATATATATATATATATATATATATGTATATATATATATATATATGTATATATATATATATATATATGTATATATATATATATTCAGTACTACTACTAATAACCGGGTCATAAGAACAGAGGAAATGCAAAATTCTGTGTTGATTTCCAATGGAACAGAATTAATTCCAATAATTGTATATAATAAATTTTCGTTAATATATGTAATGGGTTTAATACATTGTATATTTAAACAAAGTACAGTCATAGCTAAACATTTATTACTATTCTTCTTCTGTGTCCTGTCCTTCCAGGATCTAGGCGATCATAACTTTCCATGTCTTCCTATCCCTGGTGGCTCTTAGAACGCCTTCTCCTGTTACACCATGCAACTCTCGTTCCATCATTAGGTCCTTCAAATATGTCATCCGATGTTTTCCCCTGTCTCTTTTTCCCTCTATCTAGCTTGTTAGTATCAGATTCTCCAAGCACTCTTTCCTCATTGCATGTCCCATGAACTTCAGCTGTCTCTTCCTGACACTCAGTAATAATTTCCTTTTCGTTTCCATCATTTCCAGGACCTCATCATTGCTCACTTGCTCGACCCATGATATTCGCAGCATCCTTCTGTAGAATCACATTTCAGATGATTCAAGTTTTTCCTTCATCTTTGATGATATTGTCCAGCATTCAATGTCATATTGAAGAACTGACAACAAATAGCAATCTAGTACTATCCTAATAATACTCAAAATCTAAGGGTAAAATTGAAACAATAATAATGGCACGCAGTCATATTGTATATTTATTAATGTTTGACTTCTTTTTTCTCTCTCGTCTGCTGTGGTTTTGTAGGCAATCAATACTGATTTAATCATAGAAAGTATATTACTGATCAGTGATTGATTGGTTATTTGTCGCGTAGTACGACGATGTTTACACAGACAATAAAACACTTTCTTTCATTAAACGGATTCTATTAGATCTCGAATCAATAAATATCGCTAGCACAAACGAAATTCGATCAGTTAGATAATGATAAAAGAAATAAAATTAACAGTTTTTTTTCGCTAAAGGAAGAATCGTATGGAATCGTTCAAAAATCTATTTCTTTTTTTTGCGTCTGAGACGGTGAAAAATATTTCGGCTATTTCTAATTTGATCTTACATTAAATATACAATTAGGGAAATAAATTATTAGTGTAGATCCTTAAAATTTCGAATTAAAACAATGCATTGGCAGTAAGCTGTTTTTTTATGTTTCAGATTTCTAGCTACCCCAGTATTTGGTTTAATAAGTTAAAGATATATAAACGTACATGAAGTTTTAAAAATCTACAAAATAAACTTACATATTTATTAATGTATTAGATATAAAAGTGCGTGTCTAATCAGAATATTAAAAAGAAAATTACATGTTTACAAAAAAATATTTATTAGCTAAATACATGGTCTTCATTATTTCTAATCTTTCAACAAGCTTGCTGGCGCAATTTGGGTAGAAACTTCCTGCTTTCTGTTGGAAGAAGGCTGTGACTTAGCTTTCGACTTACTGTACAAAGAAGAATTCTTGTAATTTAAATTGTTGCGTAGAGACCGGAACAAATTAAAATCTGAAGGAACCAACTCACAAGAATACAGTGGATTCTGGACGGTTTTCCATTTCAAAAGTCTGTTTTGCAATGTGCTGTCTTGCGTTGCAAGGTTGGAAATTGACGGATTTCCATTTGATAAAATCGTCTGTTTTTCTTGAACCCAGTTTCTCCAAATGACGAAAGGAAATTTAGGCATCAAATTTTCAAAATCTTAGCAATCTCTTCCGTGAAAATTTTCGGTTTATTTTTCGACGAGAGCAAGCAGAGCGTCTTCATTGACGCCAGAAGGTCGTTAACAAAGTGGTTGATCGTTTAAGTTTAAAAAATCCCTGATTTCATCTCCCAAACAATCTTTTGACTATCCAAACAGCTAGAGAACGATCCAAATGAACCGTTTGAATGTTTATTTGACGCAGTTCCGATGATTACTCTTTTTCAAAATTTAGAAGAGTGTGATATGGCGAAAGTGAAACTTTTCATGATTAATCTTTGAGGCATTCATTTGGCGATAAAATGTCAACATTGAACAAAGTCATACACACATCTAAATGAGGAAAGGTTTTACTGAAGAACTCACTAGAATTTAACACAAAAACGAACGCCATTGTCAATAGCTTTATATTAATAGTGAAAATCAGGCACAAACTTTTGAAATGACATAGCAGAATTATATATTTACTAATTAAAATGATGTACTTATTCAAGTGTGAAACACAAATCCAAAGGCGAACGGAAATAGCAGAACATGCTTCCCCACAACTTCCTAATCCCTTCGAAGAAATGAGGTTTTCTTACTCAGTTAAGTTCCATACATGACACACGCTTGGGTGATCATGTCTCGAACGAAATATGTCTAAGTGGACAAAAGATTTTTCCGCAGTAGGTTGGCATTACTTTCTCCTGTAGACAGGTTGCCAACCAAGGCTATAGGAACCAATCTGCACTGTTACTTGACCCATGGCTGGAGGGAAGAGATAAATACCTTTCACAAGGGTTATTTGCACGTAAGTGAATGCAAGGAATCCAAATGGAATTCTAACACCAGTACTCCGATTTCTCGTTTCAAGCCGATATCCACCGCACCACAATGCACATTCTAATTATGAGCTTAAGTCACTGATGCCTCCTCAACAGGTGTTTACTCGTGCAACCAGACTGGCAACTGGGTCCCACCCATTCACAGTCAGGTTAGCCAAATGCAGACGATAATTCTACTCCTGCAGCTTCCTCTCTCGCACTTCCCGCCTGTGGAACTCGCTCCCGTATTCTTGCTTTCCTGACGGCTACAACCTCCAGAAATTTAAATGCAAAGTCAATACTCATCTACTAACCACTTCCCTCCCCTGTATAACCTTCCCTTTCTCTCCACCTATGTATCTGTCATCGCACCTGCTTTCTCAGCTTTGTTGTTCCTTTCTAACTAGTTTGTACTCCTCACTCTTTTCTAATTAATCTTTTTACATTTAGGTAACCCTCTGCACATCAGTGGCATTTCTGCCTTGCTCGGGGTGAAATGATTAAAAAAATTAAAAATTAAAAAATAACTATTTTGTCATTTATTTGAACAATCTGCTTAGCTAAGTTCTTCTTTAATGTGTCGTGTTTCTTCAGGACTTAATCGATCATGGTCTTTCAGATAACCCTTTCCCTTTCTCTTGTTACCCCACCAAAATCTCGCACTACCATTTACTTTCTCAAGCCCATCAAGTATGTTACGTGTTGCTTTCTTCTGTCTCTCTTTCCCTCTGTGTGGCCCTGTGAGTATCAGATTATCCAAGTTCTCATTCCCCATTACCTGTTCCAAGATGTTAAGTTGTATTTTCCTGATGTTAATTATTAGTTTCTTTTCCTCTGGTTTCCTCTTCCTTTCTTTGGATGCCCTGTGTGTATCAAAATATCCAAGTCGGCATTTCTAATTAAGGATTACAAATATTATATCTGTCTCTTTCTGTTGCTATATAAATGTGTTCTCTTTGTTTCTATTTTTGTGAAAACTACCAAAACAATTATGAGAAATTTAGTTTGAAGAAACAGTGAATATTCTGATTAAAAATTTTAGCGAAAAAAGTGCGTTGTTCAATTATTGTTGGAAGTATATGAATCGAAGCACAAGAAAAAAGACACGAAGATTTTGACCTATAAGCTGAAAGTGTTGACATTGAAAGATTCAAACTGAACTGAAACCAGAGATGTTTTGATAGTTAGTTTTCGTACAAGAGTTAATGTCGAAAATAGACGCAGAAATCCGTGCTTAAATGCTAACGAAACTTGAACTGAATAAAAACCTAACATTACAAAAAGTGTCGGACGAATATCAGAATCTTAAATTTGAGATGCAATACAGAAGAAACTGAAGAAAATGCGCATGCATACAAGCTAAAGATTAATGTGGAAAAAGAAAAATTCATCCATGTTTTAGATGTGAAAGATTACATCTCGGAGACGAATGTCCCTTCAAGAACTCAAAGTGCTACAAGCGTAGAAAAATAGGGTGTAACAATGACACTGTAAGTCTAAATGAAGGGAAAGTTCTCACGGAAAATTTTCGTGTACAGTGTTGCGATGGAAAAAATCATTACAAAAATCAAAAGAAAATTTGTGTATGTGAAAATTTAAAATGAGGTTGTAAGAATGTATGAAGACACTTATAGTGACATCACAGTAACTAACAAAGCCACATATATTAAACCATTATTAAAAAGAACTGCTAAAATCGAACGTAGAATGTCGACTGAGAAATTATATTTTATTGTAGCATTTCATTTCGTAACAAGTGTGTAAAAGCTAAGTTAAAAATACTACTAACTTATTTGGTACTGACTGACTGGATAGGATTGTTGTAGCTTTGGTATTTACCTATAAATATTTATTGAAAAAACTCTAAGTGAATAAGTTGCCAAGTTATAAAAAAAGCAAAGCGAAAATTTCAAGGAAGAATTAAAAAAATATTCCGGATGTTCTGTCGGATGTGTTGGGTCGGTGTTCAAAATTGAAAATGAAATTTCATATGAAAAATGGTCGATGCTAATGTTTAAACCGAAACATTGTGTACCGTTCG
The DNA here is from genome assembly GCA_037127315.1 of Ascarosepion bandense. Lineage (NCBI taxonomy): Eukaryota > Metazoa > Mollusca > Cephalopoda > Sepiida > Sepiidae > Ascarosepion > Ascarosepion bandense. The sequence goes on along the minus strand of JBBBDQ010002317.1, from coordinate 60,052 downwards.
CAGTATTATATTATGTAAACGGAGAATTAATCAGACTTTTAATTTCGATAGAAAAGATCGTCTATTCAAAATGAGCAGCATTAGCAGTATATGTAGAGAAAAAATAATAAAATTCGTGTTTTTGCTTATTTTTCAACCGAGTTAAAATAGAGCTTAGAACCCCATTAGTATCAATTACAAAATCCAGAGAAGATTTTGCGAATCTAACCGGTAAAATTCTTTTGTCGAATCTAGATCTTTCTGAAGCCTATTTGCAAATACAGTTTCAAGAACATTCAGAGTTAATAACTATAAATATGCACAAGGGATTGCATGAGTTCAAACGACTTCCATTTGGAATGAAAGTGGCTCCAAGTAGATTTCAACAAGCAATGGATAATTTGTTTGCCGATTGTGATTTAGCAGTTACTTATCTGGATGATATATTAATTGAATGTATATCTAAGGACGAATATACTGGACATAAGAAAAGTGTTTGTGAAAAATATGAAAATACGGGCTGAAATTCAGTGAGGAAAAGTGCGAATTGTTTTTCCTGAAATCAAGTACCTAAGAAAAATAATTGACAAAAAAATGGTCGGCAATCAGATCTGTCGAGGTCATGTGCAATTAAGAATGTCTTCCCCAACAAACGTTTCTAGGTTACAATCATTTCTAGAACTAGCAAATTATTGTCAAATGTATATAACTAATATGCAGAATTTGAGAATTCTGCTGAACTATTTGCTTAAAAAGGTGTAAAGTGAAAGTGTTTGATAAGTGTCAGAAGGTGTTTAAAGACATCAAGAAAATACTAACGCCAGACTTATCATTAGCACACTCCGATCAAAGCAGAAATCATATTGTCTTCAGATGCAAGTGAATATGGTATAGGAGCAGTAAATCTACATAAATATGATGACGGCAACAAGACAACCGTCGTTCATGCTTTGCGTTTGCTACTACAGCCAGATCAAAAATGAGTCGTTAGCAATAATATTTTCAGTGAAAAAATTAGGCTGATTTAAACAAAGAAACGGTTTTGGTTTACAGAAGGACTACCGTCCTCTGTTGTAAGTTTATGCTTAAAAATGGCATACAATGAATAGATTAAAACGCTGGGGTATTATCTTATTAAATTAGATTTAAAAATTGAATACCAAACATTTAAAAAGTTGGAACAAGCTGATGGTTTGTAATGATTGATACTAAAATGTACTACACAGTTCGAGAACAATGTTATTGCAGCTTTAAAAAGTGAAATAGAAATTAAAAATATATGCAATGTAGTACACTAATTAACAGATTATCTGGAATAAATAAAAGCAATAGCAGAACAAGACATGCTTATTTTGGAAAAAAATACACAACTAACAGAAAATACGATAGACAATTTTATTTAAAACACAATCCAGATTGAGTGCTTAATCGCTATGTGATGAAGTACTAATGTTTGCACAAAAAGGGGTAATACCTATCATCTTACAAAAGCAGATATTAAATTAATTTCATAGTTAATATCCAGTAATTTAAAGGATATACGGCTATATGGTGTTGAATACACCGGTTCCCGTCCGATCACCGAAGTTAAGCAACATCGAGCCTGGTCAGTACTTACATGGGTGACCATTTGGGAATACCAGCTGCTGTAAACGTAAGGAGCAAGAATGGTCCACCGGTCCTCCAGGTTTGGGGCTTGGAGGTTTGGGGCTTGGGGGTTTGGGGTTTGGGGTTTGGGGGTTGGGTGCAGGACTAACAACCTTGCCCCGTAAAAACAGTTTGTTACAGCAACAAAAAGTTGCTGCCCTATGTACCATCTGGGTGTGATGGATAAATGATGATGAGGATAAAATTTCTCATGAGAAATTTTATAAATGTTATCAATTGAACATTAATTTAAGCGCGCTGCCTCATCAAAATTCAACAGGAAAAATCTGAACGGCGTGTGGGTATTTTAAGAGAGCTTTTAAAATATCAAGTGATGGAAAAGTGAGCAAAGTAGAACCAAAAAAACTTTTTGAGAGTTTACGGGATAACGCCGAATCCCAACAGATCGATTGACATGTCAATCACAGAATTGATGTTCGCGAGAAAAATGAAATGAATTTTCGACAAGTTGTACCAGGTTAAAAGACAGATTAAAAACGGATAACAAAAAGGACACAACTTTTTATAAATTGTCCAAAATTTGTTTTGAGGAGTATATGAAAATGAAAAACAAATGTAAAAAGACGGCGTAATAAGATCTCAAATAGGAAAAATGGTTTATATGGTGAAAAGAAACATGTAAAGAAAAGTTTTACTGAAGGAAGCCTCACAAGAAACGAAGAACCTATGCAAGTACTATATAATACTGTTGATATACTAACACCCCAAGTATTCATTGGACGTACAAGTATGATTACCAGAAAAACAAAACGTACAGAAAAACTAGAGTTTCACGAAAAACGAAAGAAACACAAATTACTGTACGTGACTGACTCTTCAAAAAGAGGAATAGGTGCATACTAAGAAATAAAATAAATTATTTACTTGTGGAAAAAATCTCGAAAGAGGGATGTTGAGAAATAAATAAGAAAACCTCGGTAGCACAAATGAACTAGGCAATACGCATTAAATAAAGCAATCAAAGTGTGTCAAAAAATGGTGTTGGAGCAAATGGCAGAGGATTTCTAATAAGGTATCGGTGAGTATCCTAAGCGAGATATGTTATTTAAACGCTAGGACAGAGCTGTAACATATAACCGTGATATAATAACACTATTCTTCATGGACGGAATGGGATGCTCAAAAGAAAAATTAATGACAAACATGCTTTGTTCTCAGGGAGATCTTTATATTACTACTAGCAGTATAGCCCGGCGACCTCGGGTGTAATGAAAGCTTTAAAACTAATCCATGGTCCTGGAGCTCAGACTCTTTGGACGTTGGCACGAAAGACTAAAAACCAACAGTTGTTTCCAGTTGAAGCAAAACCGTAGACTGAAAGAAAAATAAAAGGGTGTTAGTTAAAATTCCCTGGTATCGATATCAAATTAGTTTTTTCGTAGTAAACTGAATTTTGACGGCTAAATAAGTCGTCTGAGAAAATGGTATCATGGCTGAGACTAAGAACTACAGTTATACCTACTTAGAGCCAAACCAGAAGCAAAGACTAAAATAAATGGTGTGAAAAAAATACACACATACAGGCAGAAAAACAGACACACACACAAACACCTTGCCTTTTATATATATATATATATATATATATATATATATATATATATATATATATATATATTATCGTTTTTCTGCACTATTGTAAGAACTGTAACCTTGAAACTTCTGAATATCGTTTCTTATGTCTTTTTCTATGAGTGTATCAAATTTGATTAAAATCGGACCACTCCTTCTATAACCCGATTTTTTCGATTATCGATTTTCGATATTTATCGGGGGTACCTCGACGCAAAACCTAGCTAAGAAGACTTGCAGATGCTTACAGAACAACTGTGTAAATTTTCAAGAAAATCGGTTCAGCTGTTTTGTAGTCTATAGGTAACGGACTCACACCCACACCCACACCCACATACAAACACACACAAAGTTCCATTTATAAATAAGTTTACATAGACGTACACAAAACTATATATATTGTTTCCACTTGTTGCACGCTGAGAACAACATATCATAGTGTAAGGAGAAATAAAAAGGGTGTTACAGATAATATGAGATACTTCTGTGTTTAGGAATTAATCATATTTAGGACTACCGATTAAAACGGACCAGATTCATCTAATATGTCGCAGTCGATGACATATTCCACGAACGGAAAACGGCGAGCCTTGGCTTTTCTCAAGTGGAAGACAATAATCTGGAGTTCATTTCTATATCATAGAAAGATATAATCCAAAAAAGAAAATGACACTATGGACTTGCAAGCCATAACGTTTCCTGAAGAATACAGATTTATCCTCAGCAAAAAAAAGCAACCACTCGTTTTAGCTGCTGTAAACAAACTGTAGAATGTGCGTTGTGATGCAGTGGATATCGACTCGGAACGACAAATCTGGAAGCCGAGTTCAAATTTCAGTTGAATTCCTTGCATTCACTTACGCACAATACTTTCATGAAAGGTATTAATCCGTCTCTTCGCTCCAGTTATGGATTAAATAATAGAACAAATTGGGTTCTATAGTCTTGATCGGCAACCAGTCTACCGCAGAAAGCAATAGCAACCTACTGCAGGATAATCTTCTGTCCAGTCAGTCATGTCTCTTTCGGGACATGATCGCCCAAAATGTGTATCGTGTATGGCATTTAACTGGCTGAAACAAACTGAAATTGACTGCCGCTTTCGTCATGCTATGAAGTGACGTCATTAAGCGTCCATCACGTGACTAATGTGACTTGTCCCCACCAAGGAAAGATAATCACATTCTGTATCACTAAAACGCAAATTATTATTAGAATTTAATCCCTTCACGCCAATTACTTTGGAAAAATCGTTTAATTTTCCGACGATTTTTTTATTTCATTTTAATATAGTAACTAAGAAACTGAGGCACTTTGAAGTAATCGAACGGAGTCTAACAAAGCTACCTCACGTATGAGTGGACAATTGAACTCGTTTCAAGCTGAGACCGTCATAAAAAGAATCAAGATCAACATATAAACACGTCTGTAGCTGGTTTTTGAAAGTTATGTTTTGAACGTCGGCGTTTGAAAAGGACACTTTCAGTAAAAACGTATCGACACGTCTCCGCCGAAGAAGTGGTTTTAAAAACAGAACTGACTATTTTAATAATTGGGTATTTTCTCATTTGGAATATTGTAGGAAACTGGTGCTAAAATGCTAAAGAACTTATCCTGAATGCTGAAAAAAAATAATAATAAATAATAGGAAAAAAATGGTTTTTCATCATATCTAGATTTCGGTTTGTCATGAATTTAAATCATTTATACACTCATATCTATTTCAGGAAGTTAATAAATACAATAAAGAAAAAGGAAAACAGTGCATAATCTAAGTAAAGAGTTTGTGTAAATGGTTAGCAGAATAATGATTAGGAGAGATAATGAAAAGACCAACTTTAGTAAAGATTTACAAAGGACAGAACGTTTTGGAGAGCCATAATCGTACATGTTCTGAAAAATAAAAGAAGCGAAAAACTCTGGAGCTACATGCGGTCCAAGTAATTAAACTGTTTTAAAATTTAATAAAATCCATCCTCAAGTCTACGTACGTATATATGAGAATGTTAAGTGCAACGTGTATCTAATCATAGATATTTTCACATTTTGAGTGAAAGTTGTATCTAAACTTATTTATAAATGGAACTTTGTGTGTGTGTTCGTTACCTATAGACTCCAAAACGGCTGAATCGATTTTCTTGAAAATTTACACAGATGTACTATAAGTGTCTAGGTTTTGTGTTGAGGTACCCCCGATAAATATCGAAAATCGATAATCGAAAAAATTCGGATTATAGAAGGAGTGGTCCGATTTTAATCAAATTTGATACACTCATAGACAAAGACATAAGAAACAATATTTAGAAGTTTCAAGGTTGCAGTTCTTACAATCGTGCAGAAAATCGATAATATATATATATATATATATATATATATATATATATATATATATAAGGCAAGATGTTTGTGTGTCTGTTTATCTGCCTGTATGTCTGTATTTTTTTCAGCCCTTTTATTTTAGTTTTTGTTTCGGGTTTGACTCTAAGTAGCTATAATTGTAGTTCTTAGTCTCAGCCATGATACCATTTACTCAGAGGGCGTATTTAGCCTTCAAAATTCAGTTTACGACGAAAAAACGTATTTGATATCGATACCAATAAATCGAAATTTGACTTACATCCATTCATTTTTCTTTCAGTCTGCGGTTTTGCTTTTCAACTATTGTTTTTTAGTCTTTCCTGCCAACATCCAAAGAGTCTGAGCTCCAGGACAATGGATTAGTTTTAAAGCTTTCATTACACCCGAGCAACGCTAGTAAGTAAATATCGGGGCGCATGTCACATAGATGTTGGGCACCTCGACGTGGTATATTGGTTAGAAAATGTGTCTTGCTAGAATCATTAGAACTGAGTTTGATTCTCACTGTGAGACACATACTTTCGGCCTTGTGTCACATCTAAACTACTCTTAAAAATCATCATGTCACATAGATGTTATTTAATGCCAAAGAAAGGGGTTAACATGTTCATCTTCAGAAAGTTTACTAAGTAATATATGAAAATCTATATAGGCATCTATATACAGTATAATATCAAAGAAAATTAATAATAAAGTTAATACTGTATATAAAATTATACTTGGATGGACAGGCAAAAAGTTAAATATTTGAGGACAGGCTAAAAGACATAAAGATGCCCTAAGTTTTCAAATAAAAATAAATAAACAGATTTAAATAAACTTACGTAGTCGTATTCTGAAACCAATTAACAGGTTTTAAAACAAACTAATTGGGAGAACAAAGTAGAAAATAACAGTTGTATCCAAAATGAAATTAACCAGTTCACGTGTACATCGATTGCATCATTTTCAAACCGGCTGTGTTAATTGAAAACGACATAACCACCTTCGTTTATTTGGTCTAATGAGATGTTGGCTTACTGCGCGTGCGCTGGGGTAAATTAAACTTTGCACCTTCCGGTTCCATTCTCCTTGCGACACATTTTGTCGTGTTGATTAACAACCACATGATTCATTTCTTAATAATCATCACATATTCAATTCATCACCTGAATAATTTTACACTGACTGTAAATACGAATAAAATATCTTGTACAAAGAGAACAAAACAGGCAGACGGGCTGATTCTAAAAATGAAAACTATATTTCTTAACTTACATATTTATAGTTGTGGCTATGTGCTAAATAATGGGGTCAAAACAGAAACTACTTGATGTACACGACGCATAAAAATAAAGAATTGCGTGAGAGAAGAGGTCGCCAACTACTGATCTATCTATCTATCTATCTATCTATCTATCTATCTACATAAACATACACACACACACACAATATTTCATTAATGATGATTGACAAGGAAGTGCATCTCTTCAATTTTTCTGGTTTTTGTATCAGAGTTTTCTTTTCTACAAATAAACTGTGTAAAAACTGTCCGAATGTCATACATATTTGAGCGCTTTCGTCTATGCTATTATCAAGGACGATTTTTTTGTTTTTAACATGACGTGTAACTTTCTTATATATATACTAGCAGTATAGCCCGGCGTTGCTCGGTTGTAATGAAAGCTTTAAAACTAATCCATGGTCCTGGAGCTTAGACTCTTTGGACGTTGGCACGAAAGACTAAAAACCAATAGTTGTTTCCAGTTGAAGCGAAACCGTAGACTGAAAGAAAAATGAATGTATGTAAGTCAAATTTTGATTTCCTGGTATCGATATAAATTAGTTTTTTTCGTCGTAAACTTAATTTTGAAAAAATACAGACATAGAAGCAGATAAACAGACACACACAAACATCTTGCCTTATATATATATATATATATATATATATATATATATATTATTGATTTTCTGCACTATTGTAAGAACTGAAACCTTGAAACTTCTGAATATTGTTACTTATGTCTTTGTCTATGATTGTATCAAATTTGGTTAAAATCGGACCACTCCTTCTATAACCCGGTTTTTCGATTATCGATTTTCGATATATACCGGGGGTATCTTGACACAGAACCTAGCTAAGAACACATGGATCAGGCTAGCCTCCCTGAAAGCAAAACACTGCATCTCTTCATGTTAAATTTTACAACAGACCTCAAGTGGAATGATTGTATCGAACCCATAGCTAAATCCCGACATCTAAAATCTTCAAGAATTTAAATGTAAAGTCATCTCTTATCTCACTAACCTGCATCTTCTCTTTCATACTCCTTTTTCCGTCCACTCAGCTTACATCAGTATCCTCATCCTTCTCTTACCCACTTCCCGACATCCCCTATAACCTGTTACTCTCTCTCTCATAAATTTCCTCCTATGAAACCCCCTGTACAAAAGTAGCAGAAAAATGCTTTGCTTGGGGCGATATGATTTTAAAAAAAATATGAGCGACGAGGATGTTTTTTTTCCAAACACAGAGGGTTGTAATTAATGTTTTTGAATGTTTTCTTTATGTTTCTTTTTATTACTAATGCATCCCTTATTTTTAGCCCATTTTACATGTAGATGAGACTATTATAATTGCATTTCATACAAGACTGTTTCGGATGGAATATGGCATGTTTCTTTTTATGTTTAAATAAGACGTTATAAAAATATAATCAGAGAAATGCAAAGCCAGTCTTCATGCTAGGGATGTAGTGTTATGACCAAGATAATTATTCAATTAATTTGGTTTGATCAGAAATTCCGTTCCTTAAAGGATAAGTGAATTCATAAATAGTACATATTTAAAAGATTTACACATTCAGTTAAAAATAAAAAATACCCTTGATAATGTCAAATAAAATAACTAAACGCGCTCAGATATATAGAACATTAAAACAGTTTCTATACACTTTCAGAAAAGAACGCACTAAAACGAATACAAAAAAATGAATAAAAATGGCTTAATCGCAGTACTTTGACAGTCGTTTTTAATAAAACTTGTCTAAAAGAGAGATTCCTGCCAAATACACAATTATATATATTTCATAGTACAAAATTTTCTCATGGCGTTAAAGACGAGAAGCTTTTTAATATGATCGGCCATGCCAAATTTCCTAACAAAAACACCAGTCGACCGTATTTGTCCCTTCTAATCCGAACTGTAAACGGGGAAAAATTATAAAAAGCAAATCTAATATGGGTGACATAAATGAACGGTAAGGAGAAAAGTTTTATTTTACTAAGATTTATTACATCTAAAGATGTTAGAGACTCAGCAGAACAAGCCCAACAAACATTCCCTTTGTTTACAAATAGAGGGTCGCTTAGACCTGATAAACAACGTCTCCAATGCCTCAGATGGAACATCGAACAAGATCTGGTCAAAACAGAAAACCAGTCTACACTAACTTTCGCAGTACAACACGGATTATTTATCAAATGATTCGCAATGGAAGATACATAAGTTTCTACTTTAAAAGTTGGCATGACCGATCATATTTAAAAAATTTGTTGTCTTTAACGCCACAATATATATATATATATATATATATATATATATATATATATATATATAAGAAAATGGAAAAATCCGTGAAAGTTTTGTTTAAAATCTAGATTTATTGTTGCTATTATTATAATTATAACTTGCTTTTTCTGTGATATATTAATTGTCCATGATGGTATTTGTATCTCTACACGTGTTTCGAGTCTAAGGTTGACTCTCTTCAGGCAAATAAACTTGTGACTTCACATAACGAGATCCGTTTACTTTCCTGATAGGCAAGTTATCATCTATAAATAGATATGTTAAGTGGTAAGCAGGTCAGAAAGTTCATATGCGTGCGTGTTGTTCTTTTTCTTTTTCACACGTGAACGTTAAGTATCTCCTGTCACCTTCGTTGAAGAAATATTCACTGACTTTAGAAATTCGATTTCGTCTTTATACTTCGAAATTGTTTTTAGCAATTTTTATTCAATTCTACTCTACGGGTCATCTATTTCTTTTTTTGTGGGGAGGGGGATACTATCTGAATTTAGTGTGTGTGTGTGTGTGTGTGTGTGTGTGTGTGTGTGTGTGTGTGTGTGTGTGTGTGTGTGTTTGTCGCGTTTGAATTTCGTGCGTCCTTATGTGTGCCTTACGTTTTTTATATGTTGTTTTGTTGAGGAAAGGCTTGCATTTTTTTTCAAATATTTATTCCTGCATCATGAGTGTGTCATAATCTGCTTTTTGGTAAATAGGCATTACTCTGAATTTACCTGAATTGCATTCATGAAAATATTGAAAGACAAATAATTTCCTGTTATTGGCTAATTTAATGTTACTTCTGTGCGGGGCTATTCTTTTATTCCGACCTCGTTTCGCCGCCACGTATAAAAATATATCCCATTTTAGAGCATAAATTAAGTTTTTAGAGTTGCAGCTCAGATCTGTTTTTTTTAGAATGTAAATGTGTTTTCAAATCTGAAAATGCTTTCCTTCTATTATTATGTTGCATACCCCACATCTTTTTGTTGCATTTGATGACCCCTGTGTTTTGTGTTGTTAAAATTTCGATGAAGTTAGAATGTTTTTAAATTTTTGTGTTGGCGTTTGCTTTATTTATTTTAGTTGTCTTTAAGATTTTCTTTATTTTATCATTTTTGTTGAGTAATTCTATGTGGTTTTGATCTTTGTAAATAAATCTGGGTTGATTTTGTTGTGATTAGAAACGTATGCTAGAATGTTTTCTTCTTTTTCATGTTTGTCGTTTTGTTTTTGTTTTTTGTATTTCTGAGAGATTCTAATGGTATTTCTTCTGCCAGTTGGAAACCCTTGTTTATTATTGGAGTGGGTATCCTGTTATTGTTTTTCGTAGTTCCTCTGGGCATATTTTACGAAGGGTTGCAGCAGCTACTCTTGTGCAACATTCGTCGTGCTAGGGAGTAAGGAATAGATTTTAGACCACTTTTAGGGTGGAGACTGTTGAAATGGAAATATTGCTGGGTGTCTGTGGGTTTATGGTAAATGTCTGTCATGAAGTAATTGTTTTTGTTTTTATGAGTATGTCTAGGAACTACATTTCATTATGGCTATATTCTAGCGTGAACTTTAATTTGAATGCAACTTTTGTGAAACAGTGTGAAAAGACCTAACATGCACGCACGCATATGTACTTTCTGACATGCTTAACACTTGACTTATCTTTTTATACACGATAACTTGGCCATCAGAAAAGTAAACGGGTCTCAATATGTGAAGTCACGAGTTTATTCGCCTGAAAGGTGTCAACTTTAGACTCGAAACATGTGTAGCAAAAACAAAAATACCATTATAGACACTTAATATATCATACAAAAAGCAGGTAATAGTTATGAATAAGAGCAACAATAAATCTACACTTTAAACGAAACGTTCACAGCTTCTCGCACTTTTTCTTCTATATCAATTTCTCTCATTGAAAAAATAAACCTTTTCTGTTTTTAATATATATATATATATAAATATATATATATATATCAGAAACTCGCATCCTGACAAGAGAAAAGATATTAACGGTTTTTTCACTAAACTTCTAATCTGCATAAAGCTGTTGAATTAAAGTGATAGAAATTAAAGTATATATATATATATATATATATATATATATATATATATTATATATATTATATATATATATATATATTAGAAGTAGAGCAGTTGTGTTCGGTACTATCTTATTAGAGCCTCGTCAGGCAGTGAAATATTTGTTTTTACTGTTAGAAATTATTATATATAGAAGTTTAGAAAATCTAGAATCCAAACAATTAAGTTGGGAGGATTTTGGGGGGCCATTTATCTCAGCTAACTAATAGAAAATTAGGTCATGATAGGAGAAATTAGATTGTAAGAGTAAGGGGAGATAGACTTAAAATGGCTTAAGACCTAGACAATTTTCATGCCAGGTGATGAAATGAATTGAGGTACATATGTACAAATCTGAATATTTATCGCGTGTCATTGTGAAACGGTTACTGGAATTTCGTTAAGTTATTAATCAACTCAAAATAATGGACAAGAGACAAAGACGGGAAAGTTTTTTTTTAAATACTCTGCACGTCAAACATATGCATACGGCTCAGTGGTTGTTCTATCTTTTAAAGTACAACAAATTAAACTATCAAAACGTGGGAAATTACTCGATATATGCTAGTGGATAGATTATAGATATTTATTTACATGAGAAAAAAAATTAAGTATATTTCAGGGTAAAAAACAAATTTTAAATCTAACTATATCTAAAAATTACAACTATATTTTAACTATATTTAAAATTTAAACTGTTCATATATTTAATAAATTCAAAATTAAAACAACATTTTAACTATGTATTTGAATTTAAAATAAGCTTAACATTTAGCTATATTTTAAAATATTTACTGTATTTTAGGGTATGTTTCAGACGATGATGGCAAATGAAACTTACTTCGCTACGTTTATTGAGTCATTTTAGGATTTGGAATTTGATAATATGTAATTTTTCTTGTAAAGATAGGAAACATGGCTCATATAAATATTTACAAGTTCTTTTTTTTATTAATATTTTCTATTTTCTATTTTACGGTAGAGGTTTTATTTGCCAATAATAATTAGAACGTGATGTGTTATTGCGGTAATATTTATTATTAAAAAATAAGGTGTGAAAGTAATTGCGGGGCTCAAAATGATTTTTGTTTCACCCGATATAATATTTTATTACTGTGGATTTTCTATGGTAGAAATGGAGCATGAGTAGACTATAGATTCAGTTAGACATTTATTTTCTAATGGTCACTCAATAGGTTTTCGGCAATTGCAATTATCGTTATTTTGATCGTTAGTTTCTTTAGTAAGTTGTTGATTGTTTAGGCTATTATATCTGTTTAAAATTCTGTGATTATGCTTTTTGATGATCTTCGCAAAGTTATCACTACAGGTATAGCTTAGTTTCAGTGTGTTTCTGTTAAAAATTTGGCTAAGACGGTTCCCGTTTTGGGGAAGTTTTTTTCAATTAATTTTAGTAATTTATGCCCGAGCTGAGTACTTATCATCCGATAAATTGGGGTGTGTATCAAATGATATTTCTCTTTCTATTTTTATTGTTGTTGTTGTATTTCAGATCAGGGCATTTATATCCGCTGTTCTTAAGCGCCATGTCATAAAATTTGCTATGATTATAAAAATGTTTTCGTTAGAAGAATTGTTACTAATTCTGTTTTCAATAGAGAAGGGTATATACTTGATAATTGATCGGGTGTAGTTAGATTTAGGGTGGATATATATAGGATTGGCATTAGTTCTTAAGTGGAGTGAGTATGTTTCACCGATTAAATTAACTGTTACATCTAGAAAGTCTATCATTCTTAGATTAGTTTTGATAATTACCTTAAGGTTAAACATTTTCAGTACCCTATGTATTAATTTTCTTAATCTATTGGCTTTAAAATTTGTAGAATTTTTTGCAACCATGAGGCCATCATTTATGTATACCACTATCTTCTCAATATTTATATCGTTATACGCTGTCAGGTTGTAGAGAATAAATAGGCCAACGAGATTTGAGGACACATAGTGATGTCAAATAATTTCTCAAATTTATTTTTTCTACCGTTCACTGTTGTTGAGTACGGATCGTTTTGCACTCATGATTATTATCCGTTCCTTGTGAGTTCGATCGGAAAACCCCATTGCGAACTCGATGCCAAACTGAATAAGCCTTTGGAAATTGATGTCAAACTGGATAAACGAACGATTGGTCTTATTACTGATTTGGTCAAACCAGTAGGTGACATCATTGATGTTAATCCATTGAGTTCATTCGAGTCATGTTTTAATTTGGAAATTGATTCTGTTAAGGATGTTTTTTTTTACTTTGCCAATTTGAGGTCGTGTTGAGTTGATAATCCTGGTGAGGCAGGTATCTCGTAATCCAGTTGATATATAGTTATGTGAATTTAAATCTGGGAATATCCACATGTAAACAAATATTGTTCAGGTGTTAATAAAACAGTACTCAATGTAGTGTAAACAGAGTTATTATATATATTAATAAATATAAATATTATCCTATGTCAATGGCACGACACTGAATCGCGTCAACGACGCTGGATAATATATATATATATATATATATATATATATATATATATATATATATATATATATATATATTACGAAAATTAACGAAGATTAACGAAACTTAGTTATAAACAACCGTCAATTTGAAATGATTTGTTTGAACATGATTTTTAATCGATACTCGTATTAAGTCGATATTCTGTTTTTATAATCAAACAGTATTATATATTTATTTAAACCAGCCTGATTATTTACGATAAATTTTTGTTAGCGAAAATATGTATCATTCCAATGACAGTCTAGTGAAGTATAACATTTTATCTGACCGCCACAGTCCCTAGATAAAATGTTCTACTTTTTGAGCCATTCAGCTACAACTTTAGCAGTATAAATAGATGCATTATCATCCTGTAATATAGCATTTTCTTCATGAAACAGTTCCTTAACCATAGGGTGAAGTTGACCACTTAAGGTTCTTAAATAATCCTAACTGTTGATTTTAATACAATTATTTAAATAGTATATGTAATAAAACAACAATTTCTTTCAGAAATATTATTCAGAAGAAGGCTTTGGAGATATAATTTTAAAGTAAAAATGGGAAAATTCAAAACCAGTAACGCAGGAACTGTATTTCCAGATATCAACCATTCCGATCGTCTCCATGAGTACACTAATCATTTCCATAATGCTTCTACTTTTATCATTTTATCAAAAATACGTATTAATAGGCATGAGACACATGAGATAAAGCTTCTCCGAGGGGGCAAAAGATTAGATTTATAAAAATAATGCTGCAACTCCTGAAAAATACAAAAGGCAACGACAAGAGGTTTGTTTTTTTATTTTAAGAATTTACAGGGAACCCTAACCTCAAACTTTTAGATGGGTGAATTGTTTGTAATAGAGTGGTGAAGAAATTTACCAAAAAATAAAAATATATATATCGCAGTTATCAAGATTAACAGATTTTATAGGCACTAGAGATATTCGAAACGTCTTGCTTAAAGCGATGGAGATAGGAAATCCAACAATCCATCAAAGAAAGACAAAGTTTAATCTCAGAAATAGAGTAACAAAGATGTTCATCTCAGAACTTCACCGGAAAATTCATAGTGAGAAAAATGTTTGACATATGGAAATGATTGATTTTGTCGGTTGAATCTGTTTTTATCCTATATTTTATATATATATATATATATATATATATATATATATATATATATATATATATATACATTGTGTGTATTTAGGCATCATTATTTCACTAATGCATGTTGCATTAAATAATATAGAGAAATTTTGTCTATATTATTCATTATAATTTCCTCATCTTTACAAAATTACAATATTGATACATGACCTTTTAATAATCCAATCGAAGCATTCGGCTTACATAAGCCATTTTCTAAGCGGATCGTCAGGGAAAGCTGGCTAACTAGGAAAGAACCAAACGAGGATTTTTCGACACAAATATAGTTATTAGTTTGTCAATATATATATATATACACACACACATATATATATATATATTAATGCATGTTTCATTAAATAATATAGATTAAATAAATATATTATGTAAATTTTAACTTACATATGAACTTATGTTTAATAACGAAATCCCATTTTTCGATATCGATATAGAACTAAAATCTAATCAATTAAATATTTACCTGTAAAGAAAACCCACTTGTAAGAACTTTTTCCTTCTAAACTATAATAGCAATTACCCAGAATGTTTTAAAATAGCAATGATACAAACTTCTGAAATAGAGCACACCAAAACCACTCTTTCCAAAATATATTTATAAACGAAATGAAACACATAAAACAATCATTCAGTCAGTTAAGTGCCACACATGATACACGCAAAAGCGGCATCACTTACTGGGCAGAATATTATCCCGCTGACGGTTGCCATTATATTCTGCAGTAGACTGGTTGCCAGCCAAGGCTATAGAACCCAAACTGTCCTATTATTTAACCCATAACTGGAAAGAAGAGACGGATTAATACCTTTCCAAAGAGTACTGGTTCGCAAGTGAATGCAAGACATTCAACTAGAATTCAAACTCGGTTCCCTAATTTCTCGTTCCGAGCCGATAACCACTGCACCACAACGCACATATTTTAAACAAATATTATTCAAGTATAATTTCCTCATCTACATTATTGATAAACAAATAAAATTAGTCTTAGAATAAATACACGACAACAGTAATAAAAATACAACACGGCAAAACATCAACATATTTTACCGCAACCAGATGCACAATTATTACAAGTAAGACCAATTTGTTGTGCGAACAATTATTAAACACATTTTTCTGCAGTACTCTCTGAAAAACATGTAAGGTTTATAATATACTACACAAAATGGAAGACAGCAAACCTTGTCGTCACTTGTTGGATCAATCTGCCATTAAAATAACTTTTATTAATCCATAATTTACAAGAACATTAATTGAAGGTTTTTGTTAACAACACAGAAAATTATTTCTTAAATCACATTGTCGCAGACATCTGACTATTCGAGAGGCTTTATGTATTAAATATCTTTCACCTACCATGAATTTTACATTGATTAATAGTGAAGATGGTGTGTTGAAGGTCATCCAAAATTAGAAATGATGGCGGTGCTAATTTCAGCTGTGAGGTTCATGTGACTGTTGGAAACTAACTCTCCTCCTCAAAATTACCCATAGCTGAAGTTCTATGTAAAGGTCAAAACATAGGAAAATAACGGCTCGGACAAACATATTTTTGAATATGAATATAGAAGTAGCCGAAATTGCTCAAGTTATACTAATATTGTATTTATCAAAATACAATACAATCCGCATAAAAAAACATTCTCTTGAGGGACATCAAAAATGCATGGTGGAAGAATGAATACATGATCAGACATGTCTGACTATGAAATGTGTGCACAGTAAACATAATGGAATGTGTGCACAGTAAACACATTGTAATATGTGCACAGTAAACACAGTGGAATGTGTGCACAGTAAACACAATGGAATATGTGCACAGTAAACACAATGGAATGTGTGCACAGTAAACACAATGGAATATATGCACAGTAAACACAATGGAATATGTGCACAGTAAACACAATGGAATGCGTGCACAGTAAACACAATGGAATATGTGCACAGTAAACACAATGGAATATATGCACAGTAAACACAATGGAATGTGTGCACAGTAAACACAATGGAATGTGTGCACAGTAAACACAATGGAATATGTGCACAGTAAACACAATGGAATATTTGCACAGTAAACAATGGAATGTGTGCACAGTAAACACAATGGAATGTGTGCACAGTAAACACAATGGAATATATGCACAGTAAACACAATGGAATATGTGCACAGTAAACACAATGGAATGTGTGCACAGTAAACACAATGGAATGTGTGCACAGTAAACACAATGGAATATGTGCACAGTAAACACAATGGAATGTGTGCACAGTAAACACAATAAAACGTAGTAAAAAATCCAATGACAAGTAACATTGAAGTATTTTTTATAATCGTTTCACTCCGAGCAATCATTACAGCCGTTGGTGCGCAGGTTGTTACAGTGAGAGAAGAGGGAAGAAAACAAAAGAATAAAATACAGGGGATGTCGAATAAAGGATTAGACAAAGATGGGAATCAAGGAAATAGAATCCGGCTATGGCCTTTGTACCTAAACTTTTGCAGATTGTAGCTGTCAGGGAAGTAAATATACGGAAGGGAGTTCCACAGGCAAGAAACGCGAGAATAGAAACTACGAGAGTACAAGTGGTAGTTACATTTACTTATTTTGACGATAATAGAATAGGGATTAGTTGCCTGTCTAGTAGCACGAGTAAAGGAATGTAGAAAGTACACCAAGGAATTAAGCTCTTCAGAGCAGAAGTCGTGAAAATGTTTTAAGAAAAGGCAGAGGGAAGCCACAACAAGTCGGTGAGAAAGTGACTGAATTCAAGCTGCCAAATTGGGATCGATTACATTTCAGATCCTCCTTTGTGTTTTGTCAAGAACCCCGAGAAAAATATATGAAGATAGATTAATTATGTGCAGATACTATACTCTATTTTTCCTACCATACACAAGCATAGATCATGAAAATATCAATTTGTTATGTGTGATTGTTAGATTATCTTGTTTAAGTTAAATGTGGTGCAGTTAAAGAAAATCGAAACTTTTACATCAATAAGGTTTTGTTATTACCCAAAAGCAAAGAAGATAGCATTAACATTGGACTTTCCCTTTTAAGATATCCCAATGTGTATATCTACATTTGATTTAACGTGTAATTCTAAACACTGTATCATACACTTTTTAAGTAGTCTTTTTTGAGGGAACCGGTCTCCCAAAGGTGTTACAGTTGTTTCCGTCAGATTTTTCACACTGATATAGGCATTGAAAATTCGTGTGAATATACCGATTCTCCTTTCTAAATAAGGTGACAACAGATAGAATAACGTAGTGCGGGCAAATAAAAACGTAAGAAAATATCGGGATGCAACATAAAGATGTAAGCCCACAAGTACACAACCATATGTAAATATGATCATTGAACGGAGAGAGAAAAACAAACATCTAATGCACAGACATCCTAACCCAACATGTTTATTACTATTATTACACAAACATACACAGAGGTGCGCACGCGCGCACACACACACACATACATATATATATATATATATATATATATATATATATATATATATATGTATATGTGTGTGTGTGTGTGTGTGTGTTTGTGTGTGTTTGTGTGTGTGCGTGTTTAGGCAGCAAATTTTCTTTTAGACATGTCAGATTAAATATATTGCAAACATTGTGTTTGCTTATTTTTAATAAAATCCGTTCATACTCACGGGTAATCTTTTGCGTATTATAATTGAAAGATGTCAGAAATGAGCTGTAACGTTCACAGATGTTATTATCATTCAATTCTCAAAGTACCCAAGTACTTTCAATCTTTTTCCGAGATCATCTTCAGGGTTGTTAGTTATGGTAACAAAAAATTAAAAAAAACTGTATTGCTAAAAATTAGTGTAATTTTTTTTTTTTGCTTCAAATATAACGGTTGACAAATTGCTACCGTTCATTAGAATGTGAAATTTATCCAAAGTGGAATTTGTTTTATGTCGTAATGTCAGAGTCATGCACATGTTACAGTATGAAAAACGGTTTATTTTACGAACATATAAAACATTCTCGATGCAATATTCATTAAAAAACTTAAGCCGTCAATTAAGAGCTATGAATACACTAGTAATGTTCTAAAATGTTTGTTAAAAGGCGGTTTTTCATGCTTTAACATGTGCAGACATAATGATTGCAATTTATTTAATCTGATATATATATATATATATATATATATATATATATATATAACGATGTACAAGGCTACGCAAAAGTTTAGCACACAGTTTCAGAACCAGTGAACGTGCCCTCTGACGTAAAGTTCTTTCTAACATATCCCTTTAATATGCTTCATTCACCCTCTTTTCTATTGTTTCAATGTTCCCCACACTTTGGGCACTAAAGTAAGCTAAGATCCGCCTCCAAATTTTACTTTTGGAATAGTATTTTCTGGCCAATATTCAGTACTCTTCTCTCTCCAGACCATTGCTAAAGAGAAGATCTTTTCAAAATGCTGCAGATTTGAAAAAAAAAGAAAAAAAAATTCGTTTGCAAAATTCAGTCTAGCAAAAACGTGTTTTCGCTTAAGAAGATTTTTTTTCCTTGGAATCTTTGAAAAGATGTCATATCGACGAAGTGAACAACTATTTGTATCCATATTCACTTTTAATCTACTTCGTTCTAATTATTCTCTTTAACCCTAACCAGGGGCTCGTTTCAACTTTATTTGCCATAATGTTGCCGTGCGTTCTATTCTAAGATGACCAGAGTTTTTTTGTGGGACGAATGGAATGACACGTCTTCCAGTGACAAACTATCGTAATTACTGAACTCAGTAGCACATTCAACTGACCACCTATCTTCCTATAACCACGTGTATGAAGATCAGTAATACGTTTATGAAGGTTTTGATCAGATATTTAGCTTTTCCTCACATTGTCAATGTTTAAAAGACGATTGACAGAAAAAGAATGAGGCAATACTTTTAATCATTCTTAAAAGTAATCATAAAATTAATCTGAAACAACCATTAGAAATTAGAATATTCTAGTAAAACGCGAAAACTTTCATGAGAAAATCTGTTTTGAAATAAAAAAAATGTATTTCGAACTTTTTAGTTACTATATATCGTAATTTGTATTTATTTCTGAGATTAGTAATTTTCAATAATCTTCGTATTATTTCGAACATTTGTTCTCATCTTGGTTGATATAAGTGTTATAATAGACATAACGTTTCAACAAAGTACGCTCTGATCATCATCAGGTGTTCATAGATTGGCTGATGTGGAATATCTCGTTGATGATTGCAAAATATCCTGTGAAATCAATTATTGTTCTTTCATGTTGGAATTTAGTACTCTCAGTACCAAGTCCAAGGATCGAACTCATGACTACTAGATGATACTAACACATGTATAACCAATTCTTATATACATTAAGCCAATGAAGGACTTTAGTGGTGTATTTTTGGAGTCTTTTATATCCAGTGCCAGATGGATTTTGATAACTGGAGTGGGTTCGTGCCACTTGTGATAATTTGTATTTATTTCTGAGAGGAGTAATTCGAGATAATTCCAAGATTATTGAAAGTCTACTTGGTCAAAACGCTGTATCTATTATAACACCTCTATCAAACAAGGTGAGAACAAAAGTTCAAAATAATTCCAAGATTAATAAATATCTGTTTTTCTTCGTGAGATATTATTTTGAAATTTTTTAAACAATCTAATTGTTTGACTGAATACTTAAATATGTGTTCTGCCAGCAGTAAAAGATTAACTGTATCAGAAATACAATTTTTCTTTTTATAAAGTGTTGTAAATTTTTAAGTGGCATTGTATATTATCATTTAATATTTTACCTTTGATGGACAGTATTGTGGTAATTATAAGACAAAATGGAAAAAGTTTATTTGTTACGCGTTCCATTTTATCTTATCCTTTCATCAATATATATATATATATATATATATATAAGAATTAAATTACTGTGAAGTAATCAAAAACTCACCTGAAACGAGTTGAATATGTAATGCTGCTCATGCCAATAACATGTCCACTAAGCCTCTTTACGGCATATGATTTCAATGAATTCCTTTTGAATATCTTCCTCACGAATTTGTATTTAAATCAATTTGGGATCATCGGGAGAGAATGCGCACAGTTTCAGAACCTTCCTCTCAACTGTTTTACTTGCACACCAGTCCGGCTCTTATATATTGTCATGGTGACATCACCCATTTAACGGATTTAACTCTTCCTACAACTACATATACTTCCCCTCACAAGAGGTGGCAGAGGAAGAGTGAGAGATCCGAAGGATATCATCATTAGCAGATCAGCGGAGAGCGATAGGTAGAGATAGCCAAGACTGCTACCGTACAAATATTGCGAGTCCCAGTTATAGTATTATTTCCTAACCCGTATTTATTCGTTCTAATAACAGAGTTCCAAGTATTTGTATTTTGCTGTGTTTAATATATATATATATATATATATATATATATATATATATCGTTATTTCCTATTTTCGTTGTTATTGTATTATTTTCTTCCTAGACTCTTAACCGTGTCCCATTCATATATATATATATATATATATATATATATATATATATATATTAAAAAAGGATTAATTCAAAGATGTTGAATCTGTTGCTGAGGTGATGTGTTATGCCCCGTGGGGATCTTCATATCGAAATGGCCATTCAACATCTTTGAATTAATCCAGTTTAATATATATTTGCTCTGTAATATTTTATTACATGGAGCTCTCTTCCTGTATCATTTTTTAATATTAAAATAAAATTTTTAATATTAATTAGGATCGGGTTTTTGGAATTTACCGTCCTGCTTTTTTCCCTTGGATTGAAGTATCTGAATTAAAATATATATATATATATATATATATATATATATATATATATAATTGTTGAAATTTGGCCGCCAATGATAAATCCTGTCAAGAATTTTATTTTTCTCAGAAGTTGAATAGATCCGGTCAGAAAACATGTGCTTGTCTTATGCCACTTTCTATTTTTGTATACCTGCTGAATGTATTTCCTATGCGGACGCAAGCGTTTTACTGCCAGTATAGGTTATTGATTATCCCAATGTCTTTCCCGAAAATGTCGACGTTGCTGAGCATCTCGAACAAGTTTTTGTAGCGTACTTTGTCAAACGCATTTGAATAGTCTATAAAGTAGAGACAAATGTCCTTTTGTATTTGCATTGCTTTTTCAGATAGAATTTTGAGCATGAAAATCGCGTTACTTATTGCGGTATTCAGAAGCCGGATGAGGAGCTTTTTTATATGGCTCATTAAGCCAATTGTTAAGTGGAGTTCACATTCCTTTACCCCTGGTTTCTTAGGTAGCGCTATGAAAATTTATCTTTTTGGGTCTTCCAATATAGCGCCACTGTTGTTGATTTCGTTTATTATTTCTGTGATCCTGTCTACGTCAAATCCGTCTTATGACGTCAGCACGCACCTCTATTACAATACTGTCAGGCTCTGCTGTTTTGTTTCTGTTAAAATTGAACAGTTCCACTTTCACCTCGGTTTTCAATATTTCTGCTTCGTCCTTATTTCTGTGTATATTGTTTGTTGCACTCTCCTGTCGGGGAAGAGATTTCCGATATACTCGTCCCATCGCTGAAGTATTTGGTAACATATACAGTGTTTTATTTGTACAGTGATAAATATATTGCATTAGTAAATGTAAAATGAGGTTTTGCAGATTACTTTTCGGATATCCTTGTACAGGACAACTTAAATATATTCCTATATATTTCGAATTCTAAGTTGAGGAAATAGTTTATCTAGTGATTTATATTGATGTTCAAGTTCATGTAAACAGCTGTAATTTGAATGCTACTTTTCAATAAGATCTTGTTTGCTCTATTATAAAAAGAAAGTAATTATAATATGAAAGAATAGTCATTGAATTGAAATTCCACACAAGACTACAAAAACAAGATTACCTGAGTTAAAGCCCCAGCCTGTGAATGAGAAAGCACGTGACCTAACACTTTATAGGTTCAAATCTGGTCGGAATAAGTGCTAAGAATCCAAATTTATAGACAAATTATACAGACGCATGCTGGGATTGCATTCGAATAAAAAAAATTAACTCTCACTCTTATCTGCCATATTTTTGTTTCTTGCAGTCTTTAGGTCAGAAGGCTACAACCACGTGACTGCCTCCATTTTTTCTATTAACAGGTAATACTTTGCAAACTTTTTACCTTATTACTGTTGCCTTGCCTAGCTTTAACTTACATATATAACTTTTGTTTAGTATGCTTCTGCCCTATTAATTTTCTTCTTTCTTTTTGTTTATTGAGAAATTTGTCATTACACTTGTGAATGTTGTTAATTAAAATTAAATTATATATGTCTGTAAGAATTATTTTTCTGTATTTCAACCGAATAATAATAATTTTTAAATATTTTTTTGCAAAATATTTTTTGGGTTGAAATTTGTTAAATTATAAGGATTTATTCTAAAAATTCCTTATTTGTAACATGAGCGTGTTTTTGGTATTATTGCAAAAAAAAAAAGCCTTATTTGGAAAATTCCTTATTTGGGAAAATGGGCGTTTCTTTTATACGTATTTGGTAAAGAACGCTAGCGTGAACATCTGCTTTTGTTGGCGCGTAGAAATTGTCGTCTGCAAGAGTTTACGTGTTGAGCAAATTAATCAAATAAAATTAGAATTTCTTGATCGGTTCCAACGGTTGGACGTATCAGATTTTCATTACAAATGAAATCGTTATTTATTTTTCTAAGCAGCTTAGACATATTAGAGGAAATATTAGCAGCTTAAACAATTAGAGGAAATTTTGGTATCTATTAATGGATAATCTAAATACTCTAATTTTTATATTAATTATGAGAAATATCTGAGCGATTCCAACGAGTGGACGAATTCAGATTTTCTCCGGTTTCATATCTTATGAAATTGTAATTTTATAAGTAGCGTTAGGAATTAGCTACTTAATCTAACTTCAATGATTAAGAGGTAAAGATATTGGTATCAAATTTTGGGTATTTCAAAGCCTCTTCTTCTTTTATGTAACTACGAGAATTTTCTGAACGATACCAGTTGATGGACGTTTCAGAATCTCTTCCGTTTCATTACAAAGAAATCGTTATTTTTCTAAGTTGCAATATTTAGCAATGTATATGATTAGAGGTAAAATATTAGTATCTGTTAAAAGATATGTCAAAACCTCTATTTTTATATATAAATGTGAGAATATTCTGAGCGTTTCATGCCATGTGCGTTGTGCTTTAACTCATCTATTTATATATGCTGATAAAAAGTAAGCTACGAGTGGATATATATATATATATATATATATATATATATATATAAAGTTTAAAATTATGCAATATTTATTAAACAAAAAAGCTCAATGTCAGGGACAGAACGTGTGTAAATATTAGAATAGCCACTGAGTTCAACACCAAGAAGCAACAGTCTGCATTGAGCTAAAACGCAATATTCACACCATGAATAAGCATGAAGAAGATAGTCGCTAGTCGGTGTTGATTTCAGTGTACATTATTCTTCAAAGAATATATATATATATATATATATATATATATATATATATATAGTGTGTGTGTGTGTGTGTAATGAATTTCATTCTGCTTTTTAGTATATATTGCCAAGTGAATAGTTCTAAATGAAAATAGAATGGTTCTTTTGTCAATACTGCATCAAATGAATTTATACATATTTAATAATTACCTATATTGCAGTTTCATCAATGAAAGAATGAAGAAAATTTAGTGTAATTCGAAGGAGTTTATCTTTACTTTCTTGCCTTGTAAAAAATTACAAATTAATAATAAGAAAATAACCATTTTATTTTCATTTAGAATTATCCACTTGGCAACAAATACTAAAAATGTTATGAAATACATCATTTCTCTTAAAAAATTGGGGTCGCGTAATAATTATGGCTGGTAGTATATATATCATACTTTAAAATTATTCTATATTTATGAATAAAACGGCTCAATATCAGGGACAGAACGTGTATAAATATAAGAATGAACACTGATTTCAGCACTGAGAAGCAACAGTCTGTTTTGCGCTTGAACGCAATATTCAAACCATGAAGATGGCTTTTAACCATTCAGCAGATCGTCGCTAGTCGGTGTTGATTTCAGTATACATTATCCTTGAAAGAATATATATATATATGTGTCTGTGTGTGTGTATGTGTGTGTGCGCGCGCGTGTGTGTATGTGTGTGTGTGTACGTGCATGTACACTACCGGCCATGATTATTAGGCCACCCCAGTGTTTTAAAAAATGATATATTTCATACTATTTTAGTATTTATTGCCAAATGAATAATTCTAAATGAAAATAGAATGTTTCTCTTCTTAATACTGCACAACATACATGTGCATCAAATGAATTTACAAATATTTTATAATTACCTATATTGCAGTTTCATCAATGAAAGAATTAAGAAAATTTAGGGAATTCGGACAAGTTCATCTTTGCTTCCTTGCCTTGTAAAATTTTGCAAAGTAATAATAACAAAAAAACATTTTATTTTCATTTAGAACTATCCACTTAACAATAAACACTAATAATAAAACGAAATACATAATTTCTTTTAAAAATAATAATGGCCGGTGGTGTATGTATTGTCTTTGAAGTCCTCTTAAGGCTACGAAATTTAGTTCCGACCTAATGGAATCTTCAGTAACCTTAAGATAAAAAAGCATCACTCAAATGCTAATGCCTACAAAGCAGACAAATATATCGATGACTAAATATTTGATTGTTACAAAGAAAAATACTGTTTGACTTCACTTATGCTTGTTTTTGTTTTTTTTTTTGTTTTTTTTTTCAGTAAATTTAACGATAAAAAACAATAATGAAACACGTTGTGCTTCCCTTTGATATTTTTGTTCGGGGTGATATGAAGACGGAAAATAGATTCAATTTGTCTAGACAGAAATATTGTCGTTGACATCTTTCTTAAAGTTTTTCATATTGACTGTTAGTAACCAAAAGACGACAGCCATATTCCGATACCACTTCATTGTGCTTTTGGTTTTTTTGGTGGGGGGATTTTTTTTTTTGTTTTCTTTTGCTTCTGGTGTCTCATCCGTTATTTCGCTCTTCTCAAATTAAAAATAGCAGCGATCATGTCATTATTTCCTCATCAAAATAACAAATTTAAGAAGGAAAACAAACAAAAAAGGAACATAAATAATGTCGTAGTTATCCTAGAAAAGCAATCTCAGGGAAGAGATGAATGAAATTTGGAATGAAATTTGGAACTACTGAGCACGCAAACCAAAGACTTGACCGAGGTTTCATTTTTTAATATAAGGAAGTTCTACGAAAGTTTAACTTTTCTTCAATACCTGATTATCGGGCTTGGATTATGATTTTATATCTGTTATCTTTGTCTCTACTGTTAATAACAATATTAGGCGTTTTATCACAAGTATATATTCGACATTCACTAACCGAGCAGCCAGTGCTACTTTCGTTTCAAATTTTCAAACCTTTCTATTAAAGCAATTTCTTTCAGGAAAATAGGTTTATTATTGCTTTTTCTTGGAACCATTACCAAAATTAGTGTAGTAACTTAAATATTGCTGGCATTCGAAAAATCTTATCTTCTTAAAAAAATTCAAAATTTTATAATACAACAAAACAAAATATTTAGTTAAAATTTACTATAAGCATGAATAAACTTTGGCCGACATATATATATATATATATATATATATATATATATATATATATATAAAATATAATTATATGGTTATGTCAATTTTTCATATAAGCATATAATTATATTATATTATATTAAGCTCTATAATACTCATTATATTGAGCACTCTTTATAATAAAATACATGCCAGAGAACTCAAGATATAAAAAAAACCTCGAGTCCTCTTCACTTGGAATTATATATATATATATATATATAAAGCGCAATATCTACTAAAAAACGAGTGTCAATAAAAAAAAAAACAGTATTTAAACAAATAAATTATAGACATTGCTTGTTAATTTCATTTAGTTAACCTAGCGGAACGTTCCCTTTACATTTGTTTACATTACGATACATTTCACAGCAGAGATGATTATTTACGAAGAAAATTGTATGTTTATAAGGCTTGATTTAGCTTCGTTGGACGGGGAAATCATTCGTGATCAAGTGATCTAAGACGCATCAGATCAATTAAAGTCCTAGCCTATATTGCTATGGTTCGAATCCTTCCAAATGACACACATTTTTTAAACAAATTTTTTCATAAATATTCAGGCCGGTATATACATATATATATATATATATATATATATATATATATATATATATATATATATATACTGTTTAACTAAAACAGAGTATCTACCCAAATACGAGTATCGATTAAAAATAGTGCTCAAACAAATTTTATATATATATATATATATATATATATATATATATATATATATATATATATATATATTGTCATCCGCAGACAGATATGTTTCGCCGTATCACAGCTCATCAGTACGGTTAGACTCCGATTACTTTTTACCCAGGATTGAAACCCGAATATGGTTAACTATCATATAGCACCATGGAGTAGAGCGAGCTACTATACAACCAGTGCAGTAGTGACACTGCATCGCTGATTAGAGACCTTTATATACTAAAGTCAATATTCAAGGCAGAGGGTTTTTTGTTGATTTTTTGTTGACTCCTTGGCTAACTGTCCGTGACTAAGGCGAGCCTTCAAGTTAGATGATATCAGCTGGAAAGGGACGTGTTCCGCCAAGTTTTCTTGCCTACTACATGCTATGTATGATTCAATAACTCTCCGGCTTTCCACCGGGATAGGCATTCCAGAAGCTATGTATTAAGAGACAGGAAAATTTCGCTCTTGAAAGAGAGTATTGGATTGTTATGTGATATCTGTTCTTCCATATGGTAATGAATGCTTGATAATTTCCTAAAAGATTAGGGAAAGACTGGAAACAAATAAAATGTAGATCTACTTAAAGATGCTGAGGATACCTTGGACCGAACATCTGAGCAAGGAGAAGGTTTTGGGGACAATAGACACGAGACGGAAACTGATAAAAAAAAAGCAGATGATGTTTTTTGGACAAGTAATGAGAAAGAAGGCTTAAAGTTCCTGATACTCACAGGACGGATAAAAGGCATGAGAAACAGAGGAAAGCAATGCGTGGTATACTTGATGAACTTGAGCTGATGGATCGTGGAGCAGCGTTTTGGAAGAAGTAAGAGATGAAGGGTGTTACGAGCTACAAAGATTAAAGAGAGATATGGAAGGGGGGCGCTTACGTCGTGAAGGAACACGGCACATAGAAGAAGAGTAAAGAACTGATCAGGTGCCCAGTAACCTCCGACCATCCGATCAGCCTCGGTCATGAGGTTGTATTAGCTAATGATGATGCTGATTAAATTTTAAACAATACTGAGTAATCATCTACAGATATTTGTTTTTCTCGTAAAAGTCCCTTGTTGAATAACATGAAATTGTAAATCAGCAAATTGCTCAAAAAACGAATCGAGTCCTGTTCGCTTTGATAACTTTTGACTGCATCCGTTTGTGAAGCTCTTTAAACGAGCACTACGCACAAAAATTCACATTATCAGAGTTTGTAAATATTTGCTTTCAATAGTATTCATTTTATCGTCTTAGACGGGTTTTCATAAAAAAGGTATATATTTTGCACCTGAAATCAAAAGTGTAAAATCAATAAATAATCTGAGCGACTTTTGCACTTGAAACAAGTTTTATGTAGTAAATAATATGATTTTGCTTCTTAATATTACATAAAATGGTTGCTTTCGATGTGTCTATGCTTCCAAAGGTACCTTCCACATATTTAGCATAAAGGTAACTATTAGCAAATCCAGGCCTTTTGAATTTAATAAAGTATATAATAATGAAACATTTATCAAGTATATAAATTGTGTTCGTGACTCATGATATCATCTGCACACACACACACACACACGCACACGCACACAAAGCACATGCACACACACACACACACACACTTATACAAACAAAGATATTTTTCTCAAGAAACGGATGAATATTTTCCATTATTAATACGAAATATATTTATGACTTAAACGTTATTTTTAGTTGATACTCCTATTTGAGTATACTGTTTAACAAACATACGGGTCTTATGTTTACTCCCTAAAAATATTGTTTATGTAATACACACACACACACACACACACACATATATATATATATATATATATATGTCCTCTTAACGGACTTTGTAAAATAGAAGTGGTTATTTGCAAAGCAGAGGTATATGACATAAATGAACAAAGAAAAACATATTTGGGATTTACTAAAGATATATATATATAAATATAGATGGAATAATTTGTATTTAAACTGGTAAGCCTAAAAAATTGTACCAAACGTGCTCGCAACGTGCTGAAATTAAACGTATGCAGATTGTGCCAGGAGGAAAATTTAGCCATTATGTTTTTCCCAGAACAAAACAAATTACTAAATGAAAGATCAGAAATTATGTCCAGATGTAATCACACTTATAAATCTATACTAGGATTATAAAACATGGATGAAAGTGTTGTAAGATTCTTAAATAACTCCTCCTTATTTTGGAAATTTTCGATTCTTTTAAATTTCAGTTTCGCTTCGTAAAAATCCCTGTTCGTACGTTTGAAAAATGGAAAAATCAGGTATTATAAATCGCCTGAAGATACGAAAGATTGAAACCCGCTTTGCGGAAATAAATTATTTCAAAATGAAAAATATTCATAAGTTCTACAATATAAATGTGTTGAGCAATTTTTAATACAACTGGGTACTGGTCTAATTCATTATGCCCCAAACTAACTAATTAACTAAGAAAATAATGTTATTCCCTAATAAAAATGAATTGCTGAATGAAAGAACAGAAATTATGACTAAATGTAACAAATACCATAAAATACCTTTTAGAATTGTAGAAGTTAATGTTCAATGAGAACGTTAAGGGTATCAAGTGTTCATAATAGTATGTGTATAGGTATGTTATCGTTCAGTAGGAATGTTGAGGATGGAGAAGAAGTAAAAGGAATCAGCACACAAGAAGGAAGGAGAAGAGAACGACCGTCGGGGTGGACTTGAAGTTTCCCCCTTGTTACATTTTAGCATGTCGTCTCTGTTGCTTCCATGTGACTGTCTGACTGACGTTCCTTTCGCTATTTATAACCATTTTGTTTTTTCGCACTGGATCGCTAACTCCTCTCAGTCTTGCAAATCGCTTCCATTGAACAGAAAATTAATCTAAATTTACTCGTGAAATCCAGCACGGGGTCAATCTTTTTCTATTTGGCAAGACCAGGATTTCGCACGTCATTGTGAATTTTTGTAAAAGTGAAGAAGAAGGTTGCTTGTAATTCTTAATTTCCTATCTACCACAATACAACCATGGATGAAAACGTTATAACTTTTAATTTCAGAAATTGCGCGTTCATAAGAAATCCCCGTTACTTAAAATTACGGTAAAATCAATTACTGCAAATCGCCTTAAGACACTACATGATAGAAAATTAGGTTGCGTAATAACTCGTTTACAAGTGAATATATATAACTAGGAAATACCTCTTTGGTTCATACAATCATGGATGAAAACGTCATAATGCGTTAGAATTTAAATAATGAGCCTTCATAAATTCTCTGCCACGTGAACGTTCAAATAAAACACCGTTACAAAAGCGTTCTTAAAAAGAAAAAATGTAAAGGTAAAATCAGTTATTAAAAACAGTCTGAAGACACCACTCATGGCAGAAACCTGGGTAGCAAAATAACTCGTTTAAAAATGGAATATATATATATATATATATATATATATATATATATATATATATATATATATATATATTCAGTACAAGTAAAAGGTTTGTCACTTAGCTGATTGATTTTAACTTCACTATCCAAACTAAAGTACTTCATTTATAGACCTATCCGTTCACTTGTCAGGGGGTATCAACAATTGAGTATATATATATATATATATATATATATATATAAATTATCATTTTAACCCTGTAACACGGGGTCGTGGGTTATATGTTCTTTGTTTCATTGATCACGACCATGTTCCTGGGTTAAAGTATGCTATATTCACGATTTAAAATTAATATTGCGCTAGACTGAATGATATCAGTAGCTCACCATGGGTGTACATAGCGACGAGAGTATTTTCTACAGAATTTTCGTGAAAATCATAAATTGTATTATTCAATTTTTTCTTCCTTTTTCGAGTTTGTCCGCGAGACTCTTTTATTTCTTCAACACTGTTAATACAGTTGAAAACTTAAACCCTGTTGCTATGTTTTATGTTCTTTTGATGGCCCGTATTGATTGCTTCATTTTTTTCTTTGCCAATCTTGCACGTATCTCAGGGTTTAGTTTTATTAAAGAGCTTCAACTATCTCCAAATAGTTAGCCATAAATATAAATAGTACCCTGTGATCTTTTTGCATATTAATGGTCATTTGATGTATGTCATTACCTCGAAATCAAAACTGTCTGATACTAAAAATGTAAGTTTATATGTGTACAGGGGAATATTCCGAAACAGTAAGAATTAAGTGTGGATGTGAGGAATTATTTGTCATAATAAAATAGAATGAAATGCAATATTTTTTATCTTTACCTGGCATCTTGACTTCAGTCACTTCTGCACCGTAATAACATAGCTTCTTTGTGCCTTTTTCTGTGAATATTTTTATGGTAACTCTTCTGATAAGCTGCCTTTATTTATGGATTTTGCTACCTTTATTTATGGATTTAAGCGCAAAGCTAAATTGGCGTTAATGTTTCACCATTTTACAGATGAAATAGCTAGATATAACCGTAAGCTATGTGCTAATATATATTTTTGGCACTTCACGCGTGTAGAATTCTTGTCTGGTCCCATGTTTTCTTTGATCTTCAAACATTTAAATATAATATCTATTCTTTTCGTGTGTCTTCTTAATCTCTCTCTCTCTCTCTCTGTCTCTCTCTCTCTCTCTCTGTTGTTGTTTCATTGTTCTCTCTGTTGTTTCATTGTTCTTTTCACTTCATGTCGTTTTTACTCATATTATTTCACACTCAGTAATTCTTTGTGTCTTTGTGGCTTTAATACCTTACTTGGACTGAGACAATTAAAAAATTAGATTACCCGAAAATTTACGGAACATTTTACGGAAAAATTATGTTGCTTTTGTTTTCATGTATTGTTTATGATCGAGTGTCTTGGTTTTTATATCTTGTTTGTATGTACATTTATAAAAAAATTTTCGTCAATCAGAAAAGCGTTGTCACAGATATTAAAATCAATTTATGTATCTTCCTGTTACATATTTTCTTTTTCAAATTTACTGCATACATAATGTGAAAAGTCCATCCTATTACACTATCAATATGTAAAACCCTTTTCCCTAAAGATTATGTCTTCACTTTCTTGCTTAAATTTGAACGTTAAGTGAATTTCTCTTTTCATCTTCCACGCATAGACTCCAATCCGATTACTCACCTCTCTACTCTACTGTTTAATGGGGGTGAGTCCTTTATGCATTTTTCGACATTTATGTAAGCCGTTTTTCCCTGCAATCAAACTCTGATAATAATAGTTTTAACCACGCCATTAATGTCAATATTAAAGCCACCATTTCTTTTTCTGGCTTGATTTGTTTACAAGAGAGTGACATTCATATTGACGTCTAGTTATTTTGCCCCAAACGAATATCATCCGGGAGAAAAATGTTTGTAAATTTGAGAAGAATATAATGTATTTTGATCGTCATTAAATTTAGAGTCAGTAGTAGCATGACGTAGACTACAAAATGCTAATCGACAAGAACTCACAGAGGTTACACTAAAATATACGACAGTAGAACAATTTAAAATTGGATTCAACCTTAGAGGAATCAGTTCGAACACAGATCCGGTTCTGTTGGTTGGACACGTTGCGTATTTCTAAGCTGACATTCAAGTAAATGAGTAAGATTTTGAATAATTAAAATCCAAACTTGTTAGGAACTCGCAGTTGGAAAAATAGTCTTTGAATTATTTTTTCTCTACTTCTTCTGGGCCATTCTTAACTTATCCTCTTAGGCGACCACGTCCCTAGCCTAGTAAGATCCTTATGTCAACACATGTACTGAAGGCATATCAGCTGTTCTGTATCTTGAAAATAAATCCTCCCTTTTCCTAGAAGAAGAATGTGGAGATAAAACGAAATATATTTCAGCTAGTTATTTAAAACCGTTTAAAACACTACATTTCGACAAAGAAAATGTCTCTGTAAGCCTGTTTGAATGAGTAAGTGAAGACGACCAAGGAATTTTCTTAGGAAACCCTAAGCTACGCGAAACGACAAAACCCCTCACCTACATAACATTCTTTACGTTGATTCCAGTTATAAGAATCCTTCTTTGAGACTAATCATTTTAATTCATAATCACTCATTACAAGACACAATAATGTGCATTAAAAGAAAACCATTTTCCACATTAGTATTCATTCAAAAAACTGACTTCATCGATTTTAGACGAAGATGGAGAACTTCATGAACTATTCCACCAGTTAACAAAGAAATGTTTTAATTATAAAAAGAGAGATTGTATGGCAGAGAAGAAATGCAGGTTCTATTGTGAGCTTCGACTTGAAGATCTCATAATAAAGTCAGCACAGAAATTCAACAGAGTAACACAGTAACAGGCAACGGTAACATGTAAGAGAAATCCGAAGGCATATAAGAATATCAAAAGTTGCCTTCAGTACTTATTTTAATCATTTCACCCCCAAGCAATGCAGCCTCACTGGTGCACGTGGGGTTTACATAAAAAAAGAAAAGTGATGAAAAAGAGGGACAGATTAT
The DNA here is from genome assembly GCA_037127315.1 of Ascarosepion bandense. Taxonomy (NCBI): domain Eukaryota; kingdom Metazoa; phylum Mollusca; class Cephalopoda; order Sepiida; family Sepiidae; genus Ascarosepion; species Ascarosepion bandense. Next base: position 26,313 of record JBBBDQ010002317.1, on the reverse strand, counting down.
AGGAGGTGTGAGGAAGTGGGTAAGAGAAGGATAAGAATACTGGTGTGATGTGAGTAGACGGAGAAAAGAGTATGAGAGAAATAGAGAAGATTGGCAAAGAGTCAAAAGGTTACATAGAGCTACAATCAGAAGGAGGAAGAAGTAAAGAATTATGATTGTCTGTTTCCGGACAGATCTACAGCTATATAGTGTTGAATGCACCGGTTTCCGTCCGATCACTGAAGTTAAGCAACATCGAGCCTGGTCAGTACTTAAATGGGTGACCGTTTGGGAATACCAGGTGCTGTAAACGTAAGGACCAAGAATGGTCCACCGGTCCTCCAGTTTGGGGGTTGGGTGCAGGGCTAAAAACCCGGCCCCGTAAAAAAACAGTTTGTTACAGAAACAGCAACAAAGACTTGCTGCTCTATGCACCATTGGGTGTGATGGATAAATGATGATGATTTCCGGACAGGACTTCTGCAACATGTGCCGTGTCCCTTTCAAGACGTAGGCGATCATGGACTTCAATTTGCTCATGTCCCATGTCACTCTTAATATCTTTCCTCTTAGTATCTCTACCAAACTCCGCTCTGCCATCCATTTACTAAAGACCATCAAATATGTTTTGTGATGCTTTTCTTTGTCTCTTTCCCTCTGTGATTCTTTCAGCCACCCTCCTCATTAAGTCATCTAAGAACCTCATATGTCTCTTCCTGATGTTTAGTATAGGTTTTCTTCTGGTTTGCATCCTCTCCAACACCTTGTCGTTGCTTTCGTACTTGTTCCATAGTCTCCTCAGCATTCTTTTATAGAGCCATATTCATGCTGCCTTGAGTCTCTATTTCATCCTTCAAGAGATTGTTCGACATTCGATGAAGGCTAAATAAATATGCACAATATTCTTATGCAATACATTTTTAATGCTGGAAATTCAACGATAAATACATTTGAGAGGACGAATACAGAAACCTGTATTTATCATCACCATGTTTATTTCTGTTCAATCGCTGCTGTCATGATGGCTACTGAGTTCTTTACTTTCAAATTGATTTAGTCACAAGGTCAAAACGAACTCCCTGGCGTCGATTGGTATAGCATTGTTCTTTTCCAGAGAGCTCAGCGAAAAACAAATCGAAGGCGTTTTGAAAAAAGATAATGTTCTCTCTTTTGTAGTTAGAGTTCTTATATTGTATAAAACGGATAATAATTATCGCCCGAGTATTGTTCATAGGTGTCCACTAATTAACAATCTCATTGTGATTTTTCCTTGTCAAATTTCTTGATGTAATCATTGACTGACTTATTAATATTGTCTCGCGTATCTTGGCTTTTATCTTTTTATGCTATTGCGAAAGGTCGAATGTTTCGGGCCTGTGGCTGTGTCGAGCGGTTATTGCCTTACAAATTTATCTCTTGGATAATTAATATTATGCAAATCATCTTTCTTCTTTTTTTTTCTCTACATTTCTTTGACATATTTTATACTGGTATCAGTATTCCGGTGAGACAATAAGTAGTACCTCTCTCTGGGGTATCAGCGCCAGAGCACAGGGATTAACTGATTTATGCATTTCTGAATTAAACATTAGCAGCCTCAGTCAAAATTTGATCTCACATTACATTTTTAAAGAAAATATTTTGCTTACTTGATGCAAAATATGTAGAGAAATCATTAAATCCCGTAGCAGAGACGAAGAGGTACCCTAGTTTTACTAGTATTTATTTTTCATTCTGAAGCTTTTTATCCGGTTGCTAATTTGTCTCTATTTTTGTTACTTTTGAATTCAATCATGAGAAAAAATGCCCTTTTTTCCTGGGAAAGACGACAAATCATCATCCCAGTACAATATTTAATTTATTTTTCAATCTCTTTTTGAATTTGTTTTATGTTTTTTGAATGGGTCTCTAAACACATCCTGCTTCCTCTTTCATTAATGGTTTCTTCTTGAATAACAAATGTGACTATAGGAAGAGAAAAAATTCACAACACGCAAATGGTTATTCCTTTGTGCGATAGGGGACAGAAAATAATAAAATGAATTGCAATAATCCTAAAAAAAAAAAAATGAAATATCTTCAATCTTTATCCTGGAGCATGCTTTTAATTTGGATGTTTCTGGTACCGTGACCAATCAAGGATTTTATGATTGAGAAAAAGCAAAAGGCTTGTTCAGAATTATTCTCTGCAAGGAGATATTATTTCCGGCTCTTAGTTTCATAGTTATGAATTTTCATTCATTCATGAGTTTGATAATCTATATAAATAAAAATGTACTTGTCTGTTTGTTACTATCCGCTAAACTAGAAAACGGCTGCACTAATTGTTTTGAAATTTTACTATAGGATTTTAATCGAATATGAGCGTGTTTTTATATAACTTATATTACAAATATTACAATATTAAAAATATATATATTTTGCAAATCTATTACAGCCGATGAGAGCCGAACCAAAAACTTTCAATGTCAACAAGGACGCGTTTACAGAAATCTTTGTTATTTCATAGAAAACATAAGAAGACTGTACATTTAAGGTAATCGAAGCCTTTTTATTATTATTATTTCTATTTTAGCGGGCGTAAATAACAGAAATCCGTTTCCTTTTTTAAAAATAAATTCTATTAATTTTTTTAAACGAATTATCATCGATATCCCATTTATTTCGTTGGTTTAGTAAATAAATTACTTTTTTCTTTTTTTTTTTAATCATATCACTCCAAGCAAGTCGAAAATGCCACTGATGCACAGGGGTCTACGTAAGAGTGAAAAGATTGAAAAAGAGAAAAACCGGAAACAACATCCTAAACAGGAAACAAGGGATGAGCCTCTTCACCTGTTCAATAGACGTGGGTGGAGTGTGAATCGGGCGATAGTTTAGTCTATCTACTCCAACTGAAAAAAAAATAAAATAAAAAAAAGAGTGAAAAGATTGGAAAAGAGAAAAACCGGGAACCACATCCTAAACAGGAAACAAGGGATAAGCCTCTTCACCTGTTCAATAGACGTGGGTGGAGTGTGAACCGGGCGATAGTTTAGTCTATCTACTCCAATGCTTCTTTTTTCTATTTAACCAAACTGAGCTACAGCAACGCTTGGTCGGGTACAGCTAGTTTGAAATATATCTATTTTTAACCATCAAAATATAATAAATATAAAATTTTGCCATGCTTCTAAAATGAAGCTGCTATCTATTAGCCATCATAGATAATCGCTCCTACCCACCATTAGCATGGAACAGGCCTGCCTTCCTGAAAGTAAAACATTACGCCTCCTTGGCCTCACACTCTCAGCGGACCTCAAGTGGAATGATTATATCGAATCCATTGCTAAATCCGCTGCTAAAAAGGGCGGTTCAGTGTACAGGGCCAGGAAGCTTTTCCCTTCTGAGTCCATAATGCACGCATATAAATTTACCAACCGCCCGTGTATTGAATACTGCTGCCACATCTGGTCGGGTGCCCCTGCTATTCACCTCGGGGTTCTTGACAAAATCCAACGAAAACTCCGCAATGTAATCGATACCAACTTGGCAGTTCGGCTGCAGTCACTCTCTCACCGGCGTGATGTGGCTTCCTTGTGTCTCTTCTATAAATACTTTCACGGATTCTGCGCCAATGAACTTAGATCCCTGGTGCCTCCTACGTATGAATTTACACGAGATACTAGATTAGCAACTAGATCCCACCCTTTTATAGTGAAACAGATAAAATGTTACCGCAATTTCTACTCTACCAGCTTCTTTTCACGCACTTTGCACCTGTGGAATTCCCTTCCATATACTTGCTTCCCCGACAACTACAATCTCCAGGAATTTAAATGTAAAGTCAATAAACATCTCTTATCACACTAACTCACATCTATTCTCTCATGTCCTTTTTTTCATCTACTCCACCCACATCCTCGGTATCCTCATCCGTCTATTACCTTCCTCCTGACATTTCCTATAACTAACCACTCTTTCTCATCACTTTCTCCTATGTAACCCCCTGCGCGATAGTGACACTATAATGCCTTCCTTAAGGTGAGATGATCAAAATAAAAACTTCAGTAGCGCTGTGCTTCTCGTGAATTCACTTGTATCTGTTGTTGGTATTATTTCACCGACAGTAGACGATTTCAAGGCTTGCAACGAAAATTCTTACGTTGCTTACAAGCGAAGTCTTCCGTGTAACGGTAACGAAAGTCAAATTGACTGGTAACACACGCCACTCTCCTGTCCGTAACTACTGAGCTTTTAAAACATTTGCTAATGAACTGCTCTACAACAGAATGTAGCATCTTTTAATCTCTGCAGGTCTCGTTCAACGTGATTCAACGAGGCCAGAGCGTCTATAAGAATCGTCAATCCAATGGCCCTGGTTCGATCGGGAAAAAAAAAATTATTTTAGACGATGATGACGACGACGCCAGAGCACTTATTTCCTTGTTCTTTCTTTTAGTTACCACACTGTCTTTAAAATATTGTGTAAAGTCAGTTTTTAGACGAATAGTTTGTTTACCAAGTCAAGCATAATTCTTATGTGGCATTCGAGACAAAAGTATTATCTTAGCCAACAAAACATCTTACTAGACATAAATTAGTCTGTCTTATAATCAGTTATATTAATGACGTCTTGTACCGAACATTTTCTATTTTAAAAAACTTGCATTATTTATTAATTCCCATAATATGTTGACTTTAATATTATCTCACCTTCAAATCCCGACATAGCATACACAACCACACAACGACACTCGAAAGCTACCAAAGAAAACGCAACGCTCTCAAAACATATAAAATAAATCGGTGCTACTATAGCGTGAGGTCTACCACAATATATCGTCTACTCAGGTGCAGTGTGGAAATCTACCTTGCTCAACCCCTAAGGAAAACACACTCAGGCAATTCAGCTGTCGTGGTTGGATGCTAAAAAGGTGATTCTCCTGAAAATGATAGGTGTTGGTAGTCAGCTGTTCCAGTCACATGTTGATCATTTTTGCTGGAAAGGAAAGGTATAAGAAAAATTCCAATGATTTATACGTGCCATTCCTAGAAGATATAAGATGGGTTTATCACTAAGATAAATATATATATATTGTATTTGATAGCGTGTTTATGTTTACCTTTCTACCTTTAATATAGTATAATATATTGATAAATAGATAATATAAAGTTTAAATAGATTTGTATACACATACAGTATTATATTATAATTCTATGCTGTGGTAGACAGCACACTATAGTCGAAACGGAAGTTAGAACTCACGCTATATGCAAATCTGGAGAAAGACCTCACGCTTTATTGAGGTAAACGTCATGCTATAGTAACACTAATTTTTGAAATTAGCTTATGAAAAGCCCAAAGCGCTCACAAATCATAGGATGATTTATGTTCAAATGTTTTTCAAAAATTTTAAAAAAGAAAAATTGATGCTACCATAGCGTGAGGTTTAACCTAATATAGTGTGAGGTCACCATCCTGTTACGGTTATAGCGTGAGGTCTACCAAAATCCAATAAAATATCACATGAAGAAGGACCAAATGTACAACGGCAGAAACGTCCTGATTTTTTTTAATCATATCACCCCGAGTAAGGCGGTACCGCCACTGATATGCAGGGGTGATGACAGTTGCGAAGTTGGAGAGAAAGAAAAGGATCTACAGGACACTGTGGACAGAAGTAGAGTCAAGTAGTTAAGAGATGAGTACTTACCTTGCATTTAAATTCCTGGAGGTTGTAGCCGTCAGGAAAGCAAGAATAAGGAAGCGAGTTCCACAGGCGGGAAGTGCGGAAAAAGAAGCTGCTGGAGTAGAATTGTCGTCTGCAGGTTGATCTAACTGTGAATGGGTGAGACCCAGTTGCCAGTCTGGTTGCACCAGTAAACACCTTTTGCAGAGTCACCAATGACTCAAGCTTGTTGGAGTAGAAACCATCAAAGTATTTAGAGAACAAAGGGAAGCCACTTCTCGTCGGTGGGAAAGTGGCTGTAGTCGAGCCACCGGTACCTATCACATTACTGATACTCCTTTGGAGCCTGTCAAGAACACGGAGATGAACAGCGGGGGCACCTGCCCATATATGGCAGCAGTACTCCATGCACGGACGAATATGGTAATAAAGAGAATGACAAAAGTCCAAATGATGTAAATAGTGTAAATAGTTACAATACCTCATCTCAGAAATGTAGGCAGATGATGTAGAAAAGTTAATGGTTGGCCCTAGACATGAAGAGGCCAAGTCCTGGAAACATCCACTCGAGAAACTGTTCCATAAAGTAACAGTCTTAGGAACAAGTTCTCCGACTGGAAATTTCTCCTCACCAACTAAACATGCAAGGAAAGAGGATGGTTTCCCCTCTGTATAAGATATATTGAGTCTTTACTGTAACAGACTGAAGTGGTGGATCTAGCGAATAAAGATTATCAGAATATTTTCCTTGGAAATGAAGATAGAGTACTGAGACATGAAACTTCTTTTGGTCTGCAAGCAAAGAATGAATTGGTTAAATTTACTCTGTAGGAGACGCATCTGGTCATAAGTATTCAATATTATAGATTAACATGTCTAGATATTTTTACTAAAGTCCAAACAATATGAAAATATAGGTAATATCCGCATTTTCCTAAATCGCTTTACAGGCAAAAATAGCAGAAAGCTAAACGAACGTTGCACTTCTTCTCGTGTTTATTTCTTTTTTATTTTTTTTCAAATCATCTTCATTCGGAAAACAATGAATTATTTGTGCAAATGACGCATTTTGTGAGCAAAACGTGCTCAATCAAAGTCAGTGATAAGGCCAGAGAGCATGTGTTGCATACATTTGCAGGAGTTAATAGATTTGTATATTTATTAAAACCTATTCAATATTATTTTCTGTTTAAAGCGGTGCGTTTATATGGAGAAAAGCACTCGACTGAATGTATCAAAATGATGAGAATATACAGACAGAATCGTGTGTGAGGCAAAATAAGTTGGAGAGCAAAGAGTAGCATAGTGTCCTTCACTTCTACACACACATTAGATATATATGCATATATATATATAATATTAATCCCTTTGTTACTTAATTTATATATATATATATATTTTAATTAATCCCTTTCTTTTTTTCTTTCTATCTTTTTATATATATATTTTAAAAATTAATCCCCTTCTTTCTTTACATACATACATACATATATATATATATATATATATATATTTAAAATTAATCCCCTTGTTTCTTTACATACATATATATATATATATATAAGAGTTGAATATATGGATCGGAAACTGACAAGATGAATAGAATAAATAAAGAACAAGTAGGAATTAAGTGTTTGTAAACTAACATGTTTCACTTATAACAAGCTTCTTCAGAGATTATTCACAGACGATGTTTTAAAAAAAATATACTGTCTGTTGGATTTTTAAATCATTCATCTGTGAAGAATCTCTGAAATAGTTTTTATAAGTGAAACATGTGACATTAAAGACACTCATTTCTTACTTGTTCTTTATTTATTCTATTCATCATATATATATATATATATATATATATATATATATATATATATATATGTATGTAAAGAAAGAAGGGGATTAATTTTAAATATATATATATATATATATATATATATATGTAAAGAAAGAAGGGGATTAATTTTAAATATATATATATATATATATATATATATATATATATATATATATATATATATATGTATGTATGTTGTAAAGAAAGAAGGGGATTAATTTTAAATATATATATATATATATATATGTGCGTGTGTCTGTGTGTGTGTGCGTGCGTGTCAAAAAATGGAATTTTTATTAATTCAACAAATTTTGAATACTTGCATTTTTTCATTTTTTAATGTTGTTTTTAATTTATTTTTAACGTTATTTTAGTAGATACTCGTGCTGAAATAAGCCGTTCATTTATTTATTAAAAGTAATATTAATTTATTTTCGTCTGCTGGCCTAAATATTGTAGAAATGACATTAGAAAAATGATATGCGCTCTCCGACAGAATTCGAACATGTGTATTCCTAGAAAAAAACGTTACTAGATATGACATGTTGTTTAAAATATAAAGGGTTTGTCTATTCTAATACAATTAACCGCTAAAATTAACGTTTATACTATATGTGTGTGTGTGTGCGTGTATGTATGTGTGTGCGTGTGCCTTGAATTTTAACATGTTTAGCACCAGGGGTGTTTTTCAGTGGTTTTACTGATAAAATGTATCTTAGGAAGCAAATTTTGATCTTAAAGGGCTCGATACCAGGTTAGAGTTATTTTAAGTGAGCCGGTTCAATTATTGTGACAGACTCTTTGTGCTTATAAATATATACACATATATATAAAAATAGGGTAAGTACGCATGGAAAAAAAAATTCTGTATCGCAAAAACATTATTTTTAAAAACTGCTCAATACAAAGTAGAGTGAATAATATTTGTTTAGAATTTATAATATAAATATGTTATAATATTACTACAAAATTAGTTATTTTGTTTTACCACTACTCACGTCTTTTCACGTGATGGTACCGATTTCGATTTGAAGAGTTTTAAAAGGTTTAAAACTAGCCAAAGTCCCTCAATCAAGAGGACATTGTTGCATAGTTTGTGGGGAACATTCAAAATACAAAATACAATTTCTAATTTTAGGAACATACTCTAAAAATAAATTAATGTTAATTTTTGATGATTGGGAACATCGTAACGGTGTTCTCACGAAACTTCGAAGTCGGCATGAATCTGTTCTATTAAAGAGACAAACTCTTTGTGCCTATCAATGCTCTATCTACGCCCCTATATTGTGCACTTTGCGATTAAAACCTGCTTGCCAGAATATATTTTGTCTTGGCGCTTAAATACTATCACAATCAAAACTATATATATATGTGTGTGTGTGTGTGTGTGTGTGTGTGTGTCTAGCCACACTGATGCAAAACAGAGAGAAAGAGAAGTATTTTATAGAAGTGAATTTTTAAGCTGAGTAGTGCTGTTTCAGTGATGCTTACCTCGAAGTTTCTTTAATCATGTCTTCACTCTTCAGGGTTTTTGTTTAATTGCTGTTGCTTCTTCCTTTTTATAGTATTTATACAAAATTTGATGTATTTGTGCGTGAGTGATTCTTTTTGCTTGATGAATGTTTTTTTCTGCTAGTAAACTACTGAAATATCACAGTAATTTTGCCAGTAAAGATCATTATATATATATATATATATATATATATATATATATATATATATATACTAGCAGTATAGCCCGGTGTCGCTCGGGTGTAATGAAAGCTTTAAAACTAATCCATGGTACTGGAGCTCAGACTCTTTGGACGTTGGCACGAAAGACTAAAAACAATAGTTATTTCTGCACTATTGTAAGAACTGAAACCTTGAAACTTCTAAATATCGTTTCTTATGTCTTTGTCTATGAGTGTATCAAATTTGATTAAAATCGGATCATTCTTTCTATATCCCGGTTTTTCCAATTATCGATTTTTGATATTTTTCGGAGGTACCTCGACACAAAGCCTAGATAAGAAAACTCGTAGATGCTCATAGTACAACAGTGTAAATTTTCAAGAAAATCGCTTCATCCGTTTCGGAGTCTACAGGTAACGGACACACACAGACAAAGTTCCATTTATAAATAAGTTTAGATTTATATATACATATAGATATTATCCTACGTTTAAATTATGAACTCTGAGGCACCTGATGATTGCATAGTGCATGAAACTTCAAGTCGTAATACAGACAGATTATAATATGTATATTTATTAATATATACATAATAGCTCTTTTATATTGAGCAGTATTCTATTAACACCATAAACATATTTATACATGTGCGTGCATACTCATATATATATATATTTATTGATGTCTATATATATTAGTCAAAATGTTATGACAACTGTCGAATATGTTGCTAGGCCTGCATGTTCATCTGAAAAGGGCTTACGGCCTATCACCACAGTTAAGCAACGTTGGGCCTGGCCAGTACTCAGATGATTGACCGCTTGGGAATACTAGGTGCTGTAAGCGTTTAGTGAGGGATGTGCGTTGTGGTGCAGTGGATATCGGCTCGGAAAGAGAAATCAGTGAGCCGAGTTCCAATTCCAGTTAAATACCCTGCATTCACTTAAGCACTGGTACCCTTGGGAAAGGTATTACTCCATCCCTTCTCTCCAGTTATGGGTTAAATAACAAGGGCATGTCTTGGGAACACTTCCTTTAAAAACAAACAAAATCCCAATTAATCTTGATGCTCGAAAAGAAAAAAGTATTACTAGACACAAAACATTATATAAAAAAAACAAATAAATTGTTGAAAGAAAAAGGTATTACCAGCAATAAATAAATAAAATTTAGTTGGCAATTAATGACCCGCTGAGGTTGATATACCATAAAAACAAAAACAACCAACCAATCATCTGAAATGGATATCCTCTGTCAGGCATGAACCATAAAAATCATTACAGGTTTATTATGGAATGTGTAAAAAGATACCAAGAACATGTCTTATAACTGCTGAATTTTAATTGGTGGAGTTTCTCTAAATAAAATAAAAAAACTGTGGGTTCATAACATCACATAAATAATAAATGGAGTTGCACATTTTGTTCTTGAAGAGCATTTTCTTAAAACTGCAGTTTAACCTTGTAAAAGATTGTTACCACGAAGAGATATACCTGGTTATTTAATGATGTTGAAGTCCGGGTATCGCGAAAATGTACATTCTACATAAGTGATAGGACCAATTCTCTCCAAGGAAAACATTACGCAAGCAATCACACGGTCTGCATCGCCTTGAATCTTTCCCACAGTAGGCACTGAAGACACGCTTCTCCATGATTACACCCCTGCCTACCTCATTCAAGAGCAAATGATAACTGTTGTTCTTCTTCAGTCAGTCAGTCAGTTAAGTGTCATATGTGATACACGCTTGGGCGATCATGTTTCGAATGGGATATGACTGACTGGCAGAAAATTTTTCAGTTGCAGGTTGCCATTGCTTTCTCCGGTAGACTGGTTTCCAACCAAAGCTATCGAAGCCAATCTGTCCAGGTATTTAGCCCATAGCTGGAGGGAGAAGTGACGGACTCATACTTTTTCCATGGGTATATACGCGTACGTGAATGCAAAAAATTTAACGGGAATTCGGACTCGGCTCTCTGATTTCACGTTCCGAGTCATTATCTCCTGCACCACAATGCACGTCTATGGATAGAAGTTACACTTCCAGATTGCATTTGATCTGCAGCTAGAAATTCCATAAATAGCAGGTCTTAGTATGTGCTACTGCAGTTAACCTGTTAGCTTGTTCTTAAAAATATTAACCGAAGGCTGATTCCTTGATTACATGCCTCTAGCAATAGGAAATATATATATGAACAGAAAGTAACATCATTTAAGAAACATATTCTTCTGATTAAATTCAGTTTTAGCATCAAACCCACAGATGAATAAATGTAAACACCTGTGTAACTCAGCAGAAACAGATAAGTAGAGATTTGATTTCATTTTTACTCACACGCACGCACGCACGCACGCTCACGAGCCGATCGAATCAGTGATAGCTTTAAAGAACTCACCTTTTCAAAAAGACAAAAAACAAAACACAAAAATTACATGACACTTAAAGACATTAAGACATAAAAACAGCATCAGAAACTGGCCAGTGAAGTAGCTGAAAGCGATTAGAAAGTCGGAGATTATGGGCCACAGCATAGAAGAAACATCAAAGAATACTCAAAAAATTCAATAAAAACTAAATGAAAACTCCCTTGTAGGTCATTTGTAATGAAACATGTTTAAATCAATGATTATTGCACAATATATATATATATACATATACAATGCTCAGCGCTAATATAGTTATTTTCTTCAGTGGTTTCCTGATAAAAAGATATTTTGGAAAGCAAGTTTTTGCCATTTTTTACTCGATATCGGGGTAGAGACAGAGCGTTAATGTCACTTAACTGAGCAGAGCCATGCTGACTTCGAAGTTTCGTGGTGACACCGTTATAATGTCTTCACTTATCTTAGATAAATTTTCAGTTTGCTTAACAATAATTATTTAATCGACAGCGTAAAATATATAACCACCGTGACAAATAGCATTAACACAAACGAAAAGATTTATATAGGAGCAACAGAAATAAACTTCAAAGAAAGATTTAACAATCACAAAACTTTACTCAACACAGAAAAATGCGAAAACCACACAATACTATCAAAATACTTATGGAACCATAAACAAAATAATATTACCACCAAAATGAAATAGTAAATCAAAGAGAGAGCATCCCCACACATCAGCAACAGCAGAAATGGCAAATTATTTTAGGGGAAAAATTAGCAATAATAATCAGAGTAAAATATTAAACAAAAAACACGAACTAATGAGAAAATGTAGACATTCGAACAAATAACAGCAGAAACAAACAAGCACAACATACAACACAAAAATGCAAACCCAAAACTATCACATATACATGAAAATATATATAACCGCTCAAGTACGACAAAAGATAATATGTCAACTAGTCAACGGAAAAAGTCACACATAAAGCACCCAAACATAAATACACACAACAACACAGGCACTTAACTATGACGCAAAAATAAATCCTTTAAGCGGTCACACATATTAACACGGTAAGAAAAAAGTCAACTCACACAGTAAAAAAAAACTAGCCCTGACAAGCATAGACAGCATAACATTGACTTTACAAAATTTCGAAATCGGCATAAATCTGCTCAGTCAGGTGACAAACTTATCTGCATTAATCATATATATCCAATCCTTGCATATATAGATGATTTGACACACTACGTCTTGTGCTACTGGGTTTCGAGTTTTCAGGGTTGAAAAGAGAAAATGCCTTGGTTACAAATGGAATTTTAATCAACAAAATCAAAGTCATTCGTATTAAAGAAAGGGATTGCAACATAAAAGCGCACATTTTAGGGTTTCAGAATCTACAATCACGCCTTTAAAAGAGAAGTCAGTGAAGTGTCTGCGTAAAATTTTCAGTTCTAATTTAAAAGATATAACTAATGTTCAGAAGTGTTTTATAAAGCTCAGTGAGAGGTCAGGGCTGTGGGGCTGTTTTAAGTCATGGATATATCAATATGCCATTTCTTTAAAGATTGTGTGAATTTTGACGTTATATGAAGTTGTATTGAAAACAGTTGTGTATCTGGAGAAAAATACTTGTAGCTTTTTGCAAAGATGATTTCAACAGTGTGGCTAATCATTTAGTTTCAAATGCATTGCAACTCTGCTTCAGAGGATACATTGGGGAATTTAATGTGGCAAGAATATAGAAGTTATTCTGTACCGGGATTCAAAAGATTCCCAAGTAGCAGAGGCAGGAAATTGAGGTTTGAACAGTAAGAAAGTGAAAGGCAGGGAAGAACATAATTAAAGCAGAGCAAATGTTATGAAGAAAGACACTCGGGGGAGCAGAGGCAGTGGGTCGATCAGACCTTGGCTACTGCCCAAATACCCGAAAAAAAAAAAAGAAATATTTAACAGCGGAAACAATATCTCTAATATTAAATTAATCAGTAAAATGGCGGCCTTATGGTTTGTAAGGGAGCGGGGGCAAAATGAAAAACACAGACAAACAATAAAGATTTCATGGTAGAATCTCTGGTAAGCTAATCCTAGGAACATGAGTTTCCTTGTACAGGCAGTATAAGACACGTTACCTAAACCAAACAAACCTCCTAAGTGGAAAGATTGAGCCTCCAATTTTTCCATTATCTGAAAAATAGATTCTTCCAACACTTTTGAGAGGTGCCCCAAGTGAGGATCGTCACCTGTGGCTTATGATAAGGTTTTAAGATGAACTGCAGAGGTAGTCTCGAGTAGTCACTAAACAAACAGATGAGCCTGATAATTTTGTCAGAGCAGGGCAAGAAAACTTAATTCTCCATCGGACTGGCAAATGAGCGTAGACAGAAGCAGGCCGTTAAAATTCACGGGTAAAATGCTACAAACACAATTTCGTTCAGACATGATTATTTACCCGAATAAAACAATGAAATTTATCATGTTAGAATTAATAGAGTCTTGGGAAGGGAATGTAAGTATAAATCACGAAAGGAAATAAGGAAATTATTTATTGTCGGTGATTGTAGTAATATGTACATATTGTAGGGGAATGCAGAGCGAACCGATTAGAATATGATGCAGAGACATTGCCTGGCGGTCACTTTGCAATACACAATTAAAATTTAGTGACGTGCTGGGAAAAATCCAGAATTCACGCCGTATCTATGGTATCAGAAGAAGTATACAGGTGGTTATGGCTGAAAAGAACAAGCGATTGGCAGTTGAGAAGATAGAACGACTGAACTGTTATTGCCTTTTCCACTTAGTTTAGAGAGAGATAGAAATGAAGTAGTATGGACAAAATAATGGAAACAACCTAGTACCATAATAGCATAATTTGGAAAATTTGATTAAATTGTCAAAAGCTTGTCTATTTTCATTTTTGCCAATTTAATATTAGTAATAATTCCTTTTTAGCTATAATTGATTTTTTTATAGATATTGTTTAAATAAGATTATTCAGATTAACAGTCAGTACTGTTTAAGAATATTAAGCAATCAAATGTACTATATGGTTTAGGAACTCTTTCCGGGGGCAAATACCATCTTTTATGATGAAAATGCACCCATCCATACTGCTGAAGTTGTGACCGAATGGCACGGGGAAAAGTTTTGTGTAGTGCAAGATCTTATCTGGCCACCACATTCCCCAAATCTCAATATCATTGAACATTTATGGTTGATTAAAAAAAAAAAAAAAAAAAAAAAAGTGAGGGGTCGATATCCTCCGTCATCATTAGTGAAAGAATTGGGGAATAGTTTTAGATGAAGAAGAGATAAAAAAAATGCCTCTGGAAGCAATTCAAACTTTGTAGAAGTTAATTCCACGCAGAATTCAAGTTGTAATTATTACCAAAGGTGGTTTTAGTCCATATTGAAATATATTTGCTTGAAAACTAAAGGTTTTTCCTTATTTTATCCACCTCAATATGTCTATCTAGACCCTATTTCCGTTGATGTATTCATTATTGTTAAAATTTTTTTGTGTCAGCTTTCTCCATATCCCAATATTTTTAAAAGAAAAAAAAAGAGATGAAGAAAGAAAGAAAGAAACATTTTATATTTTTGATCTAACTTAAAGGGATATTTTAATACAAATCTAACTTAAAGGGACCTTTTAATACAAATCTAACTACTAGAATGATACTGACCGGAGATAGGAAAAATTAGTGAAAACATACTTGAAGGAATAAATAAACAAATTATTGATACATGGATTAAAATAATGGAAGGATACCACTGACGTAAAGAGTTGGTTAAATAATATAAAAGAAAATATAACAAATGTTCTTCTATCCAATCGATATCAAAGGAACTATTTGTTACAAAATTGGAATTTCCCACTGTTTATTCGGATATAACGGAGAAGAAGAAAATTATAATAATGAAAAATAAAACTACATCCAACAAGAGTCTCGAGAAGAGATTAGAGTGAGAGGTGCTCTTAACCATTGTTATCTACGAGGGATCTTTAGCTAATATCTAGCACTTGTCTGCTCCGTGAACTAAGTTTTTTAGGTCTATTATGAATTAAATCAGAATAAAAAGCATTAGAACTGGGTAGAATTGGTTATTTATGTGTGTGTATATCGCATTGTGAAACGGAAGATCGTTAATTACCAATCGAGAGTGCCGTCATATTTCCTGCGGAAGGCAATTCGGTTACCGCGCTCGTCTCTTTTATAGACGAGTAAAGCTTGTGAACCAGAAGTTATTGTGATTGCGCTATAAAATGTCGCCATTTATTGCGTACAGGATAAGAATGGTTGTAACTAATGGATGGTACACAATTCACTATCGACTGACTCATCGTGGAGTGGGGTTATGATGTTGTAAGATCCAGAAGCACCTGATCTTTGGATATAAACCACATTGAGAATGTGTGTCAAGACAGACGCCGTCACGCTTGTTGCCTTATTCACAACAAACGTTATGGCAATAAATTGTGTAATTTGTTACAATAATTCATCTATGAAATACATATATGTGTATGTGCGTATGTTTTTTTTGTATGTGTGTGTGTGTGTGTGTGTGTGTGTGTGTGTGTGTGTGTGTGTGTGTGTGTGTGTGTGTGTGTGCTTATCGTCTCGATGAGAGGAATGTAGATTCCTAGTTCAAATTTTGACGGGATCTTCCGCTTACTACGCACCCATGTCCTTAGAAACATATGTCGTTCTTCGACATTCCTTGACTCAAAAAGTAGAGCAAACTGTGTTTTCTTGGCTTGGCTAGTAGCCAGTGTATGTGAAAAACATACTTAAAATTGACGTTTGTAAGAAAATATCGTGAATACTTTATACTTTATAGGGGAACTAACCTAGGAGAAAGACAACACATAATTCAAATAAATCCAGCTTGAACATTTACACACACATTATTTTTATCACTGCAGCAGGATACGTCGTTGAGTTCATAAGACCGTAATGGCATATATATATATATATATATATATATATATATATATATATATATATATATTAACCTCTACAGACAATCGCTTGTACCCCCATTAGCATGGATTAGGCTATTCTCCCTGGAAGTAAAACATTGCGCCTTCTCGGGTTAACTCTCACAACAGACGTCAAGTGGAATGACTACATGGAATCAATAGCTAAATCCGCTGCTAAAAAGGTCGGTTCTCTGAGCAGGGCCAGAAATTGTTTCTCGTCTGAAACATTCCTGCACATATACAAATCTAACATTCGCCCGTGCATTGAATACTGCTGTCATATCTGGTCGAACGCTCCTGCTATCTAGCTATGGGGTCCTTGACAAAATTCAACGGATAATCTGTAATGTGATCGATCCCGACTTGGCAGCTCGGATACAATCACTATCTCACCGGCGCTATGTGGCTTACCTGTGTCTCTACTACTCATACTTTCGCTGCTTCTGCTCAAATAAACTTAGCTCACTCGTACCCCCTATATATGAATTTACTCGACCCACACTATACAACTAGATACCATAATTCTACTGTGAAACCAATAATTTGTAAACGCAAATTCTACTCCATCAGCTTCTTTTCTTGCACTTCCCGCCTGTGCAATTCCCTTCCGTTTACTTACTTTCCCACGGCTACAATCTTCAAGAATCCAAATGTAAAGTCAATAGCCATCTTCTAATTTACTAACATGCATCCTCTCTCTCATGCTCATTTGTACATTTACTCCACTCTCATCAGTACTCTCATCTTTTTCGTACCCTCTTTCTGACAGCCCTTGTAACCTGTCACTGTATTTTCTATGTAACGCTCTGCAAGACACTAGTAATAAAATGTCTTGCTTGGGGTGACACGATTATATATATATATATATATATATATATATATATATAATTGGTTTTAGGACATAATCAAATTAGACCAGTACACAATAATGTTCAATAAAATTATACTGTAGAACTTTTGAATATTTTTCATGTATTGAAGAAAAGTTTTTATACTAAACTATAATAATAAGAATACTGCTGCAAATATTGGTCTACTACTCTAAAAAAATAATTCTACGAAATATGGAGTACCATTCTATTAGTTATTACTACTACTAAGATATATATATATATATATTCATGTTTCAGAACAAAAATTTCCTCCTCAGAGGATATGTTAAAATAAAAATTAATTTAACATATCACCTGAAGAGTAACAGTTTTGTTCTGAAAATTGAAAATTTTTCTTTAGTGATATTATAATTTTTCTTTAGTGATATATATATATATATATATATATATATATATATATATATATCTGTAGTATTTATAACATAAATATGTTACAATTTCACTACAAAAAAGACATTTTGTTTTGACACTAACAGTCTTCTCAAGTGATGATGTTGAATTCAAGTTGAATAGTTTTAAACGATTCCAGACCAATCAAACTCTCTTAATGGGGAGACATTTTTTCGTAGCCAGTAGTAATCAATCAGAATACAAGTAATTTCTGATATGAAGACCATAAGACCTAAAACTAGTTAGTGGAGTATTAATGTTAATATTTGATTCGAAAAGCATATTATCATAATTGATCGGCTATTAGCTTCATTTTACAATAAAAAATTTGAATATATTCAACATAAGCAAGAAAATAGATAGATAGATAGATAGATAGATAGATAGATAGATAGATAGATAGATATAAACACACATACATGGGCATACTAACATATATACACAAAAATGCACATACACATAAAAAATATGCACATATATAATAAACATGCATATATAAATGTAAAAAACAGATATACAAACAATTAAATCCACCTAA
Source organism: Ascarosepion bandense (assembly GCA_037127315.1). Classification (NCBI taxonomy): domain Eukaryota; kingdom Metazoa; phylum Mollusca; class Cephalopoda; order Sepiida; family Sepiidae; genus Ascarosepion; species Ascarosepion bandense. The sequence continues at coordinate 7,957 of JBBBDQ010002317.1, read as the reverse complement.
TACGAAATTCAGAAATCATGAGAAAATTGATGCCACAAAAATTAAATATCGATGTTACAATAAAAAATTATTAAATCTTATTCCAGATGGCATATGCTAGATTAAAATTTATCAAATATTAACATGATAATTTACGTTAGATTAAATACCACATAACTATATAATTTGGCGGTCTAAGTTATATTAGATAATTAGCAAATATTTTGATAATATAATATAAAAATAATGCGTGCTGATAACAGCGGTTTTTGAACGGGTTTTTAATTTTTTTTTTTTAATCATTTCATCCCGAGCAAGGCGCAAATGCCACTGATGTGCAGGAGGCTACATAAATGTAAAAAGATTAATTAGAAAAGAGTGAGGAGTACAAACTAATAAGAAAGGAACAATAGAAAGCTGAGAAAGCAGGTGCGATGACAGATACATAGGTGGATAGAAAGAGAGGGTTATACGGGGGTGGGGAGAGAGCTAGAGTCTAGTGGTTAGTAGATGAGTATTGACTTTGCATTTAAATTTCTGGAAGGTTGTAGCCGTCAGGAAAGTAAGAATACGGGAGCGAATTCCCACAGGCGGGAAGTGCGAGAGAAGAAGCTGCAGGAGTAGAATTGTCGTCTGCATTTGGCTAACCTAACTATGAATGGGTGGGAGGATTTTCAATTAGAGAAATAGTGCAAAAACACACAAGGAAACTAGCTACAGACTTATTATGTAGTAGACAATCTTTAGAATTCCTACAATTACAGCCGCTGGTATTAGTTTTGTTCTCTTTGTTATTATCCATCTCAGCATTTATTGGCTTATAAAAATTTCTGGAACCATGTTGAAGTTCTTGGAATTTTATAACATGCATTTTGTTGGACCAAATAAGCGTGAACGCTCATTAGGTTATCATTTATATAACGCGAATAGGGTTTGAGCAACGGTAACTGATTTACTAAAAATAATCTCCAAATGTTCATTTTTAATCATAATGTCTCATAAAAAAAGTATTTCTACCATTAAAAGAAACAAGAACTCGAAGAAACATCTGATTAAATTTCAAGAATCGCATAAATAAGAGCTGTTCTACCAGAAGAAGTATCTGTGGAAAATAATATCAAGATACAACTCAAAATCTAAGTCGATATCAGTTCCTTGGAGTACCCATCAAAATAAAGAAAGGAAGTACTAAAAAAATCGCTAAAGCAGTAACAACGTTATAGAAAAACGAAAGTAAATTTACAAATTTTATCAACTCAAGTCATACAAGTCAAACTTGATCAAGTAGTGAAAACCTATGATGACTGTGAAAAGATGAAAATATGATCCATTTGTCATCTCAAAAGAAAATGATAAATATGTATTGAGGCCACACAAATATATCACCTTCAGCTCAAATAAAAATATGTAGAATATACAACTGAAAATGCTTCCAGTTCCAAAATTATTCCGCCGTCCAAAAGAAGCAAAGTGAGTATAGAGCAATATTCGACAACAACAACTTCCACTTCCGATTCATAGACTGAATTAGAGACGCAATCAGAGATTAAACATGAAGAAGCCGAAGGTTCTGAAGAACAATCCACACGAAAAGAAATGTATAGCAAAATTTCAACCAAATTAGTAACTTCTTTAACCAGCAAAGTGGCAAATGTCTGCCTGAAGTTATCTTAAGAAGGGATTGATGTTGAGACACCTTCCTAATCTGGTATGTACAAATCCACTATTAAAAAAGCTATTAATCTTCAAGAAGCATTAAAATTAACACTACACTTGCTTATGAATGTTTATGGTAAACGAGTTGATAATCAAGAATATCAAGTTCTTGTTTTGAAGAATGAAAGGAAAGTATTTAAAAGCATTACATTTACCAAAATTGAAAAGCGGATAACAGCTGTTTTTGGTTCGTACAATTCATGATGTTTGAGGACACTAAGAATTTAAACACTGAAGTTAGCATTGGTTTTTCGGACATTAGTCTATAACAATTAGTGCTGCTTTATTGTAATTAAGTATATTAATATTATATATATATATATATATATATATATATATATTTGCATAGAAATTCAATTTTTCGCAAGTGTTTACGAAATTTTTGGGACAACCTAATAATAGAAATATTGTCGAGAGGCATCGTAACTAAGGCGGAGAAAAATGAATCCAGTGGTATATGCTGAAAGATCAATTATTAGCTGAAACCTAGTTTCAGTTTCAAACTAGCCAAGACAAATAAGAACAAGGAGAAACAAAGCAGGAAAAGAGGTGAGTCGACTACAAAACGATCAGTAAGTTTTTTAGGAATGTAGTTTTTAGCTGCAAAACATACACAAGTGCTGGCTGCGGGAGTGAACACCTAGTTATATATATAACCTCAGAGTGAAAGTACTGAAATTAAAGTGGGCCAAGGCAGCCTTCAAAGTGTAGTACGACAGACTTCTGAATCGTCAGAGTTTAAAGAAATATACGGACGCCGTTAAAAGAAGATACAATGAACTAAATGAAAATATATATCTCAAGTGAAACACGTCTACAGAAGTGTTTTTCATTATCAACAGATTAGATCTTCTAAATTAAAACTCGACAAGAGAAAAAGATTGAATGACAGACGAAGTTCTTGACATGAAGAAAAGAAAACAGCAAATAATAGCAATGTAAGGCATATATATTATACTAGCAGTTTATCCCGGTTTCACTCGGGTAGTTTAAGGAATAATAAGAATAAAAAACATATGATGAATTTACATAGCAAATACTTACACAACGTCCACCCTCGTCCCTTTTATAGATATAAATAACATGTAGAATGTCTCTATTGATTTATGGTGGGAGTGGGAGGGGCCACATATATAGATGTAGATAATATAAGGCGGGTGATCAATCCTGTATTATAATCAATAAATAAAACTGATCCCTGACTCTGTGGGGTGATAATATATATTTTTCTACCCTTAATATTGGCTTTCTTAAAGATTTCATGGTATCGTTAGCGTTTTAAAATTTTGATCAACATCTGAGCGCAACTCCCGTCAAGCTAGACAGCAAAATGCAGACGCTAAGTCGAATCTATCAAACAAACAAATATACAGCGTCCACCCTCATCACTTTTATAGTTATAGATTTTTCAAAGATATTAGGGACGAAAATTATTAGAAATTTTTTGGAAGTATTACCTTAATACAACACAGGAAAATGGTAAATATAATTATGCTTTAAATAAATTAACATATTTATTTTTATTTTCCAAGATAATGGACTTTATTAAGTGGTATGAACATATAGTTTAGGCATGTATAGAGCGGATGAATTAGCAATTACTTTAAAAAGCAAACTAAAAGCACTATTTTAAACATTAGAAAATTAAAAGAAACATTGATATTCGTGATTTGAAGACTTATTCGATAATAATATGAAAAATAATTAATGAAATTATTATTTTGTGGGACTTTATTTATTATCATGATCTCTATATTGTTTTTTCGTTGAGTGGTTAGAGGAAGTGTGTATATTAAATATACACGGGTTATTTAAGGTCATAACATACATGTGTGTGTATATATCCTAGGGAGAGAGAGAGAGAGAACGAGTGCATGTGTGTGCATGTGTGTGGGCTTATGTGAGTGAGCGTGTGTGAGTATGCCAATGTGTTTTCTATATTATTCTTCAGCGTATTATTATTAGATTGTAAGTTTATAAAATGAAATAAACTCTATAAATATTTCAAATACCTGAATACATATATAGATATAACAGTGTACACTGAGATTACTCCGAATACAGCAGCCAGTTTCATGCTTTAACACAGTCTAAACGGCCTGTAGAAATAGTATCGTGCAGTTCACACTCCTAGACAGTCTTTTTTAAGATCTTTTCTCTTGTTTCCTGTTAAAAAATTCCTTATAAAGTCTACTCCTTCTCGTTTACTCCCAGTACTCACCTGCGTCTTAGTGGCATTATCGCCTTACCTTAATTTTGGATAATTCTCTTATATATATATATATATATATATATATATATATATATATAAAACATAGATTTAACTAAACAAAATATACACTCAGCGACTATTTCAAATATTGAAACGTTATAAATAGTTTCTGAAATTCTTTCAAACGGCCTTAAAAATTTTAACTTTTTTATCACATTTCTAAATTCATTCACAAGTCGTAACACCAAAATTTTCACTCTACTAAAAATATAAGCCCTAATGATGGTTATAACAACCGAAACATTATATTGCTGGCTAGTGCACAATAAATCTATATTTTGTTATTTCTCAAATATTTATTTTCTTTTTTATCTTACACACACACACACACACACACACACACACACATATATATATATATATATATATATATATATAACTTACTCAGTTAAAGTGACAAATTCATTTCATTAAAGTTATCAACGTTCTGTGTGAACTTCGATATCGAGCACCTTTCAATAAAAATCTGCTAGCCAAATGTATTTTATCAGCAAACTACTGAAAAAAATAGCAATCCTGGCGCAAAAAATTATATATATTTGAACATTATTTTTAATGGATACTCCCATTTTAAATGGTTAGTAGTTTTTTATTCTGTAATTAAACAGAACATTTTTAAGTATCCATCTACTTAAAAAGTCTATCTTCCGTTATGATTTGAATCTGCATACTTCCCATATACCGAGGAGATGTGACCATTGGCTCTGCTGTCTTTTATCATTAGACCAGAGACTTGGTGAATAAGGTCTGAACTAAACCTTAAATACTAATTCTCCTGATGTTTATTAAACCACCTATCTCTGCTCGGGGTTATATCTTAATGTAAGCAAAAACACCCAAAGACAATATTTCAAAATAATACGGAAATTTACAAAAATTAAACGGAAAGTGACGAAAATCTTTGGTTGATACCAATTTTGTAAACATTTGTATGTATATATATACGATTCGAAACACTCAACATGATTTTGAAATAAGTTATTATGGCCACAATTGCAAAAAAAAAACAAGTTAAACCACTGGAAAAAAATTACAATGAATAAATTCGTTCAATTCGATAATATTTCTTATTAATATAAACTTTGTTTTAATGCATGCACATGTATACGTACACACACATTTACACGCTTGCATGCACACGGATACACACAGATAGATAGATAGATAGATAGATAGATAGATAGATAGATAGATAGATAGATAGAATGGAAAAAGCAAATTCGAAACATTTATAAATCTAACATGTTCGTTTTTATTTAATCTTATCTAACAATTAGATATGAAAAACAAAATTATGATATTTTTATTTATGTTTTGATTGCTTAACCAAGGAAAGAAGAGATATTGTTAAAATATACTAAAACAATATATATGCAAGTCAAAATTAAACAAAGCTTTAACAATAATGTAAACGTTCACACGCAAAAAGGATACAGTCTAGTAGTTATAGTCTAGTGATTACAGTTTCTTGTGACCAAGAAAGAACAAAATTTTGGTAAATGAAACCAAACATTTACTATATCTTTACGAGTTAGGAAGATATTCCGTAGGATTTATACTGTTCGCTAAGAGATATACTTGGAGTCATTCCTTAATTGATTGGAACCAACAGTTCCATTTTTCTTTTCTTTTCAAATAAAAAAATATTTAGAAATCTGATAAAAAATATTGTTAACTCTTGAATTCTATGGTTTAAACATGGGGCCAACTCATATTATACAAAGCAAAGCAAATAATAGCAAATTGTAAAATCCGTTATAGTTATGAATTCCAAAAAGTTACCATCTATTGAAGAAGCGTAAAACTTTTGAGAAAATATTTTCAACAAACCAAAGGGATAAAATTTCAGTACAGAGTAGATTAAACAACAAAAAGAAACAATGAAGGAGAAACATCTGCAAGAATGGAAGAGTATAACCAAGAATAATATTAGGTAAGCTCTAACGAAATCCTCAAAATAGAAATCATCAGGAAATGACAAAGAACCTAATTTTTATATATATATCTTTTGTCAATTAAATGCCATACGTGATATACGCTTTGGGCGATCATATCCCAAGAAAAACATGACTGACTGGGCAAAAGATTATCTCCCACAGTAGGTTGCATGTTGCTTTATGCGGTAGACTGGTTGCTAGCCAAGGCTACAGAACCCAATCTGTTCTATTATTTAATCCATAACTGGAGGAAGGAGACGGAATAATACCTTTCCCATGGTTATTTGTGCATAAGTGAATGCAAAATATTCAACTGGAATTTGAACTCCCCGATTCGATATCCACTGCACCACAACGCACATCCTACTGTAACTAACCCATGAAAAGCGCTGGATATTCTCTCGACAAAATAAGATATTCCAGACGGACTTCAAAAAGGTTTACAGTGAAATTCAGGAAAGCAGTTATAGGAGGCCAAAAGCTACCAAATATTAAAAACGGGCAAATAATTTAGGAGAATATTTAGAGTAACACTAAGGAATATAACCCGAATATGGGTCAATCGAGGACAAGAAATAAGGAAAACCTGTACAAGAATGGAAAGATATAACTAAGAATGATCTAAATTTGTTTATAAATGGAATTTTGTCTGTTGTGTGTGTGTCTGTGTGTGTGTGTGTGTGCCTGTGTGTCTGTGTGTGTCTGTGTGTGTCGTTACCTATAGACACCGACACGGCGGAACCGATTTTCTTGAAAATTTACACAGTTGTACTATAAGCGTCTGCGAGTGTTCTTAGCTAGGTTTTGTGTCGAGGTACCCCCGATAAATATCGAAAATCAAAAAAATCGGGTTATAGAAGGAGTGGTCCGATTTTAATCAAATTTGATACACTCATAGACAAATACATAAGAAACGATATTCAGAATTTTCAAGGTTGCAGTTCTTACAATAGTGCAGAAAATCGATAATATATATATATATATATATATAAACGGCAAGATGTTTGTGTAATGTGTGTCTGTTTACCTGCCTGTATGTCTGTATTTTTTCAGCCCTTTTATTTTAGTTTTTGCTTCGGGGTTTGGCTCTAAGTAGGTATAATTGTAGTTCTTAGTCTCGGTCATGATACCATTTACTCAGAGGACTTATTTAGCCTGCAAAATTCAGTTTACGACGAAAAACTTATTTGATATCGATACCAGGAAATCAAAATTTGACTTATATTCATTCATTTTTCTTTCAGTCTTACGGTTTCGCTTTAACAGGAAACAACTATTGCTTTTTAGTCTTTTGTGCCAACGTCCAAAGAGTCTGAGATCCAGGACTATGGATTAGTTTTAAAGTTTTCTTTACACTCGGGCAACGCCGGGCTATACTGCTAGTATTAAGTAAGCTCCAAGAAAATTGCTAAAAACTGAAATATATAACGCCGCATTGCAAACATTATTAACGAACAAAGCACGAGAAATTATAACAGAAGAAAATAATGTAATGTATTCAAAATCTTTAGTAGCTACTTTTTAAATTAATATCAAGAACAAAAAGCATAAATAATAAACAAAATGAGCCCACTTTAAAAGAAACTTTAAAGCAAGAGATTCAGGAAATCAGTTATCAATACTAAATGATATTTCAAGAAATGAAAACAATTTAATATTGAAATATAAAATTAAAGGTGTAAATGAAAGGCCCAGGCAAGAAGAAGATATAGAAAGCGTTGGAGGTTCCATCGACAAAATAAGAATTTTAGAAAATTTACAGGGAAATAGGAAAAGCAGTTATAGAATTCAAAAAGCCACCATCTATTGAAGAATTGCATAAATGTGGGGAGAATATTTAGAGCCACCCAAAGAAATATAATTCCAATGCAGAATTAATCAAACGACCAGAAAGAATGAAGGATAATCCTCTGCAAGAATGGAAAAAACAGAACCCCTAACAAAACCTCCAAAACGGAAATCCACAGAATATGACAAGGTTAACCAATTCTTGGCTCTATCATCAAACCATAAACCCTTTCTAAAACTTTATCAGTGCTAATTAATAATCCCT